>VYZM01007314.1:213992-240612 GCA_013398915.1 Dromas ardeola | reverse complement strand
TAGAAAATCATTATAATGTGAAGCAAGACTAAGCCAAGCCACAGCAATCTGTATATCAGCGGCTCCAGCGCTTCTGCTGCTGCTCAGCGTTTCCCCAAAAACAGAAGATTAGAAACTGATCTTTTATTAGCTCTCACCCTCTGTTTCCCAGTGAAGCCCAAGGTGCCAATTCCACTTTGCTACTGCAGGGCAGGGGCAGCTCTGCAGCTGTCGATCCCCAGCCTTCCCTTCTCCCGCTGTCGAGCGCTTTGCAGGCTGTAAGCACACACATCCTCCAGCCCTGTGGGCTGCAACGGCCCCATTTTGCAGGCAGCAGAGCATCTGAACAGGGGAACCAAAGCCAGGGACAGTGCCCTAACCACGGTGCTCATCTTTCCCTCCTGACAAAAGAGACGGTGTCAGGTACAAAGGCCCGTTCTCTACTTCCGTGCCACCCAAGATGCTCTGAGCAAGGATGAAAGGAAAAGGGCCAGGAAAAAAGAGCACTGGAACATAATCAGGAGCAGAGATGTGACACTCTGGCAGAAACCTCCAACTTTCTCAGGAGGCTGGGAGGCAGGGGAGAAAAGAGCAGGCGCTAGCCCGAGCGTCAGCCTAGGATGCTGGGTCACTCCCTTCTCTTTCCCGCATGTCTGTAGCAATTCAGCTTTGTCTTCCACATATTAAATATCTCATAGCAGTTTTGAACTCCCATCTGAGCACACAGGCGTTTCGATGTTGACTTGTGGCCAAGCATATGAAGAATGGGGGTAGGAAGTTCAAGAGGAGACAGAGAAGGCGGCGGCTCTGAGGGCACAACAAAAACGATCTGATAGGTCAGGAGGAGGGAAGGAAACAGTCTGAGGTTATGAAATGACACAACAGCTGGCCAGATAGAGCTGGGATTGTTTTTTTATTTTTTTTTTTTTAATGAAAAACAGGAATCTCACCAACGATATAATGTAATCAAGTGTAGTATGCAACTACCCGTTCAGGGAAGAGCCTCCCCGCTAGTAGCCTAAGCCCTTACACTAGCATGAGGCCGAGATCTGCTTTTGATGCCCCTCACAGAAGATTCCAGTCACTCAGCAACATGCTGCAGTCATGTCTGAGGCTCAGTGAACGACCAACACGTGCCCTTCTCAGTGGAGATTTTGGGGAAGGAACAGATTTTGTCAAGGACACTGCAGCAACACCCTCCCCTATAGTTAGGTAAACAGCCATGGGACTGTTAACGTCCAGAGAGGACTCCAGGTTTTAATAAGGTCACATCTCAAAGAGCCCCACATAATAAGCTGCATAGAAGTCAATTTATTGACCTCAGCACACAGGGCTAAGTCAAGCCTGCTGGAATTCAAAGTTGTGGTTGCTGGGCGCGTAGGTAATTCATACCTGATGCTCAAGGCCATACCCTCTGGCTGCAAATGGGAGACCAATGCGATTTCTTAAATATCATCTAGTTTAATAGTCCAGTGCATTATTCAGGAATGCAAGGAAGATCCTGCTTAAAATAGCATTTTTATTTTGACAGTGTCACTTTAACAACAAATAGCTGGCTGCTCAGTTCCCTTAGCGGGGAGACAGCAGGTGCTCAGCCGGCTGATTTAGCAGCAGCCGCAACCACCACCACCACGAGCTGCTGGGTGCAGTTCACAGGCTGCAATTCCCTACTCCCCACAGCGCGACTGCAGATTCCCAAGGAGGGGGAAGGGCTAACGGGAGTGAGAGAAGAGGCGCGGGGGCAAGCTTGGGATGAAGGATTATTAAATTGATGATCAAAGCTGATTGCCACTTCATTGGGACACCCTCATTGGACCCATGGAGGTCTCTGGTGGGCACCCATGTCAGCTGCGTGCCCCCAGCCTTGTGTGCCCCCCTTCCTGCATAAGGGAATTAAACACTGTGGTCAGGGGACTCCTTTCCCCTCCCAGAAATAACATGCCCCCTTTTTACCTGCATACAACATCAGCAAGATACTCTGCTGTCTTCTGAAACCCTCCCCAATGGCTTCCTTCCATGAAGTCAAATCAGTGTCTTCAGCTCTGCCTTACTAAACAACTAGAAAGCAAGAAAACCATCTTGCACAACCTTGTGCCTACAGAAAAGCAGGGCTACGGCAATGTATCTTAGCCAAGGGGATGGTACAGCAAGTGTCTTGTGGCATGAGATTGCTAGAGATGACCTTAAAATAATCTTTAAAACTAAAAATAGACAGGTGCATGTGACTTTGTGGTTTGCTTTTTGTTTTAGTTTGGGGATTTTGTTTTATTTTTAAAAACATACTACATAAAGAACATCAAGACAAAAATTCTGGCCCTTTCCTTTACCTCCCCCATCTTCCTCACCTAGCAATGGAAGTTTTTTCTAGGCTGAAAGACTATGACAATCAGTGGACCAAGAAAATTATGTCCTTCTAAACAGTGAGAAACTGAAAGCTGCGACGCTAAAAGGGAATGGGATTTTACTCAGCCCATGTCAAATTCTAGTTGGTCTCCATTTGCTGTTGTTACTGTCTGTACCAAGACTTGTATTTATTCAGTTGTTTTACGCTGAAGACAGCCAGTAGACTCAAAACTCTCTTAACTACAATTAAAGTATTAGAGCTCACAGAAACATCCGTTATACCTCAGCAGCAGTTCCCTAAGTAACCCCCCAAAAAAATTAAAAGACAGAGCACGCATTACTCTTTATTGTTGCCTTAGATCTATCAGGCTCGATGACAGTACCATTTTTTAAATCCATCGTGGTGGGGTGGGGGGAAGAGATAAATTGGTACAAGCCCAGTGTAAAACAGACATTCCCTTTGGGTCATCTTTAAAACTAATCTGGACACTACACTAGAAAGCATGCTTAAGGAGACAAACAAAAACCTTCCAATTGTTTTATAAGCGTACTATCAGCGAAAGAGGCCTGAGTAAAAATAATACTATATGACGGTATTAGCTGACTGTTATTGTTGGCTACTCAAGCAAAGCAGGGCTTCAACAACCCAGAATTTATAGGACTGGGAGCCTGGTGGGTCTCTGGTTTTGATTTTGTGCCAATTCACATTCACTCATGCTCTTGGATAAGTCATGATGCCGTCAGCAACTTCAGTCCAGATGAAAAACTGGGTTAAGAAAGCAGTGGACGCTCACCAAAAACTAGGGCTTGCCTGCACAAGGACGCAAGGAGAGGCAAGCTGAAGCACTTTAAGCAGAAGGGTAAAATGGCATTAAACCCCTGTGTGGACAGATTTATAAAGAACACAAATGTGTCCCTGATTTGCCTGCTTCACCACTAAACCGATTTTTACTAAATCAGCTGAAAGTTAATTTAAATCTAAATAAGGGTATGGTCAGATCAGCCAAGCAATCCGGTCAGTGAGGGCTAACAAGTTGCCATCCTTTCAGTTAGATATCAGTAACTCACCATATGTGCTTCTACTCTTCTGTAATGCAAAGAAACTTACAGTATCCTCAGAGAAATCTCCCACAAACTGTTTTCGTGATACTTAAAAATCAGAGGGGACAGTTTGGCTGGGAGTCAGCAATCTGGTATGTTGGCAGGGGCAGGCTACAAAGGATGTCCCTAGAATTGCCAGTCTAGCACCGTTCCTTGGCTCCAAGATTAAATACAGTCAAACTTTTAATTTCCCCCCCAAAAAAAGAGAGAAATACAGCTTTGACCCTGCTGGGATGCTGTCTGAGGAACACCCAGAGATGTTGCCACCTAGAAGGGGCATTCATCTGCAGCAGGACTTTTTCCAGCACTACAGTCATTTGATGGGAACAAGAAGCCAGGCGAGGACTGTTGGCAACTCTCACGCACGCTACTCCAGGACTGGGCAGGGACTCAAGAAAACAACTTCCCAGCCTCCTCCCAACAGTGACCCCAATCGTGCACCTGCCTTAACAGATGCTGGCATGCCTTTACGGCCTTGATGAGAAGATGCCTCTCATACATTGGCTTCCTCACTTGGAGGAGGTCCCCTCAAACCACGTGGGCCCAATATTGGGTGGACAGACCTCCTGTGAGTGGACACAGAGAGCTGAGCTCGTCACTGAATACAGGAGAGATACGGAGCTGGCACAGTAGCTGTTTCCTGAGGAACAATAAGTTACTGGCACCAGGAAAAACGCTGGTTTAGTGTCTACCTGATTTTCTGTCCTTCCTGCCCCAGGGTTACATCGCCCTTGATTGGGATTTTGTAAGAATGAGATTACAAGGACAGAAAAGAGACACCACTGTCCCCTCAACCCTCCTGTGGTGGGAGCCACGGGGGGTGGGCTCGGTCCATCGTACCCATCCATACCATAACCCCTTCCAGCCAGCCTCTCAATGTGTCACCAAGGCCATCCTCTCCCGGCTGCTCTATCTAATCAGCACACACCAGCACCAGGGCTCCTCGCCACTTGCTCTCTCCCCCTCTCACCAGGGCTATGCAGCATTAATTCTTCGCCAGCAGCTCTCACTCTCCTCGTGCATATTCCTCCTCGCAGCTCCATCGAGTGCACCTCTGCTCCGACCCGCTGCCCCACACCGCATCCCTGGCTGCCGTGCTTCTGACCCCCAGGACCTACAGCTGCCCCAGCCCGGCTGCCCCCAGCCCTGGCAGCACTCTGCGTGTGTTTGGAACAAGAAAGCAGCAAAACCCCCATTGCACCGAGGAGCTGGCTCAGACCACCAGCATCATCCTGCCTGCAGCTTAACTAGCACGTTAAGGCTGGAAGGGGAAAACGCCCAGCGCCCCCCTACCTGCACCTCCCTCTGCAACCCCACCAGCTCCCTCCCCTCCCCAGCTCCCCACCGTGCCATAAACCCTTTTGTTTCTCGTCAGGAATATGGCAATTATTTCAGAAAAATCTCTCCCTTCACCACTGGTAGAAATACCACAGTCTGAGACAGTAGCTCTCTTGATGATCGCAGACGGTGGAATATTCCAGAAAAAGAGGAAGATTTGGGGAGGGGGAGGGGAGGAGGTATCTGGGATCCAATCTTCTTCCTCTCCCTCCCAACCCCCCTCCATCTCTAGCAGATTTCATTTGTATCATCAGGATTTCTGTGAAATTTTCACTCAACCCTCCCTCTCTCCCATTTCAACTCCTGGCTAAGCTCAAAGGTGCACAAGAATAACATGCTGCTCCACTTTTCTCACAGGCTGGACAAATAAGTCTTCAGCTAGCCACATGCAAGCCATTAAAAATATATTAACATACCCAGCAGGGTCTGTCACTTTTTCTTTTCTCCCCCCCTCCCCTTTTCTTAAACACAGAGAAGGAAGAAATCTTGCCACAGTAACAAGAGGTTTTCATCAACTCTCATTACCTCAAGCACAGCCGCACACCACAGCCCCCACAGAGAACAGCCTTCGGTTCCTGCTGTCATTAAAGGAACGAAGATCTTAAACAAAAATTAATCCCAGGACAGCATGAAGTTGGGAGCACACAAACAGTAAGGCAGGGAAGGGTGCGTGAAAGCCGAGCGGAGGAGCAGAAGCAGAGAAGCACCAGACAGCGGTCCGCTCAAGCGGCTTGGGAGGGATGGGGAAGGTTAAACGTGTCCCACAGAGCAGGGCAGGGGCAAGTATTTTCAAAGCTTCAAGCCAGCATCCAGAGGTATGCTGTATTTCCCAGAAACTTAAGTGACACAGCAACGTCCTGGAACATTAATAAGGCTCAGGGTAAAACCAGAGCAGCAATTACGATAAGCAAGAAGCCTTTTCTAAATCTGAGATGTTGAACAACAAGGATGGTTTTGCACACTCTTTGACACATGTCCATTTTTACTCCAGGGAGTCCTCGACCCTTCCGAATGGCGTTGTGGCCCATGCTTCGCGAAACTGCTGCACAGCACATCTTAACCTGCAGCAGCTGCTCTAAGCCTGAAGCAGGTGGCTGCTGGTGTTACTCGTTCGGGAGGAGGGGTTGAAGAGTGGGAGGCAGCAACTCTACATTTAAACAAGAGATTTCTAAACCAGGGGGTCGTTAGTCAGAGCGCTATCAAGACAAAGTGCCCTTAAACTGTAGTTTCTCAAGTATTTCTTTGGGCAAATCACGGGGTTAAGCAGCTTTCCTCTCCACCCTGGCTACTTTAATCCAGATCAATTCCCTGATCCAGTTCAGTGTGCAGCAGCACGTTCAGCTGCACGGCACAGCTGAACAAGCAGCTCAGGAGCAGCAGCAGCAGCAGGAGCTGCTGAAAACAACGCTCGTAAAACTACACCCTTGGATTCAACAGGCATGGCACTGAGCCCCAGGAGAGCAAGACGCTGCATGCAAACCCCATGAAAACAAAGATAAGGGAAGAGGGATACTTCATGCGTGGCTAACTGGAAAGAGATGACCTGAGCCAAACAGGACATAAAAAACCAAAAATCTGGTGACAGCGTGGCCATGTTTTATGCACCTTTAGATGAGACATAAGTTTTATTTCTCTCATGGGAATGGGGGAAAGCAAAAAGCTCTCCCTTGTGAAGCAGACACTGCAGGAAAGGCAGAGCTATGCAGAAGAGCCAATGATGGTAAAGCAACGATGAAAGGTGGACAAGAACCTCTGAGGAGCAAGGAGGAGGACGAGAACCCACGGCAGGTGAGGAGTGAGAACCGTACGGGTACACCAGAGAAGTAACTCCCTGGCAGAGTGGTGAGAAGCAGAAGGGAACCAGGACATGAACTGGATTACACAGAGGCAGGATGGGGGTGCAGAGGGGTCCAACCTGGGCACAGCAGAGGGGATCAGGAGAAACACTGAAGGAAGCTACTTCAGGACTCTGGTTTCACAACCATTCCAGTTGTGAACAGTTTAACAGGTCATTATCTGAACAGTTCATACACCCTCTGGTTCCAGAGTAATTACATCCATTCTGTAAAAAGACATCACATAATGAGGTCTACCAATATCCCAGAAGCAGGAGGCAAAATGTCTGACTGTACTAGGAACAGACCAGAAAGCAGCACTGATTTCATAATGATATGATACAAGTCAAAGATACATTCACCTCTGCAGCACTGCAACCTGCTCAACTCATCCTACCTTGGAAAGGGAATACAAGGAACAGAGGGGTTTCAGCAAGTGGCAACAAAGAGAAGAGATTTGGAAGACAGCAAATTCTTACGTGAAGTCCACACGTGCAAAACAACAGCTATGTGCTACGGGGCCGGGGGGGAAGTCTTCTAGTTCAACCAGACTATTACTGCGTACCAGGGCTGTGACACAGTGGGTGCACACTCCTCTCCCCAGGAAACCCATCCACCCTCTCACAGCCAGCCACCGCAAGCCGGCAGTAACTGCCATCAGCCATGGGAGAGAGCCATGCCTTGCACACAGAGCAAGGCAGACTCATTTCCCACACCTCCCAAACTGGATACACTGCACACAGAGTCTTTGCTGCAGAGCCTCATGGTCGGTATTTCGGAATGACAGAATGACAGAATTGTTTAGGTTGGAAAAGACCTTTCAGATCATCGAGTCCAACCATTACCCAGCACTGCCCAAACCACCACTAACCCACGTCCCTCAGCACCACGTCTGCCTGGCTTTCAAATCCCTCCAGGACGGCGACTCCACCACTGCCCTGGGCAGCCTCTTCCAATGCTTGATAACCCTTTCCATGAAGAAATTTTTCCTTATATCCATCCTAAACCTCCCCTGGCACAACTTGAGGCCGTTTCCTCTTGTCCTTGGGAGAAGAGACCGACCCCCCCTGGCTACACCCTCCTTTCAGGGAGTTGTAGAGAGCGAGAAGGTCTCCCCTCAGCCTCCTTTTCTCCAGGCTGAACGCCACCAGCTCCCTCAGCTGCTCCTCACAAGACTTGTGCTCCAGACCCCTCACCGGCTCCATTGCCCTTCTCTGGACACGCTCCAGCACCTCAATGTCCTTCTTGGAATGAGGGGACCAAAACCGGACACAATACTCAAAGTGGGACCTCACCAGTGCTGAGTACAGGGGCACGGTCACTGTTCCAGTCCTCGCCACACCGTTTCCGACACAATCCTCAAACATTTCTCCCCTGCCAACCGCCTTTCCCCCTTCCCCTGCCCCTCTCACACCAGGCGAACTGGGAGGGCTGCCCAGCTCCCCTCAACCCCATGGCAGAGCCCTCTGCTCGCCCCTGCCTCCCCACCACAACCAAAACCCCCCTTTTCTGGGGCAAAACCAGGCACGGCATGAAGAGCCACACGCAGCCCAGCCTTCGAGCCAGTGTCCCAGAGATGCAGACACCGGGCAGAGGCAAAGGGACGTTTATTGTCACCGCTGGAGCCAAGCGGTGGGTGTGGGGAGAGGCCGGGGATGCTGAAAAGCAGCTCCCGGTGGCCCCGTGGTGACTGAAGCCAGCCCCAGGCCCTCAGTGGGTATTTAGTACGGGATAAATTGGTGGTACTGGGACGCGAGAGCTCCTGTCCCACCTGCAAAGGACAGGGCACAGCCCGGGGGACAGTGGGCCGGTGCCAGGCGGGACAATGCCCTGACACCCCCTTGGGTGAGCGGAAGGGCCCTCGCCGAGGGGGGAGCAGAGGCAGGGACACCCCCCTCCCAGCAGGGCCTGGTGGCCAGCGCAGGAACCAAGGGCCAGGCCAGGCCCTGGGTGAGGCGGGACCAGGATGGGGGCACCCTGCTGGGCTGGGCAGCGGGAGCGGGGCCTCCCCTCGGCCTCAGTCACCTCAGAAAGGGGCCTCCCCATGGCCACTGTCACATCGGAAGGTGGCCTGGGGCCTCCCTGTGGGTTCAGTTGCCTCAGGAGGGGGCCTGGGGCCTCCTCATGACCACTGTCACCTCAGAACGGGGCCTGGGTCCTCCCCATGGCCTCAGTCACCTCAGGACAGAGCCTTCCCTCGGCTACTGTTGCCTCAGGACAGGACATGGGGCCTCCCCTTGGCCACTGTCACCTCAGATCGGGGCCTTCCCTCAGCCTTGGTCACCTCAGGACAGGGACTGGGGCCTCCCCATGGCCACTGTCATCTCGGGTGGGTGGGTTGTTCTCCCTACTCTCTTCAACATAGACAACACAAACTCTGTCATGTAAAAAAAAAAAACAACTGAGGGACCTGATTTAAACTGATTGCAGGAATATCCTGGAGCCTTACCCACACTCCTGAGTTCGACAGCAACGTAATTAGGTCAGGGGATAGCTGTGCTGTAACAGATTCCTCGGACTTGGCTCTATCTGAGGTAGAGATGCACATGAATGCTGCTTCATCTTGTATCTGCTTAACTTGCCAGCAGCCTGGATTCTTGAAAACCTACTCTGAGTGACCAGCCCATCTCAGATCGCAACTCAGGCCCTTGATGTGGGCTCCCAGCTCCGTACTTCTGCAATGGCCTCCAACAGCGGTGCTAAGGACAGCTAAGTTTTAGCCAAGGTACAGCTGCCTGCAGCTGAAACAAACCTCCAATAAATGCCAGAGAAGGGGAGGCAGGCAGGCTCTAAGCAGCGTGTGCAAGGAAGCCACTTGTATTGATGCAGGCTAAGGTCATCCCAGGGACCAAGGAGTTTGACACCCATGATTAAAGCATAATCAAGAAATGTTTCCTGACAATGAAGTCTATTAGGCTGTGGAACAGGTTCCCAGGGGAAGAGGAGGAAGCCTCATCCCACTGTCTCTGTAAGGAGCGACGGGGCAGGAAATAGAGAATTGAGTCCCAGGACTGGCGAGACGGCCTGATGGGGTCAGTCCCACAAGACGCCGATTTCAGGAGTAACACTGACTTCAGAAATTCCCTCTGCCCCTCCTGCAACATCTCCTCACCAGTTCTGCCCAAGTTCTGCTTGCAAGGCAGCACCGTGGACTAGATTGTTGTAGCCTGGGTCATTCACGTATTTGGAGGGATGGAGCTTTTGACCCACATCAGGTCACTGATGTATTTTACACCACGGCCCTACCAATGGTTGCATCCACACAACCAATGGGATGACAGCGGTGATACAGGACAAGAATGTGAGGTGGGAGGTGAGCAAATAGGAGTTTCTTAGTCCATGCTATAGCTATCTTTATACTAACTCTATGTGCATGAATTCATGCAAAGAAAGGCACTGGAGGATGCAACTAGGGTGGAGGACTAAACCATGATTTAGTATGGTCAGACTTGTATAATTGGACATGACCTAACATATATGGAAATTATCTTAATTTACAGCAGAGAATGTCCCTGTTAATAATATATACGATATCAAGTAAGTTTCTGACACACTGGACTGGCACTAACTCAGTGTTCTAGGTCTGAAAGACTGTCTCAGTTTTGACTTTATTTACTGTTTAATTGCCTTCCTTACATATATCCTTTTTATATTTTTTGAATGGGGGAAAAGATCAGCTTGGTTTTGAACTGTGCAGATCGACAGGAACGCATATTTTGCCCCATTTAAAGCTAGCAGACACCTATCTCCCTTTTTGGTGTTTTTTTTTGGTTTGGGGATAGGGGGGAAAAGAGGTGTTAAGAACATCACAAAGTTCAGAATTCATGTCTCAACTTGTAACACACTTCCCCCTCTCCCACAACACTGGTTGCAGAAGCTACCCACGGCTGACACTACTCATGAAGCTCCATATGGTTCTACTTCCCCTCATTTTTCCTCAGCCTGACAAACTTTGGCACTGCTCAGGTTTTCCTGGTCCTTAGGAAACAGGAGAGATTCCAACAATTCCAGCTTCTCCTTCCTTTGCTTTTACAAAGCTCCCACGGTGCCACCTATGAAAAACCTATTTTAATGGCAAAGCAAAAGGCAAATTTGTCTGAACATCACTGGTGGTGTAGACTTTTTCATGTTGTGCTTAGTATGGGTAACAATTACTTACATTGCATTAGAGTTGAAGGACTTCAGTAACATCAGGGTCCCTCATGCTCAGCACAACATACACATACAGCTACAAACATCTGTGCCTGACAAACAGGCTAGTAAAGTTATTTTATTTAAGGTAGAAAGGCTTCAAAATGGAGTGTCATTTTAAAGCACCCATGAGTTGACAACAGTTTGTGCAATTCACAAACCATTCAAAGAAAGCTTTCAGTACACCCGGGAAGTAACCATGTACACAGTGAGTAGTACCCTGTATGCACCATAACTCAGCAAGTGCTTTTTGCAGCTCCCTTCTACACTCAGTCAGGAAGGATATAGATCATTACAGCCTCCAGCTATAGAGCTTTAGCTCACAGAGTAGCAGCTCACACTTTTAGCTCTGGAGATCCCCAGTTCAATCTGCTGCATGTCAGCCAAGAGGGCAGCTGTCATATAATTACAGCCACAACTTTGCATGTGAAAAAGTAGGGAGAGCGAACAGAGATCTTATTATAGAATTCTGGTTGCAACCTGCTGAACAGCTCCCTATTTAAAGTAACTTCTTGTAAAGAGGAGGGGGGAGAGAAAAAAAAAAAAGGAAAGACAGTCTTACAGCTCAGCTTCCCAATTCTCTCTATTTTGCAGAAGAAATCAGTGCTGCTTTGCAAAAAGTCTTTTATTACAAATGCATATGTATATAAAACAATGTGTGCAAGTGCAGAACAAGGAGTAAGGCTCTAGCCCCTACCAGTCCAAAAAAAAAAGAAAGAGAAAAAAAAATTCTCATTGCTTCAACCAAGACATCTGAAGTCCAACGCGGCATCTTAGTTTCTTCCTGAACTATAATCATCCACCAGCAGCCAAGCCATTTGGCTATGCAATTTAAGTATTAAAATTTAAGTACAAGAAATCTTAACTCAATTACATCTTGTTTTCTTCAAACTGTACATACAAGCTCTCAGGCAGAGACTTAACAAAACAGAGAATCAGAAGAAGAGTATGTTTGAACTACAAAGGTACAAACCATGGCAAAAAATTCAGTCTCAAATGAAAAAATCTTTTAATGAGTGCAACACAAAACAATTAGACCAAGTTCCTTCTTATCCGTTAATCTTTCTGCAGATCCTTCTGCACACACAGAGCAATTTTTGAGCCAAACTTTTTTCCAAGCCAAGATGTTCGAAAACAGAATTTGTAACAATGCAATCCAGTTTTAAAGAAACATTAGTTTCCCCCCCAACAATTATTCTAGAAATCTGTCTTTCCTCAGTAAAGCTATTTCAGGCTTAAGATACAAGATTAAATTCTTTGCAGAACATTCTCCTCTCCTAGACAGTCCCATCTATCCATTTATCTGTGATACAACCCATGGGTCCCCCATTGCCTGGGGTTAAATCAACCACTTTGGACCATAAGCAACAGATGGGAGCTAACTCTCCAACTTCCTGCAAACTACTTACCCACTTGCTAAATACCACTCGAAGTAGACCGATCTGACTCAAATTGTTCACTACCTGCCTGCAAGAACACAGACTTGCTGAAACACATCCACTAGTTCATGCATGTTACACCAGTGGCCCTTCAAAACTTCCCGAAACGCAATGCTATGCTTCCAACAGGATTTGAAGGAGAAGTACCTAGTAGACAGCCAAGCTGGAAGGTGTTCAGATGATTGCTAACACCAAGCACAAGCCTGCAACAGTTAACTCCGGAATTCAGCACAAGCACAGACACACTAACACTTTGTATTTAAACCAACTGAATTCTCTGGTGACATCCTCACATCAGCCTCATTTCTGAAGACACATTTTCATTTGGCTCAGAGAGTCTTCTGCTCCTCACCTCAATCAAGACCTACTCAGGAAACACACAGACTACCTGACCATCTCCCTCCCTTTTGAAGAGGGTGAGGGAAAGAATCGAGGACATGAAGCCCAGTTTTGAATAAAACTATGTGCAGCTGCAGCAGCAAAGAAACATTTGGGACTGATTATACACACGCAGCAAAACCCTGGCTGGGCTCATCCCGCAGAAGGGACCCATAAAAGGTTCACCTCTCCCTCACCTACAGCAACCAGGCAAAGCTCAGCAACATCTGAGCCACACTTGTTGCAGACGTCCAACGAAAGCAGTACAACCCTATTCAGAGATGACTGAAATGAGACACCATTATGCTGTTTTCTGGTATTATTTCTATAAATTTAGCACCGCTAAAAGGTTCCAGATAGACATTCTCTGGAGACCAAAATCCTTTGCCTACCCTGAAAAGATAAGCAGAGAGAACAGCAGCAAAACATATCCGTGCTTTTCTCATCTCTCACAGCCTGCCGAGGCTGAAATGACTGACAAAGGTCCACAATGAGGGACACATAAATTATTAATATAGCACTACTAGTCTTGCTATTGCTGTGACAGTGTGAAAACTTAACAGAGGCAGGCTCTGCAGGGAAATATTTACTTCAGAATCATTCATTCAGGAAACTTACATACTGAGGAGAAAAGAATCATTCTGCAGCACGCTCTGTCAAACCCCTCAGCTTTAAGACCCTTCATTTCTAAAGCAAAAGCAATTTTAACAAGAACAGGAAATCAACATGAAGCATAAGGCGCTTCGGATTTCAAGTAAGCAACACTGGAACAGCATTACTTCCGGACACAAACCCTAACACACATCTTCTCATGCCTGACCCGGCAAGTCCATCCCCTTCTGAGAGACAGATAAGTGTTTTGTCTCTGCAGCCTCTCTGCTGAAACAGCCAAGTGGCATACCAGCGAGAAGATAATGGGTAGCCGTGCACTAGCAAGTGGAAGGGAGCCAAAAAGCCACTTCAGTTTGCCGCTCGGGCTGCAACCTGTGCTTTAAGCCTGTGTGAGGCTCCAGATTCACATTCTCCCCAACCTTTTATTTCATTTCAGGTCTCATGCTATACCTGCTGCCACAGTAGCCAAATACCCATAAGTAGCACACAAAGATGTGACTTCCTACTCATCTATTTGCTTCCTCTCCCCTCTTGCAAGCAGAACAGTTTATGCAGGGGTATTAGTCTGTTTTACATTAATTTCTAGAACCGGGACAAATGACCTGAACTTTGACATTTCTGAAAAAAGTTAAATTATTTTCATCTTTCTTAGTAATCAGAATAGATTTACTTTTCATTTAAAACACCAAATTTCCCTCACAAAATATGTGAAGTAGTTACTGAAATGTTTTCTTTACCAAAGTCCTGCAAAGCCTCATGATTATTAATAACACTTTGAATATAAAGAGGCACAACATTACTCCATAACAGTAAAAAAAAATGCAAGCAGTCAATTTTTCACAAAATAAAGTAATTAATTCTTAAAACTAGAACTTTCTATTAAAAATTCTTGCATTTAAAAAACCAAGAAGGTTTCCAATAACTCTAGACACTGATGGGGACAAAGAAAAAATAGACCCTACCCCCAGCTGGATGGCATTCCTCTCTTTGGATGCAATGTGGTAACATTTGATTGATGCATCTGATCCATTCCAAAACTCCAGGCGATGTTTTAATCATCAATGGTCAGAATCCTATTAATTTTCAGGAAAAAAAAAAATAGAGTAGAATATGGAGGCAGGACATAGAGCACCTAGCATTTGTCTAGCAGATGCAGCTGATTTAGCTAGGTCCTTAATAATCAACAGATTAAAGACATTAAAAACCAAGTTGATGGCAGAAACTCCCATCCACGAGCATTAGCCCCCTCCACCCTCTTTCTGCCATCTCAGATCAACCCAGTCTCCCAACACAACCTGGAACATTAGTCCCATACCAAAGGAAATTAAATAGGAATAGGGAAAGGAGTGGGAAGAGACAAACCAGGGTAAATAGGAGTAGCATGAAGAGCCCATTGGCATGTAACCAAGAGCCTGAATGGGCCCGTACTACAGCAGAAAACAGGAGATCAGGCACGTACGAGGAGATGGCAGGACAGCAGATGCGAGAAGGTGAAGGTTCAAGTGGTCCCTGAGCTCAGGGGGTAAGAAATAGCAGCAGGCAGAGTACAGAAGTGAGCCCCAGCATGCACAACGAGCTCAGCCTTCAGTAGCAGCAACACACCAGGCGACCTGTTAGCTTAGTGTCTGCTGTGATAGGCATTTTCATTATCGATGGGCATGGTACGAGAAATATAGTGTGAACCTTCCACATTAAACAAGGCTTCCCAGTCTGCCCATAAATTAATTTTGCTATCAGCCAAACCCAGATCCACCAGTATCAACCACTTCTGCTCTGAAACAAGCCTCCACTTACAGTCTTGCACCAAACAGTTGCCACTGTTTCATTTCAGCATCGATGAGCACTGCAAGCCCTCCAGACCTGTCAATGTAAGCGGCGGCACAACCCCAAGAGGAACTGACCCATTCCAGCAGTGGCCAGAAGGTCAGCATGATCAGTGTGACCCCACTTCCAGCAGGCCAGCTGATGCATCAGACCAGCCCATGTCACAGTCAACTGACCTGGAACTGGGCACCTTCCCACTAGAAGTGGAAGCAGGGCTGAATGGTCAGCAGGACAGTGGGGAAATACTCCTGGTCTAGCTGGTCGGCCACCTGTTTGGGAACGTGAGCTCACAAAGGTCTCCGGGCACATCAGTTTGTTGCCCAGTTGCTCCTTACGTTTGTTCTGTGCTCCCAAGCGTTGGGAGGATTAGCAGCCAAGAAGAACTGGATGGGCGAAAGTAGAGAAGGCAAGAACAAGCTGATGTACTTACAAAGGGAAGGGAGCAGCAGGCTGAAGATCTTACAGAAGGAAAGTGATTGCTACAGTGTGGAGCAGGAGCTGGGGGAAATGGGAGGGGGCTGTTAGCAGAAAGCAGGCAGGCGAAGGCATGCCACTGCGGGGAGCGGGAAGGGCATGTAGCCCAGGTCTGATAAGTCAGGTATCACCACCAGAGTCTTACACCAGCCCCTAAAGCTTCTACCGCCGACCAGGAGGGCTCTAGGCTCAGCAACAAGCAGGATCTGCCACAAGCGTGCCCACGTGTCAGCTTCAGATAGTCATTTAAGGCATCTCAGGTCCAGACCATTAAGTACCCTGAAGATAAGGGCACAGACCTTGAATTCAACATGATGCTGTCACAAGGAGCTCACACAATGAGAGAAGGATATGCTCCCAGCCCTGACAAGGACTGCAGAGTTGCAGCTTGCGCCTCCCTTAGGCTCCTCAGAGCAAGCAGTTGCAAACCCAGCCCAGACCGCCTTTGTAACCAACCCCCCCAGCTCGTCAGGAGGGCCTGAACCCCGGGCCATCAGCAGTGAAAGCACAAACCTCCACCTCACGCTCTAAATAATTAAACTCTGTGGGAGCAGCAGCAGACTCATAAAACTCTTTACGCAGACCAAGCCAGCCATTAATGGGGGTCAAAGATGAACGCTCTGTTTTTTTCTAAGTGTGCTTTGATGCGTGGGGAGAATGGTGAGAGGAGATCTTCATTATCCTCTCTGGTACCTGATGAATTTTTCCTTTCCTGGCTATCAACACCTCCTACCTCCACCCGAACCCCATACCGCTGGCAATCATCCGGACAGCCAGAGACAATTAGAAGGTGTGTTTGGACGACATCTGTGCTAGCTGGTCACCTGCAGGTAGGGAAGCAAGAGGCCTCACTGAGCAAAGCCAGCCTCTACCAGAGTCTCAGCCGGTGCTTATTACAAGGTTTGGATTTCACATGGAAGCCGCCAGGTGGAATCCCAGGGCCAGCATGATGCCGAAAGTCATGCAAACCACAACCTCGCATACCGTCTCCCCTACAGCAAGGCACAGAGCAGAGCACAAGCCAGTAAAATCTGTCGGGATTATTAGCTTGGGCTTGGAGCCAGAGCTGGGAGCTGCCACAAGGGCAGGGAGGCTGCCTGCAGCCCTGCAGGTCAGTGGGAAGGAAGTGGAAGTCCCCTGACAGACAAGGAAAGGCAGCAGGCAGGAAAGGCAAGACACAGTTGAGAAAAGGTCACGGAAACACTAGTCTGACCCGCCCCTTCTGGCCTTAAAATACATATATACACACACACACGTGAGCTTCTTACTACTCTGCTTTATTCAGACATTTTAAGGAGAGCTCTGCTCGTCCCACTCCCTTTGCATTCTCCCAATCCACAACAGTTCTGGAAATGGCTATTTAGGCTTTCCATCAGTGAAAACCTCAGGTGGAAAGAAAGGAGAGCAGCCTATTTCAGGGAAGGAGTCACCACATCGACACAGAAAACTGCCCCAGCAGTACGCAGGGGTGCTGGATGCTCTATTGGCAGTGCCAATTCCAACCTTGCACCAGCCAACCCTCTGCCAGCCTGTTTTCTCTGCTGCGTTTGCCCTATGTGGGCAAACGGAGAGGCCACGGACTGAAACTGGCTCCGGGATCTCTGCTACCATGCTGAGAAAGTGGCTGGTGTAGCAAAGTCAAGTTTTTTATTATTTATAATTAGTCCTGATAGATGCCCCTTTCTTCAGGTCACTAGGAACCTTCTCCCGTCAAACCCCAATACTTGCGCTTTCAGAGGGAAGTTAAGAGCTTTACATGCAACACCAGCACTCATCTTTCCCAGCATGGCAAAAGCAGCAGCTGCCACTTCCATTATTCTTGGAAATAAGGGGGAAAATAGCTAGGACTCTCGAGCCTTGGCACCTCTTCCCTCCCACCGTTTGGCTACCAGTGCTACGGTTACTATTCAGGGCAGAAGTGCTCAACAGGGCACGCATTCCAGGGGGCTGAGCCATCCCGCGTGGCCAGGCTCAAAATGGCAGACAGCGATGAACAGGATAATTAGAAAGTACAACAGAAACCGCAACATAAAAACAAGCGGCTTCTATTACAAGAAACGGTTCTATGGCGTGGTTAGATCCATCACCCCATATGCTGGGTCGTGGTGGTGCCTCAGGAGCCTGCTGCTATTATCTGTTTGCAATCACATTTCAGCCTGTCTTTCTGCTTAATGCACGAAAAGCAGAGCTAATCAGATTCACTCTCTCTTTCTGCTTAATGTCTCCAGTTCCCAAGCATGCTCTGTACTGCTTCAATTGGTGTTCAACTAACACCAGCCAGGAGCATGCAGTGCAAAAAAAAAAAAAAAAAGACCTACCTATTAATTTCAGTCCTTCTTTACATCTATTATGTCTAAAATTCCTTCTACACTTGAGCTTTGCAAACAAAATTCAGGAAATTCCCGTTTCCCTCTCTACACCACACCCGGCTCATGTATGAGTTCCCTTCTCCAAGCTGCTCCTCCAGTGGTATCTGGGCAATTAATTATACCACAGACCTATCCGACTTTCCCCTCACTCTCTGGAACAGCTTTTTTAAATATTTCCTGGCTAGGAACCTCCACAGAAGGATGTCTTCTGCTGGCACCGTAAGAGCCCCTCTTTGTCAATCTATCTGAAGTGACCATCACATGCTCTTCTACTCCCTCTACACCCAGCACTATTTAATTTTTGCAGTCCTACATGGGAACTCTAATGTACCCTCGGCATTTCCAGTCTGAGGACAAACAGGGCCCTGGAATGGCTGCTTCTTTCACTGCACTCCTTCGCACTACACAGGACAGGTGCAGCACTGCTAGGGTCAGCCAGGATACCTGGATCTTCACTAGAACAACCAACACAACAGCAGAGACGCCCCCAGACTGGGCAGATTGCATGAAAATTCAGTGAAGAGATCCAGGAAAAGACCGGCTTACAGGAATACCCATCATCATGAGCCAGGTAAAGCAGCACAGGAGGAGAGTCACCAACTACAAGCACAATCGAAGATGTGCCAGAAGAACAACAATAAAAAAAAAAATCAGCAAGTATTTACAGGAGATGAGAAAGAGGTGTAGGTGGAAGACAAAGTGCCAGGATACATATCTCTATCGAAGAGGAGTGGAAAAAAAAAGGGAGACTGCAGAGATGAAACCCCAGACAGCCCCTGCATCTGTACACATCCCCCAGGTAATACCCACTACATCAATCAGAACAATGGCAGCTCGGGAGAAGACCCCGATTATCCAGCTCCTTCACTAACATCTTCCCCAGAGGCTGCACGCATGTGCAAGGGGATGAAAGAAAAACATACTTCTCAATGAGATGACTTACAGCATTTTCTGTATTGCCCCCTCTATTATAAATGTCTTTTAAAAGAAAAAATTACAGCTGGCTTATAAGTGTGTCAGATTATAAAAAACATATCCTTGAAAACAAAGACACTTTGTGCTCAGCACATCCAGTGGCACCATTATTTAATATCAATACACTGGTTCTTTCCTTTATTCACTCCATCCTTGGAACACAAACCCACTGTAACAGCCACCCAGTGTATAATCTTACCATGCAAAGCAACACAACCCTACAATAATCTTTCTATTGCCATAATGTCTTCACATACCAACGAGAAGAATTTAGACTTAAATGCTTAAAAAAAGCCCCAACCAACTACAGTACAGCACGAAACAAATCTCTAACAACTCTCAAGTTGGAGCAAATTCCCTTGTCCCTCCCTACTACTTTCCTTATTTGAAAATGGCTGCACACACATTTCCAATTTGTGCACCACACTGATTGCAACCTGCCCCTCCTGCCAGCTACAGCCGCTCGGTCGGTCCACACATGCATAGGCTCACTGCATCCTGCGGCACACTACTCTTCACTGACATCATCTTCACCTTCATGCTGTATAAAATTCACCAGACAGACACAGTATCTGCTCCTTTAGCCATAAAGCAATCACTGTAGGCCAACAGACGCCTCCATCTAGTCTCCCAAATGCACACTCTGACCTGCACTGTGCCCCTGCTAAGTAGACACTGGGGCATGCATCTCATTAGGTGTCACATCCCTCCTTCCCTGCAGTCAGCTAGGGGTAATGCAGATACGACGACCCATCAACGCCAAAGCCGAGGCAGAAACACTATTCATGCTGGTCAGTGGAAGCAAAGTTCGCCTTGGCCAGTTCCGATGGAGTCTGAGCTTCAGCACACCCCTGGCTTCATCGCATCCCCGGAGCAAGACAGCATTGTTCTGCACTACCACAGCAGTGTCCCGCGCAAGGTCTTCCCAATTTCTGCCGGTGCCTGAAAATTAGTCATGCAGTTGCATCTGGAGCAATTGCAAGTCACATTTAAGAGATGGAGAGACCTCCTCCTGGTGCTGTGGTACTCAACTTCAGGCCTGTCTCACCATGGGCGTGCAGAAAATTCTCCAAATGTTTCCCTGCCCTTGCCATTTATTCCAGGCCTCAGGGACCATGTGGTCCCACCAAGTCTGAGACCTCAGTCCAAACGGCCACCATCACCACATTTGGAGAAGCTGTTTCACAAGCTCACCTTACACCTGTGTTCTCAGGCAGTCTCCTTTTCCCCTCTCATAGAGGAGGGTTATGGCTACTATTTTTTGAGTCCTTTAATAATAATATATGAGCCTAATAATAATAATAGTTCTTAGGCTCATAGCAATGGGCTGTTATCAATGGGCTCTTGGAAACTGCGGTACGTCTCTTACTGCAGAGGCAGTGAAACTCAACCTTTTCGCCTTTTTTTCCCCCTTTTGAAAATACTGCTTGGGAATGGAGTCAGCATCTGGAGGCGCAAAAGTACAACGCAGGGAAAGAATGAGAGGAGTGCAGGGGAAGGGAGGGACCTGAAAATGAAGGCTGAGGGCGAGGTTTCACATTACAGCTGAATGAGGCTAATAGTTCACTGCTGCCAAAAAAGGGGGGCCCCGTTTCCACCTTTCTTTCATTCCCTACCTTTCACTGCTGGCAAAACAAATGTCGCCCCTCCTGCGCGGCAGCTCTGACACTAGCCTGAACCTGGTGAGCATGTTCAGCTCCCTGTCCCAGGAGAAAACTACTCACTTTTTTATATTTTTGTGCAAGTCAGCTTTCCAAAAGCCGAACAAGCTGGATCCGTTTAGCACCAGAGTGGACACAAGGCAAGGAATATGGCCACAGAGCCACGAGCAAGGTATGACCACCCACCCCTCTTAGAAAGAGTAAGTGGTTAGAACGGTTCAGCTACAGCAAGCAAATCCATCCTTACCCACGTGAAACTGCGGTTTCACCCAACAAGTATACTGGCCCGCACAAAACAAGGGGCCTAGCTGAAAAGTCTGCAATATAGGTGTTTGCTAATAATCTTAAAACAGGGAGTTTTAAAACAGGGAGTTTTACTTATTATTAGGCTCTACCTACCAATAGCATTTCTGAACTGGATGATGAAGGCAGCCATGTAGGTAAACAATGACACTAAAACTGAGCAGACCCAAACCAGACAGAAATATAAGAGGTACTGCAGGTTTCCCAGTAATAATTGCGCCTATTTCTAAATTGGACTCTGTTATTCTCAAACAAAATGGCCGCCTTCATCACTATGCTCAGAAATGTTTGTTTTCATTACAAACTTAACAATTAGTTTCAGGGTGCTCTTGATAAAACATTTTTCTTTCCCCATCATCTTCCACATCAGCAGATGAACAAAAATAACGCAGTTCTTTTCGATTAAAAAAACCAAGCCCATATTACTCCACTGTCTTCATTCCTCTCCACCTCCTCTGCTCAATTACTAAAAGCAATTTACAGACAATAAATGTAACTTCACAGCTGCCTGTATGAAGTATTCCCTTCATTTTATAGATGAGGTTACAGGCTATACAGAAATTAATATCAGTGAGGTCTACTTCAAAGCTGGGTAAGCAAGAGGAACAGATGAACTCTTAAAGAATACAGATCATGACTGTACTCTAGTAAAACCAGTAATAAAGAATTAAGGATGTTACCAGTTGGGATATAAATTCCTTGAATGTACCTGCTTAAATACAGTAACAAACAAAAGCCTGCTTTTCAGTTTTGCTTGGGTTTATTCTGTTTTTATTAGGAACAACATCATGAGATTTCAGATTTACCGCTCAGCATCCCATAGATCAAACATGCTCGCTTTGCTAGTAAACACATGCTTAACTGATAACCTCACGGACTCAAAGAGGGTCTTCCCAGTTGATGCACGATCAGCAGGAACCTGCAGCTAGAAACTCCGGACATAATTTTAGTCCATGAAGACAAGCCAGGAGAGATCCAACATTTTCTGCCATAGCCTCACGGGCTTTGGCAGGGCTAGGAGAAGCAAAAACCTACGTCTGTTGTTAAAATTGCCAGCAGTGACTTTGAAAAAGCACCAGGAGTAGCAACACCAAAGGAAAAAAAAAGTAGTGCAGTTTTGTGCAAGCACTCTTCTGATGATAACTACTCCTTAAGGCTTAATAAAAATGCACAGCCAACTTTTCTTCTTCCACACATTAGCAGAGCTCAGAAATAGCACCTGAGTCTAGTTATACAACTCAGCAGGCCCAGCTTCTCCTAGGAAGAAAACACCACCAGCATGCAGATACTCCAAAGGCTGAGTCATCTGAATAGTCCCTTCAAGGGAAAATAATCCTATTAAGAATTGGGGTGTTGGTATTGAAGACAAAAAGGAGTGTTAATTTTGGCACTCCTTAATTACACTCCGTCCATTTACTACCAAACCCAACACCTGTAGGTTAGTAAATTCACCACGCTCCTCCATTTATCCCCAAGGGCCTTTCCTGACACCGTCCCCTTTTTAGCCAACAACTGCTTCTCATTGCCCGTATGTTTCTTTATCCCTGACTACCACAAACTAGTATTTGTACAACCACAGCACTTGGAAAACTAATTTAGGATTAAGGCCTTCATTTCTAGCCTGCATAGAAATACTAGGCGTGCTTAAACCAACAAGGCATTGTGGGCTTGGCTTCTGCACTGTGACTAGCTTAAAACCAAAAGCCGCATCATGCACGCATCGAAAAACAGATAGGCTTCAAGATGGACCAAAAAACCAAACACAACACTAAGGATTTGGACTTGTAAAATCTCTCGCATGAGGAGAGCCGATAAACACCATAACATTTCTAGCAGAACTGCCATTTTCTGCATTTTCACTGCAGCAAATACAGATGTTTGTGCCCACTGATACTTGTACCCTTTTCACCCAAGCCTGCAACGGCATCACAACCTCACACTAGCCCTGAAAATGGCTCAGCAGATGTAGCTGCTGCAGAAAGCGCCTGCCCCAGCAAGTGGCAGTCCACGTACAGGGCATGCAACCCATGCTCCCCTTTACAGGCAAGGTCTGGGGTGTTCATGCCAACCCATCAAGGCCCGAAACCTCCCAACAGCTGCACAACAACAGCAGGCGGAGAGAGGTGAACTAACAGGCTTGAACAGGTAGTCCTGTGGTTTGAACTGATACCCTGGTGTTATCAGCAATGTCACAGGAGTCCAGAACTTGCCTCCTACCCACCACCTCAGTCCAGCAGCCCTCATTCGCTCCACCTGAGGACAGGCCACAGCACCCCTCCCTCTCCTAAACTCTTCCAAAGGGGATGGACTGGGAAAGAAACCAGGGGCTCAGGCTAAGAATTTTATTTTTGAGGTTGGCAGATCTGCTGTGGAGACTGATCCACTGATATTTTTCTAATATAAGGAACATATAAGATGCCTAGAATTTGATAGCTGCTTTTTAATTAAATTGAAATAAGTAAATCACAGCCTGTTGCCATGGAGAATGAACAGACACAGCCTCTTGACTCCAGGGCAGGATCAAGCAGGAGAGGCAGACAAGGCTGTGAAATTAAAAACACCTATTTTAAAGCAAATGGTCTTGATAATTAGCAAAAAACGTGGCATAGGGAAATAATACAACCATATGGCAGGAAGTGGTTTTCAAGGTGAACTACAAAGCTGTTTTAAATAAATTAATAAACTGCTGGAGCTGCTGGGTCACTCGCAGAATCATATATGCAGGATTGAATGTGATTTAAAAAATACACCAAAAAAATAGCAATTAGCTCTTCTTTCACTTTCCTGCCTATAGTCTGTGTCTGTGTCTAGTCTTATTTTTAAGGAATCAAGTGATCAACGTTTGCATCTATTTGCAGTTACCAGAGAGCCATCAAACTCACAGGTTTCCAAAAGCCTTATGGTTCACCCTGAAGCGAGAACCAAGTTTATGGGATATAAACCTTTTATCTCTTAGTCAGTGTCATTACACAATCCTGGCCAGGTCATCAGACACTAATAATCATTCCTGAAGATTCATTCCTGTACATCCCTGTTATGACTTCCATGACAAAGTGACTTAGAGGGGGGATTTGCCCCCTGCACACCACGTACCCAACCCCATGCTACACCTCTCAAGAAGCACAGCTCAGACAGAGTCAAAAGGTAACGCTGGTCTGTCAGGGGGAGGCAGCACGGCCTTCGGCACAGCCTTGGCTGATGGACAAAAGCCTTGCACCCTCCCTTCCCAGTTAGTCCAAACAGCACAGGGCATCAAAACATTCCACCTCTTCCTGCTTCCGACCACAACAGCTACCAGCTCACCCCCGTCAGCAAAGGCTGGCCAGAAAGATGGGGCCGGATAGTTTATGTTGCTCCTATACCACCTCTGCAGAGCAGGTATTGTATGGTGGCTGCCCCGATCCTTTTAATACACTTGTGCTCTGCGTGGATCTGAAAGGGCCCCAGCAAGGAAACTCCCTCATCACCTTTCTGAGCCCAGCCAGGGCAAATCTGAGCAAGAGTGTCTTAAAATTTCCAGTAAGCATGTGGCCAAAGTGCATCAAATTCATAATAGCTTAAAAATACTTGAAATAAATTGTACCTGATGACTCAGTTTCAAAAATGTGCTGTACATTTTTTTGAAGGGAAGGGACAGAAAAACTAACTTGCACTTCAGATCTCCCGTCCACTCTAGGGGAAAAGCCAACCTTTTCTCCTATTTTGTGAAGACACAAGTTGTCAGCCACAGTCATTAGTCTTCCATTGTGGCTAATGACCCACATGAAACAAACTGTCAGGGTCCCAGTCCAGGACCTCATGACACAGCCAGTTACATTAAAAATCAGTCATATTTTCAGCACTAATCAGCAGAATTTGAGCTGGCTATTGACAAGTTCTCTTCTGTTCCCCACCATGACCAAGAAACACCCCGCAAACGGAGGGGAGGAGTCAAGACAGAAATTTTAGAAAAAGAAGGGGTTGGGGAAAAATGAGCAATTAAAATCAGCATTGCCTGCTTTCATGGCTTTGCCCCATATTCTGGAGCATTCACTGCTTTAACTGAAGTCACACTACATAAAATCCTGGACTTTCATTAAAAATAAACTCCAGGTCCAAGCCTGCATGAAGATACGCATAAACTTGCAAATCTGGTTCACCCTGAAGGATGCCAACAAGGACCTCAATGTCACTCCTTAAAAATGCTGGGGTGGGGGCAGCCTGAGCAGGCTAACTCATAGCCTTTAAACAGTTGAGGCTGACAGCGGTATCTGCCCAACCTCCTCGGCCTTTACAAAGCCTGCAGCAAGAGATGTGAAACATCTCGGGACACATTAGCTGCACTGGAAGGTGCTACACACCCTCAGCTTCCCCTCTCCCCACAGCCTTCCCTGGCATGCCATCGTTTTTCTGCTGCTTGAACCACAGTCGTACCCCACCACCTGAACACAAATGGCTTCGCCAGGGCTGTTTCTGCCCTCACAGGCACCAGGCACCCAGAGGGCAGTGGGTGGCTTGTTGTTCCTCCTCACTTTGTAGCGTTACTTATTTTTAATTTTGATTTAAAAGAAGAGATTTAACACGATTATTGAGGCCGGCCCAGCGCCTTCCTCTGAAAGGGAACTGTGGTTTCTTCTCCGTCCCCACAAGCCAAGATAACCACACAGGGGAAGACAACTCCTTCCCAGGGACACTCCCAGTTGGACAGAACCAGGGTTAACAGGCGCCTGCGTTAAGACTCAAGCCAGGCGGCTGCTTGGTGTATGAAGGAAGATGCTAGTTGTGCCCAGGAGCAGGTTATTTTCGTATCACAGTAGAGATGGTCGCAGGCCAAAAATAAAATTTAAAAAAAAAAAAGAAGGCAGGCAAAAAAAACCCACCCACAAACACACATCAAACCACTCACTTCAGCAGCATCATACCACACCGTACACACAGAGGGGAGCGCACTCGTGGGGCCGAGCCCCCTGTTCCCATCACTTGTGCTCTCTCCCCTTGCCCGCTCTTCCCGGACCTCCAGCCTGCTCCCTTGCCACCTCAGCTCCCTGCAAGCCCCTCCTTCCCCCCCAGCCCACCTTCCTAGTACCCCCTTCTCCTCGCAAACTTCTCCTGACCTCTACCACTTCCGACACCCCTCCCAGCACCACACTCCTAGAAAAACCGGGGCTGAGCATTTCCCAAACAAGAAGAGGCTTGGGATACCAGCCTTGCTGGGGTATTTTTCCCCTGGCAGTGGGTCCCGCCACGCCACTGCCTGGGCTCCCACCGGGAGTTTCCAGCCGTAACCCTGGGTGGCTGCGAGGCCGCTCGCTGGAGGAGCCTGTGGTACATGTGCTGTCAACAACTTCCAGTCACAGTCCTGGTGGGCACGTCCCGGGTGGGCGAGGGGCCGGCTACCACCACCAGCAGTAATCCAGCTTGGGAAAGGCTGCTCGTAAGCGGGATGGTGCTTTTCACAAAAATAATAATCACCTTAATATTCTTCTTAACAGCCAGAAAGGTCACGACGTGTTGGTTCTCTAGTGGGGAGGGGGGGGGAGAAGATGGGCGAAGGGAGGGGAAGGAGGGAATGCACAAAACCGCACGGCGTTAACCGTTTGTTGGCCATAAAGAGTATGAAGGAACGGGAGATCAATGGCAGCTGCAGACAGACAGACGGACAGAAACCCAGGCGGGCGGCTGCCTACGGGAAGCATCAGCGCTTCCCCCCCACGCCCGCTCTCGGCAGCCCCAGAGAGGCCGCCGGCGTGGGGGAGCCCGTCCCTCACAGGCGGGGAAGGCGGCTGAGGAAGACGAGGGCGGCGGGTCTCCCACCCGCG
>VYZM01007314.1:188459-213402 GCA_013398915.1 Dromas ardeola | reverse complement strand
GGCGGCGGGGGAGGGGGAGGAGCCGCCGGCGGGGCGGGCTCCCTCGGCAGGGCCGGGCGCGGAGGAGGAGGAGGAGGGCTCTGGCATCTCACAGCGCTGCCTTGAGGGGGAGGCGGCGGCGAAGGGCGCTGCCTCTGGCCCCTGCGACCCGTCGTGTGTCCCCCCCCCCCGCCGGTTCCCGCCTCCGCCCCGGTTTCCTGAGAGGAGGCGGCGCCGCCGGCCCGCCCTCCCCCGAGGCCTCTGTGGGATCGGCCTCTGCCCCGGCCCTGGCAGGCCCCGCTGCGGGGCGGGAAGGCCCCGCTACGGCGGGGGAAAGGGAGCCGCGGTGGGCCTCGGGGTGGGCGGCGGCTCTCGTAGAGGAACGGCCGCCGGCCGCCTCACGGGTAGTGGGGTGTTGCAGGGGCCGCAGGGGAGCCAGATAGGCAGGGGCTTCGCCGGCCTCCTTTAGCCTGGGGTAGGAGTGGGTAAAACGGACCCCTGAACCGTGGATTTGTTCTTCTCTTGAGGCTGCTGTTGCTGCGCTTCAGGCACTGATGCATAGGCCTGGGCCTGCCGCAGCAGTCTGGAAAGTAAATAAAAACGTAATTATGTGCGTTCTAGTTGGGGCTCGCAATAAAGAGAGGAAAACCCCTCGTTTTCTCCAGAAGAGATCAGAGAAATAGCAGTACTGAGAGCAGCATCCTGCCTCTGAGAGTGCTGAACAGGCAAACCTTAAGACAGACTCTCGGCTCCAACAAGCGGATGGCAACAGTGCCCCAGAAGAATCCCCCACGACCTGGTGATCCTGTGGTCAGGCACTTCTCAACCCAAAGCTGAGGTCTTCATATTTAACAGCTTCCAAAGGGATTTTCTTCAGTGCACTCAGTCTATTTTTATTTTTTTTTTAACCATGTGAAATTTTCGTATCTGCTACATCATGCAGCAAGCATCCAGCTCTTCTTCAGACAGCATTTAGTCATCTCCTTTTGTTTGCCAAGCTCTAAGTGGGGGGCAGAGAGAGATCACCTTTCTGCAGCTCCTTAATGCCCCAATATGCCATTTTTCTTCATGAACCATGTCTGAAAAACATTACACCACCAAGCCAGGTCGTATATAGGAAACATAGATGACATTTCTATCAGAAATGCGGACAGCTCAGAAAACCTCAGACTCCTCCATCAAATGCAACCACAAATTCAATGAGCAGCTTCCCTGCTGCTCTGGTCAGTCCCAAGATTGCTCCTACACTGGCATCAGCTTTCTAGACACCACAATTGACATTAAAAAATGGCACCCTGCAAGCTAGCACATACATGAGAACCTACAGACCATAAAACTTCCTTTATAAAGCAGGTGCAATAAGACTAGCAGCCATCCAAAACGCACCAAGAAGCTGTGAGATTCAGCCAGCCCTGCAGATATTGTTGCACCTGCTCTGAGGGGAACAGTGGTGATCTGCTTTATCCAGCAAGGTCACTCTTCCAGCAAAACAGCTACGAATTTACTGCAATAAAGATATGACGGCAACAACAGCAATTTTAGAACACCACTTTTCAAGGGAATAAGGTTTATTTGGTGTTTGTCTCGTGCAACCAAAATTAACAAGGACTGGCAAAGTCTCTGACCACTTTAGCTCTGCAAATTTGTTTTTCTGCTTTTTATTTTAGAGTCTCTACTGTAGCATTCCCTCCTGCAATCATGTGCCCCGATAGCGATAATATTCCATGCTAAAATACACACATAAAATAATCTTTTAAATTACTGTCTCTGAAAGATTTTTTTCCCAGTGCCTCTTGTCCTAACCTTCAGGCTCTCCCTTTCCCAGCTCATTACAGGAAGCAAATCCGCAGGTGAAAACACATGAAATAGAACCAGATACCGCCAGAGCATCAAACATGAAATATGCCAGAACTGCTCCACAGACAGCATAATCAATGCCCTTCCTCCCACAGCAAAACCGCCAAAATTCTTTGTTCCTGCATGTACTCGTCCCAAATCTCTACAGTTCATCGCTTCATCCAGCACACGAGATACCGCCACAGAAACCGTGTGAATGAAACTAAATAATTGCTGTCTTAGAACGAGTGCGTTACAGCCAGCCAATAAAGGACAGAAACAAGTACTCATCATTAGGAGAGTATTTGTCAGACAGCAACAACTCGAACCCCTCAATGCTTATCCCAAAGGAGACCGACAAAATGTTGCCAAAAGATAAAGCTCAGAATTAACACTTATAATCCCTAGATACTAAAGCTCTTGGATTTAATGGAAACATTGCCTTCCTTGCCCGTTCCAGCCTCCCTGCTGACCTCTCCCTTTGTCACCAGCACAAACAACGCTTTTTCGCTAGTGGTCCAGCAGAGAACCAGAAACCTGTCAGTCACTTCTGCTCACACCCCTTTCCGCTCCATAGGCGCTCCTTTTCTTTTTTCCTGAAGTGGTCAAATTGATTAATATAATTAGATTAAACTAAGAGCAATTGCATCTAACCTGTAGTTAGCTTGAATATTGCTGCTTTCTGTCAGATCTGATAAAAGAGACCCTGAGCCCAAAAGCTTGTTTGCTTTTTTCAGCTCTATCAGTTGATCTAATAAAAGATACTACCTTTCACCACAAACCTTGCTTCCCTAGGATCTTTAGAGCACCACGGCTATACCACCACTTTTACTTTTAATGCCTTGCCTGCTTTAACCGATTCTTCCAGATTCTCTTATCTGTGAAATAGAATATGATAAAATGTGTTCTCTTCTGTATCGATTCTTGCACTGTTTTCATAAATGTAATATCCAAGTACCTTCTAGGACTGCATTAGCTGATCTGACTTACATCTGTCACATGGAGGGTTTGTTTTTCTTTTTCTTGTTCTCTCCCCAGGAAGAAAATGATACGCGGAGCAAAGTGTTTTGGTTTCATGAGTTTGTTGTTATTTTTTTTTTAATTTCCTCTATTCACATTGCTCTGCGTTTATACCAGAGAAAATGAGGACAATGGCAAGTTCTGTGATAGACCTTATTTCCCAGGGAAGTTAATTTCAGAGTGTTGAGCCACCCCTAGAAAGATGTCTCCTGCACAAAACAACATTTTAATATGTCATTCCCCACCGAAGAAAAGCTAATCCATATTCTTGACATTTGGGACAGAAACTTCCTAAGGAAAGAACAGCATTTCCCTTTCTCCAGCAAGAGAGTTTCAACCTGTGAACCTCGGTATGTCACGTTCAAACAGATTGTTGCAGATTATTAACATACAGGCCAGCGCCCTATGCAGTTATAAATGGGAAAATCTGGAAACCAAAAAGGGTAGCATGCCTTTCAATTGCACCGAGGAAGATTATCATAGGACAGCTTGGAGGGGAAATGGTGGAGACAGACTATTTCATGCTAAAAAATAGAGAGAATTTGCTTTTGTGTAAGGAATCACACTGCTCTTCCTCAAAGCGGAACCCCGAATGATCCCATGTGTCTAAAAAGGCAGTAGGTACAACGTACGAGGTACTGAAAGACAGAACTGGAGGTGAAGAGAAGAATCATCTGTGCTCAAGCACTGAAAGTAGAAATACCAGAAGACCTCAGGGAGACAGTAGACAGCAGATTTAATATGTTTTTGCAATGTGATATGGCAGCAAAAATCATGCAGTTAATTTAATTTGGGGTTGTAAAGGCAGAGACCTCTTCTCGGAGATATAGGCAATAGTCCCATTTTTTAATATAGCGGTGAGACCGCAGTTTGAAGACATGTTTAGTTCTGGACAACTCGGTGCTAGCTGGATGTCAACAACTTGGAGGGAAATAAAAAAAAAAAAAGAGGAACATAAAATGATAAAAAAGCTGGAAGGGATTACAGCGTGTGTAGGTTGGCCAAATAACAACTGTGAAGAGCATCACGGGAATTGCGTATGAGAACTTCAGGGGTGCAGAAGCACCAGGGAGCGAGAAAGACTGTTTAGGGTTGTCTGAGGGAGTATAAATGGTATAAATGTAAATTAAATTAAGCAAAGGAAACATTAATCTACACGACTGCAAGACGGCATCCCAGAGGAGCTCCCATCACCTGATTCACACAAAACTGGATAGAGCAAAGCACACAAGAAACCACTTAGGAAACCCTGACTGCAGGAAGGGACTAGATGAGGACAATATGCTTTTGGGACTGTTTAACTGCCCACTAACAGGGACATCTGCAGAGCAATGGGTCTCAGCCCAGTACATGGTGGAAACTTTCCCTTCTCTACACCGTTGCTGGAGACACTTGTAGACCAAAACAACCGTGCTTAGTTCCAGCAGGTAACCATGGAGGGACTGCTGTATTCAGAGGGGTTGGGGGTGGGTGGGTATATATTGTCAGAATTTTTCCCTTTTACCACTGGGATTTTCTTGAGAGGTCACTGGCTCATCACCTGGTAAGAACAGCGGTGATGGCACTCCCATGTTTTAATACTGTCACCGTAACATTCCCTTGGGTTACACAGACCTTGGAGTAGATGTCCTGGACAGCACTTACCTCTCCCAGGAAGTCTGTGGCATCCAGATAGAGCAGTTAATCGGAATGAAAAAAAATCAGAGGCTTTATTATTCCTTAGTTAAAGGGATGAGATCAAGGTTAAGTCTTTTTTCTAACATAGGAAAGACAACTTGAACATGTACCCGTAACGCCTTTACGTCACACTGTGCCATCATATATTCTGTCTTTGCCTGTCATACAGAAAAGGAGACCTGACAGTACAGTATGTTCCTCCCAAGCAAGGGATGATATACCATGTTGCTGCTCATCCTGGATGTGCCACACACACATTGCTGGGGAAAAAAGGGAAAAAAAAAAAGCCCAAACAATTTTATAAATGTTCTATAAGGGGTTTGAATGTCTTTTCTTATCTGGTCTACATTTTTTTAACAACATCCCTTAGGGAGCATGCAGAGTGATAATTATCAGACCAACCATACACAAAGCACACAAAGGTATAGTCCCCCATAACTGTTGACCTTAAATGGCCTTTTTCTACATAGAAATATCATGATCTTCATGAAGGTAAACTTTCTGCTGATTTATTTAACGGAAAAACATGGCCTAATGCGCATGAGCATACAGCAAATGTAAGTGTACTAACATTTGGGTTTGAGATAGTCTTGTAATGAACTGCTGAAGCATAAGCTAAAATTAATTCATCACACTCCCCTAGTTTATCATGAACCTCTGACTGTTTCACTTGCACTCTGCCTAATGACCCATCTTTCTTAGGACATCATATGTTACAAACCTCTCTGTAATTTCATGCTCTTACCTTGTAGGCTATATTTAAAGGAAAGAAGAAGAAAAAAAAAAGAAAAAGGAAGTGTTTTCTCCTTTCTTTTAAATTTAACTCTTGTCTAAGTGCTAGGACAGGCACTGTCAGCTCTGAAAATTCAAGATTAATCAAGCAATTAAGAATTGATATCTACTGACTTATCATGACTGGAAAGGAGAGATGCTGCATTCATTTTAGCTCTGCAAGAACCCAAAATAGCTAACCTGATTTTTATGGACAGCAAGATTATTTTAAATCTTTTGGGGAGGAGAAGAACAAGAGTTACAGCTCCTTCTATTAAACTGGTTTCTTCAAAATGCCCATCTGCATTTTGCACGTTCCATAGCAAAGGGCTGGTCTGTACAGAGGGCCATGCCAGAAGGGCTGCTGTATTTCAGATTCACACCCTGCCTTGACCTGAATGAGTCTGAAAGCGTAGAGAAATCCCGAGAGAGCAAAAGCAGAGCTGAAGTTTTACTTTCTCTTCCCCACGTGCTAGCACAGCGCTGCACTGCTTGAATAAACAACCCAACCGAGCAGGAATTACATCACCTCAAAAGTGTGGTTTCCTTTAAACATTAAAAGGAATGGCAAGCATTTCCATTCACGTAATTATCAGCGTTATCAACTCTCCTCACACCTCCTTCTTCTCCAGCATCTAACTGTTGGGATGGTAGGGACTTCCCTGCCTCCCTTCCATGCGAGCAGAGAGCTCCTTTGCGACTCAGCTGCAGCCATTTGCTCTTCCTTGTCCTAACCTCTTGACAAGCTCAGGAGCTTCTTCAGCAATCAGGAAGACTTTATGGGGTGGGTGAGCAGCAACTCAGCACGTTCCCTCCATAAACATTTATTTGGGGAATTACAGCATACATATTTGGAATTTCCATGGTAATTTGGCTCTGATGAGCTTTCCTTATTGCCAAAATGGTGGATACCTCCATGAAAGAGAGCAGTAACTTCCCTGCAGCTCTGCTACCTCAGCAAACAGACCTCAGCCAGGCAGATGTGAGCCTGACCGATACCTGCATGAGAAATCAAAAATGAAAAGCAAAGTGCTACTGCAACTGGTGCTGGTGACTCAGGAAGAAACTTTTTTTTCCCTCCTATACTATAAAGAGCTCAGCAGCTCCTACTTACCCAGCTACTGGCTCCTACCTGGACAACCTGATAACAAATAAGAACACAGGAACATGAATTCTGTTTCCAACTTCACCTCTGACACTCTGCAATTTTGGTGATTTAACCTCCTGAATCTCCATTTTTTTCCATGTATGAACCTGAAACGTCATACTGTGCCTTGCACAGACTTCTGAAATCTTTAATTTTAGTGGCACATGTCAGTGCCAAAAGCACCGTTAGCAGCATCACAGGACTAATTCCCTCACAAGGGAGGGAAGCTCACTGTGGTACAGGTATTTTGGGTACAATTATTACCCCTGGAAGTGCTTAGATATCATTGCACAAAATTGTAGGCAGACAAATCCTTCAGATGGGATAGAAACCAGAGGCCCTGACTGCTTATTAAAAGACATAACGTTTTGAAGAAGCCCATATGTTAGCTTTTCCATGTTCACCCTGTTCCAATTTGGATAATTACATTCTGACTCCTTAAAGCAGGGTGGCTGACCTGCCTGGCCCTACCAGCTGTATATCCAAATCTTCACGTGGCCCAGAGCGATACAACACAACTCACATATTTCAAAGAGCTGAAGGAAAAGAGGAGCTCCAGGAGAGGTTCATCGGCCGGTGAGGAAAAAGACTCCCTCCTGGAAAGGGAGCCCTTCCCTCCCTCCTAAATTAGAGTCCTTGCCTCAGGAGCTGACAACTTGACCTCCCGTGTCATTTCTCACGGGAACCTGTCCGGTATTGTCAAAGTGCCAATGCGCTTTGTCCCTGGGTGGCTGTGTCGTTGCAGTACTAGTGCTGAGAACCTTGCAGATCCACAGCTTGTTACACAGTTTGGCAGCTTAAAGGCCTGATTATTAATAGTGAAGTACCTAGTAACATACTAGTTACTAATAGTAACCCGCATTTCTATTTTATCATTAACAAAGAAAAACATTTTATCCTTGGCAGTAAGTGGAGACTGGCTTGCCCTAGAATCACGCAAGAGAAGACACTGAAAGTTCACATTCCCCTCTTCCCTTGGAGATCAAGTAGTCACTGGTGCTCACTGATCTTCTCCTTTTTTATTTATAAACTCTTAATTATACTTCACTGTGCATAGCAAATCTTGATCACCACAGACTCCCAAAACACAGAAAGAGACGTATCTGAGCCTTCATCAGCTTCCTGACACAGCAAAGAAGAGGAGCAGCATACGCTGCAAAGGATTTTTTCACCATGGACACACAGTAAGTTTTCCCAAGCCCAAGGTAAGATGCCATTTCCAAATGGTGAAAGAAAGTAGTGGCAGCTCCAAGCAGCCTTCAACATCTGTCCAATTTTGCATTTCGGATGCCAGTCTGACCCAATGATGGTGCAGCTGCCACTCTCCTGTCCCTCACATGGGCAGCCCTGTGCCAAGACGCTGGTATCTGATGAAGCTATCTCCCCAGACTTCATGGATGCAAAGGAGGGGAACCTGTCCTGTCCCCATCATCTTCACAGGTGCTGGTGGCACCTAGGCCATGGCACAGAGCTGTGAGAGGTGCCAGAGGCACCAATCCCAGGGGCAGAAGACAGTCACGGCTGGGGATGTTCTGCATGGCTGTAGGTGTCCACTCCCAGGAGTCTGTGGTCTGGGGGCTACCAGGGGTTCTGGCAAAGGGATGTGGGCAGGCAGAGGACAAGAAAGGGAGCAGAGAGGCCCTAGGGCACCATCTGGTGGCTTCAGTCACTGCCTTCCCTAAATCCCTATCTCACAGGGTCACAGTATTGGATGGCCAAGGCCTGAAGAAACACCAGGTCTTTCCAAGAGACAGTCCAGCAGGAAGAAGAGACCCCTGCCCTTGATCCAGACTCATACACCCTTAGGGCACTGCTAGGTGGAACAGCGGTGACAACCAGAGCAGTAATAAACATTTCACTTGGGTGCTGTTTGGTCAAGCACCTCCCTTGATAAAGAACCATCCCTCGCTGGGTATTTAGAGATGATTTACAGTAGTGACACCCCTTAGAAGAAAAAAAAAAAAGAGGAGTAGAAGACAGAAGCAATGAAGGAGAACACCTTGGACTATACCTCGAACATACATTTCATTGTCGTTATCCACCACAGCAAGGTATTCCTTTTCTACAGATAAAGGCAAAATATAGTTGGCGTGTTTCATACGACAGAACAGTACCCATGCAAGAGCTTGTCCTCTGCAGAAAAGGATCAAACCAATGAACCATTCAAGTGGACCCTGGTTTTTGCCTTCTTAAATTAGGATTTGCTGTAAAGCATTGTGAAGGAATTATTTTAAAGGGACTAGATGACCTCAGTGTCACCAACACCCTTTGCAGCAATACCAGCTAAGACAACACATTGACGATGATCACAGTGAGAGACAGCATCTCTCAGGACCAAAGGCTCACACCTGGTGGAGAGGGCAAAGGATCCTAGTGCTAACACGGCACCTCCCTTAGAAGGCAGCAGGCAACGCATTTCCACCTCGCGCCACTGCTTACTTTGATAATGGGCCTCCACTTCCCTGAAATCCTATCAATACAAAGGGATAATTCAACACCTGGGAATCAAAGATTATACCATCGTAACCTGAAAGCATGCTCTGTGCATAACAGCACCATGCTGGGGGAAGCAAGTGAAGCTGAGGCCCTCAGGGACACAGTTTTTAAGAGGAAACCATTCTCAACATTCGTTTTAAAGCAAAACATGTAGAATGAACACAACCGCCCAGTCACCACCTCTCACCTTTGTAGAGCTAGGGGAGCTGATCCTCAATTTCTCTTTTTTCTTTTTTTTTTTTTCAATTGCTCAACATTTAAAAATTAACTCCTTTCCTCTTGCTAATAATACTAATTTTCTGCATGTACTCTCAGGTAAGACAAAAAGACCAAATGACTGCCTTTTTCCTGAACAAATCTCTGCTACGAAGTAGCTATACCAATATTATATAAATTATATTTCCTCGTCTCTCCTACCTGCGCCTGAAGGCATTTCCTCATACCTCCTTGGAAAACTCTGTACCATTTAAAAACATCGCTGCTCTCACAGTCTTCTGCTTTATACCTTTCTCTCTCACACACTCTGATGCTACTGCGGCTGCCCATGGCGAAGATGCTAAAGAAATGATACTAGCTTGTGGCTACGTAGCTTCAAAACTTCCTTCTCCTCATGCAGCAGACTTTTACCCTTGCAGGACCAATCCAAAACCCACTGAAATCAACACAGTGACTCCCCGACTTTGGCAAGCTTTGGTGCACAGCGCAAATCCCCAGACTTGCCAGTGTTTCTTGGAAATTCGTCCTTTTTCACTTAATTGATCAGAACCTGGTGCGATTCTTCCAGTACTTTAGCACTGACTGTTCCTAGAATAGGCTTTTCTATTCCAAATGTCGTTCTTCCTCTCATGTTTCATTTTAAACAGCTTCAGCTACTTAAGATATAGAATTGTTCAGGCATAAATGTAAGAAACACACTATTTAAAAAGGTAACAGAAAGACAAGACAAATCAATTCACTGCAAAGTGAGATCCCTGCCAGGAAATTTCCAGTAGCACCCAGCATTTTTAGCATTTATAAAATTTAAAAAGCAAAACAGAAAAACTAAGCAGCATTATTTTGGAAGTTTTCACTTTTCATCTAATCCACCAGCTTCTGCTGAATATTTTATTGCCATACTGCGACATATTTATAATTCATCTCATCATTTCTTCAAATTTGTTAAGGAAAGGAATTGTTATACCTGTACAATCCTCTGTAAATTTTTCTGTGAACACAGATTTTTTTCTGGTCATATTAGTAAACACTAAAATTGCTGACTTCAAAAATATTTATAATTGTCGCAATTACTTAAAAAATGGAATACAGGTCTAATAAGCCATGCTGTCTATTCATTGCTCTTTCTGAAATGAATTCCTCAACACTGGGAAGAGAAAAGCATTTTCCTGTGGTTAAAGAAAGTCCAAATTGCATGTCTGAAATCTCTTCTAATAAAAAGAGCAAAGCAATAAGCGGATTATCTCTTTAAACATAGTATAGGAAGGCTGGAGGCCCTGGAGACATTTTCCATAGCCTCTATCTCTGATGCATAGCAACATTATCTTCAACTAGAGAGGGTCCTATGACCCTGGAGCTCAATTTTAATTTGATCTTCTTCTTTAAAGAGGTTTCTGTGATTCCTCTCAAGTTATGCTGCATATTCTTATTTTGGGTTGGTTTTGTTTGGCTGTTATTTTGTTGTTGTTTTTTAATCTGAGATAAAACAGCCTCAGCTGTTTGATCCACTGGTTTGATCGTGTTACATGGATATTTAATGTAACCTTTTCCCTATCAGAACTAGAATACGCATCAGCACAAATGGTAGGCAAGTTCCAGCTGACAGGAGAGAGAAATGCTTGGATAGAAAATTCACCTCTAGGGCCTCCCTCCAGTCATTCTAAGTTTCAGAACTGGTCTACCTGGCCAAATAACATATGGGGGTGGGGGTAAAGGACACCCTTGTTGGGAAATACTGGCCAGGTGAAACAAAGGCAAACCTATTGGTTTTGGTGGGGCAGAGGTACCATGCCTATTCCCACAGAGGCTCAAAATCCCAAGCGATAGCAAAGCCCATTGCCAAGAAGAACAGGAAACTGGGGAGCTCAGCTTGAACTTCTCTGGGCTGGAACCTGGCCCCAGACCCGCTTGGCTTATGCAGCCTCAGCAAGGGAGTCTCCTCAGGTTCCCACCTCCTTGTTCCTCTTCCTTGTTCTGGAAAGGGCACTGCCACTGAGACATGTTGCCAAACAGGGATATTTTCTCTGTTTTCCTTTTCTCCATCTTTATCTCTGTCCGTGCACCCAGTCCTCACCGTATACTGCTGATATTGCTGAAGGGAAAGCATTTACTCGGAGGCACTGATTTGAGTCGACTGAGTATGGTCACAGCAGGCATCTGTGACTACTTGATGGGATTAGCAGATTATGAGAAAGCATGTTTCACTGTGGGGTTCCTGAGAAAGGGAAAACAGGCAGGTGGATGCTTGGATCTCAGTTAAACTATGCATGAAGGCCTGATGGCCATGTCAGGAAAGCCGTAGGCACAGGATCAGATGGACTGCTGCAGGTCAGGATCAGAAGATCAAGCCAGCAAGCAGGGAGGTCTCTGGATTGTCCTATCATTTACAGAGGATCGAGATTTAAGTATTTCAGCCAGGCCAGGTGATAGAAACCTGAACAGATCCCATCTGCACCATTTCTAAGGTACGTATGAGTGCTTGACAAAAGCAGCTTTTCTTTTGCATCAAACGGCTTTGCTGCAAAATAACTTTGCTGCATCAATGCAGACTGAGCCCTGGTGGGACGTGAACGGATGCATTCTGTTGTTAATGAAGGGCAGTTTAGAAGGAGCCAGGGGTTCACGAGCCCCTCATGGTTGTGCCCTGAAGTCACTGTGGATCTCTGCCGTACAGAACGATGTCTGGTCCACATAGGGTCAGATTTTGCCTGTTAGATATTCTCATACAATGTATCAGAGGATTCTTCTAGAGATGCTTGCTTCTTAGGTGTCTGCAGGATGATGAAAAGGAGAAAAAAGAAATGGAGGAAAATTATTCAAAAGAAGATGAATTAATTCTTAATAAGCAGACACTGACATTTGTTCTGTTAGAAATGGCTATAAGTGATCCGCTGAAACGGAAGCCGCTATAGTGAGAAATGCTGTTCCGCCAGAGATGAACGTGACTAATCCAGCCCAAGGGATAAAGATGCCTCCTTTACTTGTCACTCTTCCCCCAAAAAGCTGTCAGACAGGGAGGGGAGGGAAAATTGGACTTGGTAAAAAAATAAATCACTTTGGATTCTGTGAAGGAGGAATTCCCTGACCTCCTCAATCCTGTTTCTTCAACAGTTGAGTCTATTCCTCACAACTGTTCCTTGTGTAGACAAGGCGCTGACAGACTGATATTTTAAGCGCTGTGTGGCACAGGCCTGCTGTAAGCAAGGTTACACAGCAAGTAGCTGAAATGCCACTGGGTGAATGAAGCCCTACCTACACTAGCATTTTCTCTGTTGCCACCACCAAAGGGAAACATTTTACAAAAGCGCTGCATGCAGGCACCTCCAAAGCATGTGGGATTAACCCCTCGCTACCCAAGCTGGCTGACAGTCCAGCGCGACAGCATGCGAATGCTGTCATTTCAGGGGCTCCCCGCCCCGCTTCCCTTCACAGCTCCCCCTCTATGCGCAGCATCCCGCAGCAAGGGCTGGCCTGGACTCTCTGCTGCAGAGTCAGCCACCGTTCAGCAATCCCAGCTCCCACTCACAAGCCAAACCCTCTGGCCCACAAGTCTTGCTCTTAGGGAAAATACCCTGTTATATAGCTGGCTGGAAGACAAATGTCCCAGACGGTCACAGCCCAGGATGACTGAGAAGGAAGCTGATCAAGGTGCTTGCAACAGTAGTGGGAAGCACAGTCAAATTCCCCTGTGCAGAGATAATGGGGTCCTGCTGCTCCTACTACCCTTCCTTCTGACCGGCACAAGAACTGAGGACCCTCAGTGGTGCCTGCTCTTGCTGTGAGAGCTCATCCTATCCCCTCTCGTTGCTTTCTTCTCCTCTCTTTCTCCCATCTCTGATTTGGCCTTTACCTGGCCCTGGCTGAGACTACCAGCACCAGACCCACTCGCACACAGGTGCTCCTTTGCTCTTGTTTTGTTGCTTTGCTCCTGCTCTGTTTTTCAGACCCGCTCCCCCCCAAAGCAGCGATTGAGTGGTGTGGGCCACACAGAAGGGATTCAACACAGCCCAGACAGATCCACAGTAGGGAAAAAAACCCACATCTACTGCATCTCATCATCCAGACTGAATCATTTCAAAGGGGGCAGCTGATACAGGTATACAGAAGAATAAATAGGACAGGGAAGAGGGATCAGGACCTACTATCCCTATCCAACTAATTCAAAGTGCAGCAAGAACACAAAAACGGGGATGCTGTCTTTTCCAGTGCTTATGATGCACTGGGGTATAAGACAGCCTATAGAAAATAACCCATTCTTCCCCTCAATAATCAGGTACCTGCCACCGCCTTTGCTACCACCAACCACTGTGGTGCGAGAGCAGTAATTGCAGCAGGCCAGTGGCCTTGGGACCAGACCACATGGCAAGTAGCTGTGACACACAGGAGGCCACTTGGCTTTAGACCACCTTTTCCTAGGAGGTGGGAGTTGTGAAAATGCCTCAGACACTGGAAAATACTGTCCTTCATGAAACAGAGGGACGGTGCCAAGTGAAGTTGGCGCCATCCTCCACACTGCATAGTCAGTCAACGAGGGGAACTCTCCCCAACAGGACATCAGTGGGAGGATGCAGGATACATTTTTCAAGAATGTTTTCCAATGCTAGAAGAGCGAATATATTTTTTAAGCAGGTAAGAGGTCTGGAAGGGAAAAGAACAATGAAGTTCTGAGGACAGGAAGGAAGTGTTCCCTGGGGTGCCTCATGCAAGTTTTGTCCCTGTGAAACAGCTGATGCCTGCCAAACGCAGGGTAGAGGATTGTGTGGGCCCCTGGTCTGCTTGACATGGCCCCCACAACTGATCTGCACCTGCATGTTCCAAGTTGCAGCTACTTTCACTATGGGTGAAAGTCTTGTCTCTAACTTGTCTCTAACTCACAACTTCCAGCCCAGCAAGAAGATCCAAGCCCAAAACGTACCCACTCTGCCTTTTCCTGAGCCACAGAACTGACAGAAACTGTATCAGCCCAAACTCTGTTCAGAACATCTTAGCTTCTGCTACCATGAAATAGCTCTCGGGTGCTTGATACCGGTGAGAGCAAAGCTGTGTCCAGGGTCTGCCCCCAGTGCACAGATTCCTCTACCCAGGAGGACTTCACAGCTGCCTAAATAATCTGGAAAGGGCAACTGTGGGGGCCAGCATCTGGCCAACTCTCCATGAACGTCTGTCTCGTTCAGAGAGAGCAGTGATGCCAAACCCCTCAATTCCTTTTGGGGTAGGTCATACAGCAAAGCATCTGCATGCAACCAGGACTGCCAGAACTGGTAGCAGTGCAGGAGCAAGGGTTCTGCGGGAAGAGGGAAGATAGGCTACACGTGCAGCCCAGCTGGCGAGTGAATGTCACGTCCCGTTTTCCCCTTTTGGTGGGACTGGAAGTGGGGAAAGAGCAGACACACTTACTGCCTGCTAGGGCCATGGCAACTCTGTGGGTTTTCTTTCCCCATGTGCCCAGTGCATAAGGGAACTCTCCAAGAACAGGGCCCCAGCCCTTACCTTCCCTGGAGGACTCTTTCTGGGTGATGGGTTGCTTGTGTAGTTCTCGAGGCTAGAATAGACATCAACTTGCTGCAAATCCAGGCACTGCACAGAGAAGAGAGTAGGGATCAAATAAATTACTTAGGTTTAAGACAACTAATTGCCTACTGTGTTGTTACCCATCTCATGCCATCTCGACAATTTCTAGGAACCCCAGCCATCTCCAAAATTTTGAACTTCCTGACCTGAACTTGGGCAAACAGAATATCCTTTTCACCTGAAATCTCTACAGTGCAGCTGCATCATCTTCCTTTTTCAGGCTCACAGAGACAGGCTTTGATGTTATCTACCCTGTATAAGGCAGTGGAGAAGAATGCCAATGCCCCCGCCTCCCTCTGCTCCAAATTGTCCCAGAATGCAGAATAAAGTCCCCTCTGCTACATGAAAGGATACTGTGCACCACGGGGACCACAGGTAACAGGGGATGCTCTGCATCTCTCAGGACTGTTTAGGTGCCTGACACCCACAAGCTCTTGCTCATGGTTATTTTGGGCACACAAAGGTGAGAAGAGGGGCGAGGCTGAAGGTCCTGAAGCACAGGGGCTGTTGAAAATGGGAAACCCTACATGAGACATGATTTCTATTTATTGTCTGGAATTTTTTTCCAAGCCAAAACTCTCCTTTCTTCTTAGAGTGAGCAAAAAATAATAATAATAAAAAAAAATCAATACAATCCCAGGCCCTCAAACATATCCGTGGTCCCACACAGCTACACAGAGAAACACACACACACGCCCTACATGTGTATGTACCCACTAGTCCCCCAGGTAATCGTGTCACAGGAGATGCGTGTCAGTTTGAGTGATGTTCCAGATCTGCCTGAAGGATCAAACATAACAATCAGGAGGACTTTTCCATGTGTGTTTCAAGGATGACAGCAGGTTGCTAAGGTGGCTGTTTCTCTGGCAACAGGAAGATGGGAGGAGCTCCGGCCGCAAGAGGGGCAGATGGTATTAGTGGATAGACTGCAAAGAGAGCGAGGCGCCCTGCAACACAGTGAGGAGGATGAGCAAAACATGGGGGACTGATTCTAGGGCTGCCAGTCACCTGAACCCTCAACATTTCATCCAGAGTTGCAAATGCTCAGCATCTTTCAGGATCATGGCCAGCAGAACGGTGGTTTGACCAGGATCAGATGATAAAGGAGCAGCATTTGGGACTGGGGCTTAGAACAAACAGGCACTCAGACAGGAGGGAGCCGCAGTGAACAGAGCACCACACAGCTCTCTTATTCCCACTCCTCCTCCGGGAACAGTCAAATTATTTCACCTGTCTGCTTCCCGCTCCCAACAACCCGCTTGCCTATACAGACATTCCCAACTATTCGCATGTGCACATGCGCACACAGAAAATCCCATTTCCCCATCCTCATTTTCAATTCTCTTTGTGATGCTCGCAGTGAGGACCTCGTCCCATGCGCTGCGCTCCCAGCAGCCTGGCTCTGTGTCCCCTTGGCAGGACAGGCAGCCTCTTTCACTGTTCTAGTCTAACGCCACTCACAAGCAACAAGGATCCTTTTGGTGTTTGACGTCCAAAAAAAGATCTCCTCCGCAAGTGCTCTTCCCATGGAGGCTGTTGACAATGCTGGTCACTTGCTGGCCAGTTGGAAAGCTGGTGTCTCCAACCGCCATTTGCAAATTAATTACTTTTACTTGGCCACTGGCCACCTGCTACTGTCACAGTGGAGGCACACAGGCCTCTCCTCCCCGCTGGCAGATGCCTTCCCATCCCCAAGCAGCCTCCTTGTCTCCCTCGCACCGGGAAAAGCTTCTGTGTTCTGGAACCCGCCTGCGCCACAGGAGTTCTGTTTGCTGCTCAAAAAAAGCTCGTTTGAAGTGTAAAGTGGATGAAGTGAGTCCCTCGGATTGTTATTTCCAAGCTGCTCGTTAACTAGGCAGCTAAACTGGAAGACAGAGGAAAATACAGGTTTGGGTCTGGGCAGTGCAGTGAGGTAGAGCTGCTCCAGGGCTGCAGGAGGACAAAGAGGTCAAAGAACACCTGGCAGTGTAGTTGGAACAAAGTGGGTGCCCAGCTGCCCCCTTATTACCACGGCTTTTTGCTACCTGCTGCTTTTCACTGTCTACACCCACCTCCAGGGACCCTGGGGTGAATGGTGGCACCTGAAAGAGCCGGTGGGGAAGGCATTTGCTCGTAGGGATTTTCAGCAGGATGGCTTTGCAGAAGGTGTGCTAGGACCCCTCCCACACCAGGAGTGAGCCTTGCTGCCGTGTAGGATAACACAGAGCATTTAATTAGCTGCCCCAGCCAGTTCCAAGCCCTTACTTTGATGTCCAGTGCTGCCTTCTGTTGCTCTTGTTCCTAGCTCCAGGCCTGCAAGGACACGGTGGTCCCCTGACCTGACTCTTTTCCAGACTCTGACCTCTTGCTTTCCCCCACAGATAGCACATCTGGCACGTGCTGGCCTCCTTTCCTGTCCCCTAATCTCTGACCTCCTTTATCTAATCACTCGGAGTTACTTCTCGCTTGTCCTTCCCTCTTCCTTGCCTTAGCTTACCCCAATGCTGACCACAGATTTCTCCCCTCCCCAAAAATTAAGCACTAAGTGTTCAACACCCGATTTAACACCAATGGGTTTTCACAATGCACCTAATTTCAAATGTAGCTTGCAGGGCTGGATCTACACCCTGCAGAGTCCCAACAAAATTTAGCAGCGGGGCACCAGAGTTATCTTTCAAAGGAAATAAGGTTTGTTGACTTTCCACTCCCCTCACCTGTCCTGAGGGCCCATCCAATGCAGGGTTTCCATCCCAGGCCTCTTGCCCTCTCTCTCCCATTAACTTCTCCGTTACACCTCGCAGCCCCATGCCCCCCCCGCTCACCTTGCAGCCCTGCTCTCACCACATGTGGTGTCTGCAGCGGGAGTTGCTGCTTCATGCCTGAACGAGTCACCCTGCAGCAGCTGCTCCACGGTAACCTTCCGTGGGCGGGCTGGTACCCCCCCAGCACGCAGGAGATGGTCCGAGGCCGCCTGCAGCTCTGCCAAAGAGGCCTGGGCCACCTGCCCTGCACACTAGGCTGGCTAGGAGCCCTGCACAGCTGGCGTGTGGTAAACGGGCTTCGGGGGAAGGCGGCTGGGCCAGGTCCATAGGGCTCCTGCAAGCACAGGGGCTCAGCCAGCTCCTGGGACTGCCTGTGCCTAAGGCTGGCTCTGCTGGCTTGCTATATTAGCCTTAGTGGGGCCTCCTGAACAGAACAACATGATGAAACATGTAATTAAGATGGAGCTAAGGATGCATGACGAGGCCGACTGAGCGAGAAATGGATTTGATTTTTTTTTTGTCTCTTTGCAGAAATCATCCACTTCAGCAGGAAACTACCCATTCGGATTTTTATAAGCCCGAATTAAAAAGAAATTACTTGATACAAATGAAAAGGTTTATAACCTGCAACCTTCTTTACCCAAAGCACTGCTTTTTGCCAAGAATAAACATATCACATACAATATATAGTGCTTTCTTTTAAACCTCTACTCCAAAAATTGAAGGGCCCCAAAATGGTGCCGCCCCACCTGCAAAGTGAGAATGAGAAGGAAGCGGGCCCATCCTATTTTTCATATCTACCCCCTATCAGGTCTCCTGCTTCCTTGGCAGAGCTTTGCTCCTCTCTGCAGTACATTCTCCAGAGCTTCGTTTTGTTTATTTTAAATGATTAATGCAGCAGAGCTTACAGGTTTTCCTCAGAGAGACTTTTCCAGCCCTTACAGACCTCACAGTCAGAAAGGTTTCCTAATATTCAGGCAACATCCTTCTCTATTCGCTTTCATTTTATTCCTCCTCGTTTGTCCCACAGATCACGGCGGGGGGGGGGAACAACCTTCCCTGCTTAGCGGAGCAGCCCTCCCATGGGAGTAAAAGGAGAAAAAAAAATCCATTTTAAATGGAGCTGGACGGGTTGTAAATGGGATTAGGGGTCATGGTTACTTGATGTAGCTGAGGTCTGGGCCTGACATTTCAGGAGAGCCACTCCAATCCTGTTACCTATGACACTGCTGCTGCTGGTCTCAGGGAGTGGGAAAAGACAGCATTCCCCAGTTTGGGAAATGGAAAAAGGAGATCCTATGCAATGAAAGGGAAATGTTCCAAAAAAGAGACTCCCTTCGCTTTCTTCCTGTCCTTTTCCCTCCGAGAGCTAGTCAGACTGCTCAGGACTGCAGTGGTCCATGACACTGACACCAGTGAAGGTGTCACAGCAGGAGCTCTAAACAGCTGGGGTTGTTGTGGGGAGCACTTCTCTTTGCCCCTTTCCTGAATTCTCCAGCTGGGGAGGGCACATGTCCTTGAGACACCCTATGGTACAAAGTGGGGCTGAGATCCCCTCTTCCTTCCTGACTTCTGGAGACCCTTCTACCTCTACCACCAGGAACCCTCTCTGGCCCCACACTTGCTGCTCTGTGCTGCCCCACTGCTGGCAGAGGGAAGGGCATTGCCCTGCAGGGCATGGTGCGAGGCTTTGGCATCAGGGAGGCCACTAGTGGGACCAGAATGGAGACACGCAACACGCGCAGTCCTGAGAGGAGCTAAGCAGGCCAGAGCACAGGAGCACAGTCACCAGGACCAGGCTGGTATGCAAATATTGCTTATGTTTCACATTGTGATACTGGTGTTGTCTGTACCGTGGCAGGGCAGGGCAAGGAAGGGTTGTACCATGATGTGGACAGAAGGGATGGAGGGCGATTGTGGTACTCACGTCATAGACAGGAGGAGGTGGTGGTGGTGGTGGTGGTGGGCTGGCTGAAGGGGGCTGCGTTTCCACCTTCTTTCTCAGGATATTTACCTGGTTCCTTCTAGGGCACAACACCTGTTGAGAACAAGACATGAAATGACACATTGGGAGAAAACACCATCTCCCCAGAGATGAAGTGAACACCAATGTCATGTCATCAAAGTTAGATGCTCACACACCTTGAGGGCTTCCACAGCAAAGAGTGCTGGCACTCTCTGCACAATACAGGCCAGTCCCTTTCCTCACCACAGGAGTCTGCTGACTTACACTGGAACAGTGGAAAGGAGAACTGGGCTCTGTGCATACACAGAAATCAGTTTCACCACTGAAATGTAGCTGGATGGAGGGTGTAAGTATTTAACAACACACAACCATGCTGTAGGACAGGCAGTAAAGCAGGGCCCTGTTCAAAGTATGTGGGGGAATTTCAGAGAAGCAAAATGCAGTGACTTTCATCAGGATTTGGCTAGGAAGCCTTTGCTAATCTGTAGAGTCTAGAGAAGAGCACCAGATGACCATTAATGATGACACACAGTCAGTGATACACTAATGTGCAAGTCCAGCATGGAGTTGAAAGACAAAGGTCTCTTCCTCTGAAATGTTTCTTGCATTGGATGAGTTCTCCTTGAACACACTCCGTTCATGCACAGATAAGGGTTAGCCCTGCTCAGCAAGCAAGAGAGGAGGCAGAAAAGGCAGAAGGCTTTGCTAAGTATCTCTGTTCTAATTCAGAAAGAAGTGGGATGATTATATTCACATCACATGAAAACGATGAACTGCTTTCCAGTCCATTAGTAACTAAGGAGGATGCTAAATAGCTTCTCTTAAAGATAAACATTTTTAAACCAGCAGGTCTGAGCAAGCTGTGCTGAGAAATATGGGCTGTGTTCTGCAGGAGGGCAAATGTAATGACTGCACGATCTCTTTGGGCCCCAAAGAGAGCCTGTAGGTCTGAGACTTGCTGGCCCACCTCAAAACCTAGAGTTGCCAACTGGCAAGGCGTGACAGTGCCTCCCTCCTCATCCCCATGGAGACGCTGTCTAGACAAGCAGAGATGGGGGCCTGTCTCCAGCCTAGTCACTCTGCCGCTTACACTCCTTCCCTCTCCATCAGACTCCCTGCAAGGTAAGTCTCACGAGATTAGCAGGTCTGCCAACTGCTGCCATTCTGTTTTCAACCTCATGATCTCTGACTCTGTGTGCTGAAGCCTGATGCTCCTTGGAGTCGTAGGGCCGTACCAGCAGCACAGCCTCCACATAAAAATGTATGCAGAGTCTGCTGTCATGGTGGCAAAGAGCAGGTTGAGAGTGTAAATATGGGGGATACTCTACCTAGGAAACAACAATCCCCAAATTCCATTCTAAAAGACATCATTTTTTTTTTAAGACAGCCTTGAAATCACTGGAAGAGTGCAGAAGACGCTGTTTTGAATGCCTGAGGGTGGCAATACTAGGAGCAGTAGGTTTTCCCCAAACAACAGGGGTGCCAGTAACACAGCTCCAGAGTTTTTTCCACAGGGTCCCTGTCTCACCCAGATCTTTCAGCCCTACTCGTGGCTTTTCTTCTCCTGCTGTCTACATCCTTTCTTCCCCACTCCTGGTTTCCCCTTTGCCCTCAGCTACTCATCCCAGCTTCCACTTCCTTACCTGTGTCACTGGTCTGCTCACCTGAGAGGCCCTGTCAGTCCAGTCTTAATACTCTTCCCCAAACTGCAGTGCTTCCTCACTCCGGATTCCAGTCCCAGTTTCCCTTCCGAGGCTCCTTCTTCCAGCCTCACAGAATCACTGCTGTTGGAAGGTGCCTCTGGAGATTGTCCAGTCCAATCCCACTCTGCTCAAAGCAGAGTCAACTAAAGCAGGGTGCTCCTCTGGTCCTTGTCTCTCATCTTTTTTCCCAGTTAATCTGGACTTGCACACAGGCTTCCTTGGGATCCTTGTCCTGACCGTCCCCGCTCACTCTGTCTCTTAATGTTTTCTCTGCCAAACACATGCCCAAGGCTCTGGTCCCCATCCCCTCCACACTCCAGATTGTTTTCTTCTATGATGCCCAAGGCATGGCTCAGGAATGCAGTTCCACAGTCTCCTTGCAATCAGGTTGTGCCCTTGCACTGGAGTTGCCCCCATCTTGACAGAGGATTGGAAACAGGGAAATTCCTGCCCTCCTCCTGCCACCAGGGCTGCCACAGACTTGCTTGACTGCACAGGATGTTACCTGTCTGACTGGCACCGTGTGGAAGGCAGCCTCGCAGCGCTCCTTTAGACAACTGAGCTGCTAAATTGACAAGAGCCACAACTGAGCATGCACAAACTGCAGTTTTCCAAAGACCCATCACAAGGCTACATCTTGAATATTCTCAGGGCCAGCACACTGCTAGTGTGACTTCTTGCCCTGTGTCATATCCTTGCTCTAAAGCAGAATGTGCTGGAGTCAAAATGATTATCAGAATTTCTTTAATGGACAAATCAATGAGTCGTTTTGTCTTTCCTGTAATCTTTTTTCTCAGAAAGACAGAACTTAAAAAAAGAAAATAAACCTGAGGCACTCAGCATGGAAAATTTCAGCACGGGGACTTCCAAGTCCGCCAAGTTAGAAGAAAGTGAAATAAATTCCTAGAATGGGTCGTGTCAGGTATTGCTTTTTATTTGGTTATAACTTGCCTTTCTTTTCCACAGAAGCAGAGCTGTTGCGGTGACGCTCAATACAGCAAGAAGAACCGTAAGGGTAATGAGGATTTCCCATACATAAAAGGTCTCTACATACCCTGTATCTGTAAGAAAGAAGGCAAAAGATTCACAGTGTGAGTGGAAGTTACAATCCTGCTGCATTTTTAACTCTGGAAAGAGCCTTGAGACAGATAAAATACAGAAGCAGTGCAGAATACAGTGGCACAGATGCACACACCCTTCAAAACCTAGTCTGAGAGCAGGGTGCAGCTGAAGAATCATGCAGAAGAGACTGGATATAAGCAGCTTCACTTCATGTAGATTAGAGGGAGGGGACGTAACTGTGAGAGCCAAGAAAGGTGGCAGGTAGACCGGCAAAGGTCTTCAGTGATAGGGGCAGAAAGACAGACGGTGAAAAGCACACAAGCCACACTAAATAGCAGGGTGGGTACTGTAGGCATCCTCTGACCAGTGTAGCAAAGCTATTTTGTCATGGCTCTTTGCATTTACACTTTCTAAGAAGTTTTTCATATCCAGCATGCAAATCCAGCCAGTCAGCAGCATGCATGTCCTTATCACTTTTCTCTAACATTCCTCTTATCTTGGCATGAAGCTGGCCCTTGCTTTCCAATCTGTGCATTAACAGAACAACTGACCTCTTGTACCGCATGGAAAAAGGGGAGAGATTATGGTGAGCCCCTAATGGTGAGTGCCTAACCTGTACATCTGACTACGGCGAGCCTCCTAACCACTGTGACCTTGTGTTCAACCATCTTTGTCACACTGCTGAACGCCAAACCTCCGTCTCTTGAACACTGACACCTAAAAGCACGCTCTGACCCAGTGCCCAGGCTCCCTGGATAGACCCTGACTTTAAGCCTGCTGTTCCCAGGAGGCAGGTCAGATAAAAATTATTGCATCTTCATGTCTTCATCTATGCATTGGGAACAGCAGCACGGGTCACCTGTGTAAAATAGTTTCAACTCTGATGGCATTAAGTATTGGGCATAAAGTATTATTCCCACCTGACTTCACAGCGTGTATGGGTAGAGGAAAAGAAGAGCAAAGCTCATCTTTTCATAGCCAGATCCAGCTGATTTTTATTCAGCTGCCTGTCCTTTCTGGTTGTTCACTTACCTCTAGCAAGGACAAACACTCCCTTTCCCATTACATGGATGTGATGCCATCTGACGTCGCAGTAGTATGTGCCAGTAGAAGACGTGCTTTCAAGTGACGTGATTGTGTAGTCGTAAGGTATGGTAGCAGTCTCATTCTCTTTTCCAGGAGGGATGGGTACATTTTCCGACCTATGATAGATGTATGTTTTCTGGCCCAGTGAATTAATCCAGTAATAGGAGATTGAAAATTTGGTGTATTTCTGCACGTAAGGGAACATGACTTTACAGGGGATGGATACTCCTTCCTTGAGCAGTGCAACCTGGATTGGAGGTTTCTGCTGTACATCAACTTCTCTTCCTGTAAGGGTAATAATTGTTAGCAGTCACCTAACATCACTTTAAGTCAGGAGAGGACCGCTGCCCCAAGGACAGGATCACACAATGAAAATAACCATATGTCAGGAAGCACGCAGTGTTGGCCCTCGTCAGAAATTGAGTGATTCAGAGCACGTGCCCTGTGTGATCTGACACATCTCTTAGGTAATTGCTGTGTGATTTGCGACAGCCTGTTGCATTCGCGGGCTTCCCCTTTTCCCTTGTGAGCTTCTTCATACAACACCAGCACACAGAAAGACAGGAAATGAAGCTGGAAGTGAACTGATTTTGCAGTGGTGTGAGACTGTATTTACAACAGATGAATAGAAAGTGATTTTCCAAGACAAACGTTAGCTGGATATCTCCTGAAACTCCTGAGCTACAAACCTCTGCTTGAGCATCTACGTGTGCCCATGTGATGACTCTGCACCAGTGAAGGTGCAGTTCAGAAGCAGGTGTTATTGGTGGGACTGTGTATTTCTGAAGCATGAGTGAGGAAGGAAATTGCATATTCTGCACAGGGGCCAGCACCAGACCGTGAGAAATAAGACGCAGCTTAATCACACCAAACTTTTGCTGCTGTAAATGGGCAGCAAAGCGCAAGACTCGATGCTAGATACGGGAACTATCTGCAGAAGACTGCAGATCTTAAGTATCGATATGTGACAGTATCTTAGGCAGAGAGATGGGAGATCGTGCCCTTCATGAGCTTCCTCCTTACACAGACAGGGCTGTTGGAAGAGATCTATCCCTGCACTTCAGTGGACAAATATGTCGGGAGTTACAAGAGAGGATGAATAAGCACAGAGAGGGAACCACACCATAGTTCACTCCCTGTTTTGTTTAATAAAAAATTAAAAAAGCTGAGTGAGCCATGGGCTAGTAAGGAGCCTGGGGTACAGGGTATCTTTGGCCTCCCAGCCAAATCTGGGTTTAACATCAGGCAGTCTCTGGATCTATTTGTTTGGCAGCTGACATAACACCACATATAAAGAAACTTAAGAGGAGGCCAGTGCAAACCATTGTCTTTAAAAAAGGGAACTGGAAACTTACACACAAGTCTTCTTACAAAATGAAGGATTTTTTCAGAGACGTGAAAATAGAAGGGGAAAAAAAAGTAGCGAGAGAAAGTAGGGGATGGGCAGGCTTTTCCATTCATGCTTTTGATGGGATTCCCTGGGGATCTGCATCTATGAACAGGCTCATAACAAGGCATTAAAGCCTCCCAGAGCACAGCCAGGCTTGCTTTCCTGTCATCGTGCACTAACGCTGCATCACAACAGCAGCATCACCTCTGCACAGCAGGACTTGGCATCATAAAAGGCAACTCAGACTTTGCGCTGCTGAATGCTGAGCACTGAGGAAGGGGGGGG
>VYZM01007314.1:161692-181256 GCA_013398915.1 Dromas ardeola | reverse complement strand
CTTCCCTTCCCTTCCCTTCCCTTTCCCCTGCAGCAGCTTTCCAGCTCAGGGTGTTGGAGGGCACGACCCTCATCACAGTGACAGTGACCTCGCGAACCAGCATGGCCCCCCCCGCAGCAGGCACATGCGTGCAGCTGAACCCCGCTTTAGATTGGCACAGCTTTTCTCATGCACACCAGGCCTCTGCCAGCTCCTGGGGGGAAGGCTGAGAAGGGATTAAGTAGCTAAGTATCTCACTGGCAAATGAATATTGCTTTTTTTTCCTATTAATTCCTCAACTTTGCTTTTATTGTGAACTGTGGAGAATACATGGGCTGATACAGCTGTTATAGCACGCTCTCCTAGGGTAAAAAAACATCTTTTCGCCACCAGACCCTATTCTGGCTATCCAAACTAAATAAAGCATCCTGGCAAAAGCATTTGCTGGAAGAACCACCTCTCTGCTAGGATTTTTGCCAATATAGAAATGTGTTTCATTCTGTCTTCCCTCCCCATCCCCCAGTTTCCCACCTGCCGTCTACATCTCTGGCTGTCAGGACTGCAGGACAAGGATCTGTAGTTTTGGCCTCGTGCAAGAGGATCATCACTGGGTTTTATTTTTCAAAGCCTTGCAGAGTACTGCTGAGCCCGATGGGAGCAGCCGAGGCTGCTGTGGGGCAGGGGGAGACCTGGGAGGGGTTTTCTGAGCCTCTCTGTGGGCCTGGAGATTGGGAACTGAGCCCGAACTCACTCCAAACCCTCCAGTGAAAGAGGTCTCTCCTGCCTGTAAGGCCGTGTGATGGTAGACATGGGTCCAACAGGGATGGGAAATGGGAAATGCAAAATACCCTGGAGTGCAAGAGGAAGCATGTCTTGTCTGCATGGAGACACAGTCAGAACAAGTGCATTGGAGGTGGGACTAGGTGGATACCATAGCGGGGTTCAGACCCCTTCCCCTGTGGCTAAATATATCTCCACTTGCTCTTTACATATATATATATGTGTGTGTGTGTGTGTGTATATGCATGTATATACTTGTACACACACACATTTTATACCTAGCTACGAATACTTGCTGACGTTTCCCTAAGCAGCCCCCTTGTGTCCCCCCACAGACCAAGCAGCCATGTGGAGACTCTCTATCACAGCCAGGCCCACAGCTTTTCCTGCAGCCTCCCTCTCCCCGCTCCGTATGCGCTGGGGAGATCCTTCCCCACCCTGGTACTGCTTCCTTTATTATCTCTGCCCAGCTGTGGTTTATAAGTTGTTTAAATCTTTTCTAGGAACAGATAGAGATCGCAGTTACCCAGAATCCAAGAACGCAGACAGCTTGAAATGTGGTTAGACTCTGCCCTACTTTCATTGAGCTGAGAGCAGGGCTCAGCCAAGGTGCTCAGGGGAGAGGAGGAGAGAAGGAGAAAAGAGAAAGCCCCATCTCAGCAAACACACATACACCCCCCTTCCTCTCGCCCCAAGAAACAAGCCTAGCCCGTCCTCCCCAAGCCTGCCGCCTCTGTTCGAACCGCACTGCCTCTCCTCCTGGTTTGCCCGGGACCTGCAGGCGAGCAGGGCACGGAGACACGAAGCCAGGAAGAGATGCACCGCAATGCTTGACACAGGCGCGGGGCATCTCCCCGGGCGGAGAGACGCGTGAGGGTTTCGCCAGTTCAGGTCCATGAGGACGGCAACGCAGCGAGTGCTGCAGATTAAGAATGAGATGCGTCGGTAGAGTTTTTACCGTCCACGCACTCACCGACAGCTTTTCCCCACACTAAGTTGCTCCGAGGCCGGGGGAGCAGCAGAAGTGGAAGAGCCGCCTGGGACTTCCCTCCTGTGAGAAATCCCCTCCCCGGGAAGTCCACGCTGGGTTGCAGAGCTGCTGCGGGGCTGTGCCGTGCCTCCGCGGCGAGCACGGCTCCCTAGCACCATCAGGCTCCTCCGACAGCAATACCTCCAGGAACCTGCAGTGACCCGGAAAGGGATACTGCTGAAAAAATGTCGGGAAGCCTTTTTCCTTCTTTCAGGGGTGCCAGCCCACAAGACCAACTTGCACACAAGGTCGCATGTTTCCATGCCCATTTTGCCCGGGGTCTGATTCTGATAACCCTGGGCTTTTCCCACAAGCCCTGATGGTGTTCAGAGGAGACGGGACTCAGGTGGAGGAGAACATCCACTCACTCTTGCAGATATGTACCTCCAGCTCTGTGACTTTGTCCAAAGTAGGTAATATTTGCTAAGTAATTCCACATATATTACTCCAGCTATGGAACAGTACATAAACGAGCCACTCACAGCCACTAATAGAATCTTAGAATCATAGAATCACTCAGGTTGGAAAAGACCCTTGGGATCATCAAGTCCAACCATCAACCCCACTCTACAAAGTTCTCCCCTACACCATATCCCCCAACACCACATCTAAACGACTCTTCAACACACTCAGGGATGGTGACTCCACCACCTCCCTGGGCAGCCTATTCCAGTGTCTGACCACTCGTCCTGTGAAGAATTTTTTCCTAATGTCCAGTCTAAACCTACCCTGTTGCAGCTTGAAGCCATTCCCTCTTGTTCTATCGCTAATTACCTGTGAGAAGAGACCAGCACCAACCTCTCTACAGTGTCCTTTCAAGTAGTTGTAGAGAGTGATGAGGCGTCCCCTCAGCCTCCTCTTCCTCAAACTAAACAGTCCCAGCTCCCTCGATTGCTCTTCATAAGATTTGTTCTCCAGGCCCTTCACCAGCTTCGTTGCCCTCCTCTGCACTCGCTCCAGCACCTCGATATCTCTCTTGTATTGGGGGGCCCAAAACTGGACACAATACTCAAGGTGTGGCCTCCCCAGTGCTGAGTACAGGGGGACAATCACCTCCCTACTTCTGCTGGTCACACTATTTCTAATACAAGCCAGGATGCCACTGGCTTTCTTGGCCACCTGGGCACACTGCTGGCTCATGTTCAGCTGCTTGTCAATTAGAACCCCCAGGTCCTTTTCTGCCACTGAATTTTAAGGACTTTGCTTAATCCTGCTTGGAAGTGCACGTATTCAAGTAAGGATCAGAGCAGCAGCAGGGTATTTTTTGCTGGTGCTCTCACTACTGGCAGCAACAGTGAGGTGTTTCAGGAGAAGAGTTTGCTGTGGTCAAGGCCATAGAGAGATGCTAAAGAAGGTATCTCCTGAAAGATAATATAGTCCAAGATCATTACGGTATTTATTGACACCATTTACAGGGACTGACTTGAACAGCCTTGGAAGGAAGAATGAAAAACTGCCAGCAAACACATTACGTTCTCCTGCAAGAAGTTTTTCATCCTATTGAAAAGCTTTGTTAGAAAGAATGATGAGAATGGTAATAATAAGGCACTATAATTATACCTGATCCTTCTATAATCTCTCTCTCCGCAGAGTTCGGGAGCACTTTACTGCTATTATTGGATTTGAACAGTCCCATCTGGATAACATACAACTGATTTGTTTGCATGGCTTATTTTAGGTATTTCAGCACATACATTAGAGATGCTTTCGTATCTGTCCGATTCCCTGCACAGTCTGTAAGAGCAGGAAAAGATCTTCAGCTCCTGTTCTCCACCGCCCTACTCTCCCATCCCAGTTCCTTGGAGAGCTCTTCACAAAGTCCAAGGATAAAAGGAGCCATCAGTTCTTCCCCACCCCAACCCAGTACCGCAGAACAAGGGTTACAGCCTCGAGGATGGATAGTACCTAGAACATCTGGATTTGCACCAGTATTGTTTTAGGCTGGAGATGCAATGAATCCCAAAACAACCCTAGATGCACCTGAAAGTCTAGCGGCAAGGACCTGGCACGTACCTTGTGCTAACGTACACGCTCTGCGGTCAGAGTAGCTGCTAACTTTCAGGCTGAAGCTTTCAAAGGAAGGGGTTTGCTGTGTGTGCGTGTTCCTGGCATGCACAGAACCAGGGAAGGCGTGATGGACGCTGGCGTCTTTCTGGACTCAGCATTACTTGCAATGACATCTCAGTCACAGCGACACTGGCAAGCTCCCGCCGCAGCTCCCATTCACCCTGGTGTCTAAGTGAACGAGCAGCTCCACTGGCACAGGTTGCCCAGAGAAGCTGTGGATGCCCCATCCCTGGAAGTGTTCAAGGCCAGGCTGGATGGGGCTTTGAGCAGCCTGGTCTAGTGGGAGGTGTCCCTGCCCACGGCAGGAGGGTTGGAACTAAATGGTCTTTAAGGTCCCTTCCAACGCGAACCATTCTGTGATTCTATGATTCTATGATCAATGTCAAGAACTTTGCTGGCCCCTTGCAGGAGCTCTTGGGCGTGAAACCGGGCACTTGCTACTTCACTCTGCCAGGGCCAGGAGAAAACAGACACAATTCGAAATAATTCAGCCCACATTTAAAAATGTTTTTATAAAAAAAGAGATTAAAAAAAAAGAATAAAAGCATGATACTGAAACTATGGTTTACATAAACAGAACTGTTTTCAGCCTGGCCTGGGCAGGCTGGAGAGTTGGGCAGAGAGGAACCTTATGAAATTCAACAAGGGCAAGTGTAAGGTCCTGCACCTGGGGAGGAATAACCCCATGCACCAGTACAGGTTGGGGGCTGACCTGCTGGAGAGCAGCTCTGTGGAAAGAGACCTGGGAGTCCTGGTGGGCAAAAAGTTGACCATGAGCCAGCAATGTGCCCTTGTGGCCAAGAAGGTCAATGGTCTCCTGGGGTGCATTAAAAAGAGCGTGGCCAGCAGGTGGAGGGGGGTTATCCGCCCCCTCTACTCTGCCCTGGTGAGGCCACATCTGGAGCACTGTGTCCAGCTCCGGGCTCCCCAGGTCAAGAAAGACAAGGAACTACTGGAGAGAGTCCAGGAGAGGACTACAAAGATGATCAGGGGACTGCAGCACCTCTCTTATGAGGAAAGGCTGAGACACCTGTGTCTATTTAGTCTGGAGAAGTCTGAGAGGGGATCTTATCAATGCTTATAAATATCTAAAGGGCAGGTGTCAAGAGGATGGGGCCAGACTCTTTCCAGTGATGCCCAGTGACAGGACAAGGGACAACAGACACAAAATGGAACACAAGAGATCGGTCTGAACATGAGGAAAAACTTCTTTACTCTGAGGGTGGCAGAGCGCTGGAACAGGCTGCCCAGAGAGGTGGTGGAGTCTCCTTCTCTGGAGATATTCAGAACCTGCCTGGACATGTTCCTGTGCAACCTGCTCTAGGTGAACCTCCTTTAGCAGGGGGGTTGGACTAGATGATCTGCAGAGGTCCCTTCCAACCCCTGCCCTTCTGTGAAATTCACAGCAATTTGTCACTAGCTTACAGGGCAGGGAATGTCCCTTTCAAACTGAATCACCATAAAACTTAATAAACACAAGTTGCCTAATTCTTTTGTTGTTCTCACTGCTTTTTAAGGCTTTTTTTTTTTTCTCCTGTGAATTGGGGACATCCCACCTGGCCTCATCAGCATGGACCGGTGGGGTTTCTGATGCCTGCCCATCCCCAAGGCTGTGTACACATTTTGTTGAGGAGTTTAAAAGGACCCATTAGTCCTGCCTTAAGTTTTCCCCCAGCTTCATTTTTGGAGTATTGCATCCAGTCTCCTCACTTTCGTTCTCTTAGATTCTTCAGAGCCGTCTTTGTCAATTTGTTTACTTCTGGTTTATTTTTAAAAGACAAACCCCCAATGGACATAAGCTCTCAAGTCGCTTTTGAAAATGCTGTCTTGTCTGTAAGTGCTTTGTTTGTGATCCTCTCCAATCCTTTAGGCTATTGTTTACGAGCTGGAAGGCATCTGCGCTTGGGCTAATCACACCGAATGCCAGCAATTCCCCCAGCATGATTTGTTGCAGAAGCCAGTGGGAGCAGGGTTTGTTTTGATTATATTTAGTGTGGAAAGCCCACGTTTGCTCACATCAGCCTGATAAAATGAGGCGGGGGCTAATCCAAAATCTTCTGAGGGGAACAACAATCTGGTCATTGGTTTCAATGGCATCTGGGACCAGCTCGAAGGTCAAGAGCTCTGAGGGCAAGGGTGGTGTCTTGGGAAAGCAGGTAGCCCAGGAGTCAAAAAAAATCTTCCTTTAAATGTGTACGCACATTATTTGCTCTGGGTTGGATGAATCAAATGCAGACCTAGGAGGCTGCCAGTGCTATATGGTGTTTTGCACAGCTTCTTCAAAGCTGTGCAGCTCCTTTCTGACATGAGGACCCCCCAGCCCTGCCCCAACCAGCACGGTTGGGCACAGCCATCCCAGCCGTCACCTCGGGCTGATGCTGACCTCCCCTGATGCCCTCAGCTGACAAGTCAGACTCTTTTCAGACTCTTTCACTCATTCTGGACCATGGTGACGTTTTTTTCCTGTGCTGGTGCTTGCCTCCAGGCATCAGATGGGTGTCTCCATTTTTCCACTCATGAAAGCTGGGAGGAAACTCCCGAGGGCTGCTCCTGCTGGGGGACTGCCATCAAACCGCTGCCAGGGCATGCAACTGCACGCTGTATGGGTGGGCGAAGGGGGCTGCCACGTGCAGACACCCCCTCTGCCTCCAGAGGCCCCAGGAGCTCCACGAGCACCTGGGGCTCTCAGCACAGCTATTCCCTGCGGAGCAGCTGGATCCGCTGGCCTGGGCTGTACCCCACGCTGTCGAGCCCAAGACTGAGCTTCATCTGGCTTGTTCCCAGCCTCCTGCCATAGCAGACGTGTGCCCAACGAGGCACGGAGCTCAAAGCTCAACCTGCATCCCACCTCTCCCCTATTTCCCAGCTCAGCTTTTCCTCCTCTGGAAGTGCTCCATTAATCACCATTAATCCCTTTTTGTACCCACAAATTGGTTAGCCTCGCCGGTGGCTTGTGGCCGGGACTTCCACATTTTGAGCTACACGTCGCATGAAGAAATGTCTCCTTTTGTTCCTTTTGAGTCTTGCGGGTCCTTTAGGGTCCTTTTGAGTATTTCATCAGATGCCTCGTTTTTTTTAAGAAAACACACTTTGGCACCTAGACCATGGCATTTAGGCTTCACAGATCTCTGCTGCAGACCTCAGCCATCTCTTTTCCCAGCTGAAAAGTCCTAGTCTATCGAGCCAGCCCTTAGATGGGAAGCGTTTGGAAGTCCTCTGCTTTGCCTGAATCAAAACCCCAGCTCTGCCAGCCCCAGCTGAGATCAGAAGGCAGCGGGGAGCACGCCGAGACCCGGGCGGCTCTGCAGGGAGGCATCGGGAGTCGCAGAGCGGGTCTGCCGCATCTCCCTCTCCTTTGACACCCGCTCTCCCTTTGAACGCTGCCCTCAGTCCCCCGCCTTTGCACCAGGCAGCGCCGCAGGGCAGGCAGAAAGCTCCAGTGCGTGCAGTTATTGTAACTCTACTGATGCCAAACATCCAAGGAATTGGTGCAAAACGAACTCAATCGGACAAAACCATCACATTCCCCTAACCAAGGCATTCTTGTAAATTAAGGGTTTTAGCACGCTTGAAGACTAATGATGTAAACACACGTTTTGGGAGGGACATCAGGGTAAGAGTTCAAAACTGAGACCCAGCTGTGTGTACACAGAAGGTTTTATTTTGAAGCTTGCCTACCTAGGAGGAGCTCATTTCCAAACACTGAGGATGCCCAAACGTTAATAAATTTTTTGAAATGTGTTTGCACAAACTTGCGGTTTTCGGTGAATCCTGATCCATCAAGGCAGATCCCTAATGGCATACAGACCCTTATGTCAGAGGTAATCAAGTATTATTACAAGAGCTGCTGGCTGCGGGGCCCCTCCTGTGCACACACATGGGTACATATGGAAGTTATTAGCAAGTTTCAGCGAAGGATTTTGGGAAATTAACCCCTGGGGCCCCAGAGCACCGCTAACAGACAGCTAGTCAGGAGCAGATGAAGAGCAGTTTCCTGCTGGATGCCTGCGGCGTGTTGGGAGCGAAATCCAGGCCCTTCGCAGCCCGTTAGAGGAAGCCCCTCTCGCAAGGACTAAACTTTTCAACTTCTGCTGTTAGGAAGAAAGGTTGAAAAAAACCGTCTGCGAGGCTGTATAACTTTCCTCGACAAACTGAAATGAGTCAGCTGGAGAAATGTATAACATAACATATAAAAATGCACACAATTTTCTTCTATTCCCCCAATGGCGCTCAAGAGGTTGCGAGGAAGTTTGTAATTTCTTTATAAGTCCCTTTAGGAGCCACCAAAAGAAACATTTGGATGCGGGCCACCAGGAGCTGCTCCTACATGGCAGAGGGACCAGTTCAGAGGCAGGGTGATTAAAGTGAATGTCTCCCACTCGTTAATGAAAGCAGCAGGATATTGTTTGCAGTCACCCCGTGGAAGTAAACTCTTAGGGTTTTACTTTGTACATCTTTTTCTCAAGAGCTGATGGAAAAAGGTTTCTCTTCCAACATCCAAGCAGAAAACAAAGGAGGACTCTGCAAAACCTACCGCAGCCGATGCACTTTTCAGAGTGCTGTTCTTCCCAAATTGGTTTCCTTTCTTGCACCAATCCCGATCTGCAAAGTGACCTCTCCTCGGGAATAATGAGGATACTCACCCATAATGTGCTTTAAACTTCCATAATGTAACAATGCTTGGCAGTCATTCACTGCTTTTCATCCACAGATCTCAAATCAATTCGCTACAGCCCTGCATGGAATTGACTTACTTGTAAGACAGAGATGAGCTCTTGCTGTGCAATTAAAAAAAATATATAAATGAGCAAAATAAAGTAGACTTTATTAAAATCCAAACTATTTCCTCCTCCGTCAGTGTGATTTTCCTAAGACACAATCCTGGCCGCAAACGGGGCTCTTCCGCAGCTCCCAGCCATACAACCCAAGATGCTCGTTTTCGGCCAAATGAGAGCGGTTCACAGCCAGGTCAGAGCAATCCAGTTCGAAAGCTCTTCCCTCAGCGAGCTATAACCGCGGCCATAAAACAGAAGCATTCCTGTGCTCGGTTATAAACATGGAAGAAATTAGCCCGCTCCTTCCCCGCTTCCCAGGAAGGCGGGAAGGCAGCCAAGGGACCTCTGTGACAACACCCCCAAGGAAGAAAAGGACCAAGGGGACAGGCAGGGTGCCTGGGGAGGCAGAGTCGGACCCGCTTCTCCTACGGAAGGCAGAGAGGGAGGGCAGCCATGAGGCAGACCTCACTGAGGCAGGGGCTTCACCTGACAGCCAGGGCATGGTCCCAAAACACAGGTGCCCGGAGCCACCTGAGATGCCCACAGGGGCTGGCAGGGTGGGCGTAGGAGCTACAGGAGACTTGCGCTCTGCTGGAGCTCTGCCCAAAGAGCATTGAGGGTGAGCAATGGCATGGTGTCTGAGCCCAGGCCAAATCCAAGGCAGGCAGCAGCACCCAGAGCACGTCTGTGAGCCAGGGATGCTCCACGTAGCGTGGGGGAAGTAGGAGGGAAGTGGTTTTCCATCCACCAACATGCCACAGCACTTGGCTGGCACTGCCCCCATCCTGGTCCCTCGGCAGAAGGCTTTGCAGGCACAGCAGTGACACCACCACCACCTCCTCCATGGCCAGTCCCACCTCCCTACCCTATGAAAATGCATGACCGTGGAGTTGTTCAGGGGAAGGGACCCCAGGAGGTCTCTAGTCCAACCTGGGGTTCACACCAGGGCCAGCTGTGAGGTCACACCAGGTTGCTCCAGGCTTGTCTGAGTTGTGGTCTTGAAACTTCCAAGTGTGGAGACTGTACCTCTCTGAGCAACCTGCCCCCCTCATGACTCCCTCAAGGTCTCCTCATAGCCAGCCTGGACTTCCTACCCCTACATCTGCTATGCACCACTGTGGTGAGCCTGGCTCCATGCTGACCTTCTCGTAGGTAACAGGCAGGCTGTTCCGAGGTCCCTCCGAAGCCATCTCCTCTCCAGACTGAACGCGCCCAGCTCCCTCAGCCTCTCCTCGCAGGCCAAGTGCTCCGGCCCCCTGAGCTTCTTGGGGTCATCCCTCCTCCCAGTCTCACTCCAATTTATTGCAGTGTTGTTGCACCAGGGAGCCCCAAACTGGATGCAATACTCTAACTGGGGTCTAAGGAGCGGAGAGGAGAGAGAGGTAATGGCTCCCCTTGTCTGCTGGTGGTGCTCCTGTTAATGCAGCCTGGGATGATGGTGGCCTTTGCTGCCGGACAGCCTGCAGGAGGATTCAGCTTCGCTGTCTGCCAAGACCCCTGGTCCTTGCATGGGTTACAGCGCTCAGACAGGGCTGCTTCAAGAGCTGGAGATACCAATAACCCTGAGCGACAGGGTGTGTTTGAGCAGGGGACGCACAGGACTATTCTCTCGGGGGGGCTGAACCCCAGCCCCCTTCATGACACTGCCCGGGGTAACGCAGGGCACCCCAGCCCTCACCCAGGGCATCACAGCCTGACTCGGGCATCGGAGGGCTCCAACTCACCCCCTTTAATGGACCCAGCGACGGTGACGGATGCAATTACCTGCTTAGCTTTTTGCCTTGGCCCCGCACGAGATTACAGCTCCAGCAGCAAGCAACACCATACCCACGTGTCAGCCACCACAACGCACGTGAAACCTGCGATAGTGAACGATCCCAGATCGTGCTTTTGTGCTGGGCTGAGCGCCGCCGCAGCTGCAGGGCCGCCCAGCTGCCCCTGGCCTCCCTGAGGCCAGGAGAAGCAGGCGGCAGGGAGAAGATGGCCACTTCTCTGGCACTTATTTAACTACCTGCGTTCATAAGCCAGTGCCCCGAGATAGGAGGGCAGGCACCTCGCCATCAGCAGAGCGACAGAGCCCTCCAGAGAATAATTCACAGTGTCTGAGTTAGGCTGCTGTGATGAATCACACCCTGTATCTCTCTCTCTCTGTGCTGACCGCGCACTTTGGATCCTCACATGAGATACCTAAAGCCAAAATGCCAAAAGAGCAAATTCAGAGTAATCTCTCTCCTTGTTCGGCTTTTTTGTCCCCCCCCTCCCCGCCCCAGGTCTGAAGGGAAAGTCAGGGTGAGCCCAGCAGGCTGCCAGCATGGCTGTGGATCCCTGGCAGCAGTTTGGCTTAAATTTTACAGTATCTGAATTTCTCCTTTCACATAGCTGTTTTCAGTCACTTATTTCAAAGACATCAGACCTGCCTCCGCCCCTGAAATGAACCATAACCCTATTTAAGCCGAGACTGTTCCTCTCATTTGTATTCATCCTCACTGGTTTGAGTTTGTTGGTCCTGCGTCCTGTTCTTGAATTACTCATGTTTCTTTCAAACACTCAGTGCAAATTTTAAGGTACTAAAAATACTTCTGAAAATCTCACCCCTACACATTTAGGAAGCATCTTGTGTTTAGAAAATTCTTTACTTGATTACACTATAAGATGAATTAAGTTTATTGTTCCCAGCTAGAACCATTCATTTATGTCCTGCTTTAGTCTTTATAGGAAATTCACTTGTTTGGTTTCAGTTTGATTGCCATGTCTCGGCACTAAACTAACCGGGTTTCCAACACCGCAAGAGAATGAAAACATGCCCATGTATTCATTGACTTTTAAAAATAAGTATAAAAACATGTTTATTAAAATTTTAAAAAGTCTTATATAAAAAATTCTTTGCCTTTTGTTTGAGGCAAGAAAACGTGGCAGCAGCATACTATCAGATGAGCATAAGAAAGGGCTCTGGATCCCATCTGTTCACACTCTCCCAGGGCAAACCCGACTCTCCAGACCAGGTTTACCTCCGCAGGAATACCATGCCCTTAGTATAACGTAACTCATCTTGCACTCCCAAAAATCCGTTCAAATAAAGCAATGCAAAAGCCAGTGAAGCTGCACGTATCATGCATGGCTGCAGTGATTTCCTCTTAGTGCAAACGTTGGCCTCTGAAGTGGCAGGCATCGCATTCGTGCTGCAAGGAGCAAAGCATGCTCTTGCTCCGCTGCGGCTATGTGGGTATCTGGTCTGCGTAGAAGTCGTGCCCACCGATGCCCATGCTGCACTGCTGTGGGACTGTCTCAGCCGTACCACCTCAAGAGGGCAGATTTGTCGCAGAAATGAGCTTTGGGATAGAGGAAAACACAGGGCTGACCTGGGAGGAAAGGCAGCTCACCACCTTCTGAAGCTTGTAAGTTATAAATGCAGCAAAGAGTAGCACTTGGTGGGGGGGCGGAGGTTGGCTTTACCCCAGGCGTCGCTAGGGAAGGCCACACACGCCGTGCACGTACAAGGACACGGCTGTCACAGCCAGCGGGTTCAAGCCCCTCTCCCCCTGCCCTCCCCTTCATCTCCCAGCAGCCAGTCCAGCCCCACCAGCACGGTGTGCGTCCCACCAGCACGGCCACGTAGAAGTCACCTCTCTTCGTCTCCCATACGCATGGCATCATCTCCCAGCCCAGGACGGAGAGGGAACGGGAACGATGCTCCCCTCCAACCCTCCCCTTTCACCTGGGGGTGAGACCACCTCCTCCCTCGGGCGCATCCCCGAGGAGCCCCCCAGCCCCGCTCCGTCCCCTGTTGCAGCACCAGCGGGCAGGCTCCGGCGGCACAGTTCTCGCAGCGTGGGCACTGCCCGGCGACTCCGGCACAGGGGCTCGGAGAAGACCAGGGGGGTTCCTCCCATCTCATCAAAGTGCAAGGGATTGTTCCGGGTCCCCGCCACCACCAGCTCCAGCAGCCGGACCACACAGTCTGAAAACCAGTTCTTCAGGCGGAAATAGCCCTCCTGGAAAGAGATCCGAAGGCTGACGGGCCCCGTGGGCATCCGCACACTCAGGCTGAACAAGCAGTTTCCCTGCGAGCTGTCCCGCACCAAGTAGGTGCCAACGGGCTCCCGCTGGAGCTTGGCGTGAGCCTCCCCCACAGACAAGGGGCCCCAGTAGAAGTCGCTGGCCTGGAGGATATTGAGGGATCGCTCCAGGACCTCCCACTCGCAGCTGCGAAACATCCGGAAACGATCGGGCAAGCCGGGGGGCACGGGGCTGGGGAGAACACTCCGATGCTGCCTTTGCAGATGAGAAACAGTGGTGTGCGTGTTGTGCAGATCATCTGGCCTCCCTCTGATCATCTCTCAAAGAGCCCATGGATCCTGGAAAGATGCTGCCTTTATCATGCTTCCTCCTTTGCATCCAGCCTGCAGGACAGAAGGAGAGTGAGGCAAACCCAATACCTTCTTCTAACTGGGCAAGTGAAGACACTTTACAAGGGAGAAGACAGCAGCGAGAGTACCAAAGAGGGTACCAGGGAGTTACTGTGTGTCCCTAACCCACAGCTGTAGGGACAACCAAGGAAATATATGCAGGAAGGGCTCCAGCTGGGTGCCCGCCAGCACAAGGCAGCATCTTACAGAGTTCTGCATCTGTTGGGTTTCTGTGATTCACAGCTAGGGGCTGCCCAGCGCACCCTTCAGCAGGCTGGTTTGAACCTAGGAGACCTCGGTATTTTGAGATTTCCCTCAGTTGGATGTTTAGGGGCTTTTCAGAGCAGCCTTGAGACTGGCAAGGGGAAATGACACTCCAAATCAGAAGGGAAACATCTCCCAAAGTAGGAAAGTATTGTTCACTTTGTCATTCAGTGAAAGACGGAAAGGTTTCCTCACACCACTCCAATCCTTTCTCCCGCAAAAGGACAGACTACAGGACTCAGAAGAAGCAGAAAATGGGAATCAGCCTTTTCCACCAAACCCCATGAACTACTCCCTCATCCCAGGACATGCCTGTTTCACTGTGTCAGGAGAAAGCAAAGGTCTTGAATCAAGACTCCTTCAAGAAATGTCACACCATCAACTTCAGGGCTGGGACTGCCACCAATGAGACCACTTAACGGCAATACCAGATACTGCTGGCATCCCAGGAATGGTTCTGCTCAGGCACTCCCCTTCTGTTTCTGCCAGAGGGACATCTCGCCCAGCCAGCAGATGATGCTGCCCTCTCCCAGTCACCGTCCTCCATTCACGTGCTGCGTTCCAAGTGCCCTCCCTTACTGTCACGACCCTGCTAATCTCCTGCATCGCATCTCGTGTTATCACCAGGCTGTCTGTTTTCAGAAATGCAAATTCCTGAACCCAGTGTTGCCATCAGCCATCCGAGTCATTTCAATTATATGAAAAATACATATTCTGCATGTGTGTGTGTATATATATATATGCATAAACATAAAAACCACAGCCCCGAGCCAGAGGCTCATTCTGTGTGAGAAGCTGAGCTGTTACATACCACTTCCCCAGGCCTGACAAGTCAGTAGCTCACCGCCAAACCCTGCCCTGAGTCCCTTGACATACTCCATTAACCCAGTCACACTCGCTGACAGCACAGCCATGCTTGGAGCAGAACAGGCTGCTGACATGCTGCCTGCAGCAGAGGAAAAGACGTGCTCCTCCCTCTCTGGCAGTCCCCCCCACCACAGACTCACGGGAGCATCAGGGCTCACAGCAGGCAGGCAGCCCACCAGGGAACGTGCAGGGACCTGCGGAGGGCTTGCACTGGAGAGAGAGCTTCGGGGCTTTACGTTAGGCTTAGCTCCTTGTGAGGTTCCCCTTATCTCACACCCTTTGCTGGCTATTCAAAGGCCTCGCGCTCCTTTCGGTGCTCGTGCCAGCTGGACAGCCGTGCGGAGCCCACTCTGCTGCACCCGCGGAGAGGACATGGAGCAGCAGGGCCAAATGTTTTTCCCTTGCATAGGCACAGTAGTTTTGGAAAGGAGGCACCTGCCCAGCAACGCCTTGCCTACGGTCATCTTTTCCCTCCCAACACCTCTCTCAATACTTAACAGTAATACCAATAATGTAGTTGTCAGGCAGTCTCCATATATGGAGCCATAAACACCCTTTCCAAGAACTGCCTGGGAAGCTTCTCCAGTTTTTAGCCCTGTGATTCACAGTCCACAAGCAGCTAACGTCCCTGGTATCACTCTGAATGCTGCCGATCCTGCCCTTTACCTAAGTGTCACTGCGGGAGGGAAATTCCACACTTAGAGAAAGGTGGGAGGGGTAGGAAGGAGTTAATCAAGTCGGGTTTTTTCTTTTCCATTTAAAAAAAAAAAAAAAGGCAGCAGTTGAAAGCTGCTCAGATGGTTCAGCAAGTCAGAATAAATCTTGGGGGAAGCTGATTTAGTGAGCAGAACGCAAGTAAACACAGTCACCACGTGCAGCGTCTAGGGCCATCTATCACCACCAAAAACTCAGCACTGTAGGCGCCACAAGAAGTCGCAGCATCTCTGTCCCCTTCCTTCTCCTCTCTGCTGGGAGAGGAAGCTATAGAGCCCTCTGACGTTAGCTATTATAGAAAAAGAAGGTCATACTCCTGCCAGCTGCCTCCAGGGCTGCAGCTCTAACCTTGATGGGAGCGAGAAGAAGCCCTTCTCCCACCAGCAGCTGCTCTTCCCAAGCAGCAACTTCTCTTGGGTCCAAACAGAAATTTTGCCAATCTCATGGGTCTAGGTTGGAAAATGAATTCATGCAGGAAAACAGAAGCAGGCAGCTGTCTTTCATTTCCAGGCTAGTTTTAAAAATAACAAACAAATAGATAATTTGTTTAAGGCTGCAGATGCTATTTGACAGAAAAAAAAAAAATAAACTTGTTTGTCCCAGTTTTCAACCTTGAGTCATTCTCCCAAGTCCTTTAAGAAAAATCCACTGCTACTGGAAGTCTGACTGACTAAGAACTGAGACTGTGTCATCGTTTCGAATTCAAAGCAAACGCAAAAATAGCACCCTCACAATTTGTTCACTTGGTTTGAAATCTACATATGGGTCAGAGCCTCAGATGGTGTGAATTTGTTTAGCTTCAGCGACCCATTTCCAACAGATGACTGCCTGACCTCCAGTGCAGTATTAGTTATATAAATATTAGCTCTAGAAGGGCTCCCTGATACTCCCTTTAAGGTTCACTTTTAATGGGTCAACGGGTCCTACGTGCACATGGCCTCCCACGTCAAGAAGGGTGAGTAGACTCTCAGGATTAGGAATAAGCCAGCCCAGGGGTGTAATGAAATACACATGCATAATTAGTTCTTCTTCTGATTTGCCACAACATGATTTGCTTTCCCTCCCGCCCTGCTCCAAAAAAGCCCCAAAAGCCCCAACGCCCAAACACATTACTACCTCCCTACTGCAAGACAGTCAGAACAGTGCTTGCGGCCAAAGCAATATACCCTAAAAAGTTGGCGTCCTGCTAATTAAAAGGCTAGCTAAGTTTCCCCAGACTTTCTGACGTACTGCAAGTTCAAGAGCTTTTCAAAATACATGCTCTTGACAGGGCATTCTGCTTTCCTCCTCGCTCACTACCCAGGCAAAGCAGCATATTTCATATAAGGAGACAATTGTAGTAAACTAGGGGACTGTACGCGTGCCTGGTGTCAGCCAAGCCAGCCCTGCACCCTGGGGCTTGACAAATCTGGCACGTTCAACAGCAGCTTCAAGTACTCAGCTATGATTTGTTCTTCCATTCTTCCTCCAGGACACTTGTAAGAGCTTACCTCTTTAAATTTACCACCCATAGGGATGAGTTTCTGGATGTCAGGCCTGGAAAAGGTCCAAATTCAAGAGCTTCAATGCAGCACTGCAGTTTTTGCAAAGCAGATCCATCCTTTGAAAAGAAAGAGATGTCCATCAAACAAGTGACTAAGCCCATTAGTTCGACATAACGTGAACCTAGAATACGGCAAATCTAGGGACAGGTGGTCTGTCTCAACCTCTTTGACCTGTATTATTGCAGAAGCATGTATGCGGCACTTCAGATAGCAACAAAGACAACAGGTTATTGTTGTTGTTTTTATTATTATTATTGCTACTTCCAAAGCCATGAGCTGACTAGGTCCAGACAGCTCACAAATGGCCTAAGGACAAACGCGAAGACCTTAAAGTTGTCATCATCTTCTGGAAGCAGGAACCATAAAACCCAAACGTTAAGAGATGATGGCAACAGAATAAGTTTAAGGATTCTTAAGCTTAAGGACCTTGAGGGTACCAGTAGATGAAAGGCTGGACATGAGCCAGCAACGTGCGCTTGCAGCCCACATATCCTGGGCTGCATCAAATGGCCAGCAGCTCAAGGGAGGTGATTCTGCCCCTCTACTCTGCTCTGGTGAGATCCCACCTGGAGTACTGCATCCAGCTCTGGAGCCCTCAACACAAGAAAGACATGGACCTGTTGGAGTGGGTCCAGAGGAGGGCCACGAAGATGATCAGGGGGCTGGAGGACCTCTCCTGTGAGGACAGGCTGAGAGAGTTGGGGCTGTTCAGCCTGGAGAAGAGAAGGCTCCAGGGAGACCTTATTGCGGCCTTTCAATACTTAAAGGTGGCTTCTAAGAAAGATGGGGACAAACTTTTTAGTAGGGTCTGTTGTGATAGGACAAGAGGTAATGCTTTTAAACTAAAAGAGGGTAGATTTAGACTAGATATAAGGAAGAAATTCTTTACGATGAGAGTGGTGAAACACTGGAACAGGTTGTCCAAAAAGGTGGTAGATGCCCCACCCCGGAAAGATTCCAGGTCAGGTTGGATGGGGCTCTGAACAACCCGATCTAGTTGAAGATGTCCCTGCTCATTGCACGAGGGTTGGACTAGATGACCTTTAAAAGTCCCTTCCAACCCAAACTATTCGATGATTGTATGATTCGGAAGAGCAAACTCAAACTTGTGCTCAACGCAATGCACCACATTTAGAGTCCCTTATCTGAAATAGCGTAGGTAGCCATTAGCTGCTGAGTTATCTGAATAGCAGCCCAGTCTGTTCTGGCCTGCACTATTCTGCCCTGCTTCTCCAGCTCTCCAGGCTTTTCTTTCTCACCTCGTGGATGGAAAACTAAACCCGCTGACCTGGTGGAGCAGCAGATCACCACTTGTGCAATCGCCTATCTGTCAGTGGATCCATGAGCAAGCTGAAAAAAAGAACCCAGCCTTCTGCACGCCTTTGAGAGGCAGTCCCTGTAAGGCTTCGCTCATACCTAGGCTCCATTACTTAACATCACTTCCCTGCATCCCCCCCAGCCGAGCCCACACCAGGTACACACCCCACAAGCCATGCTGACTCGCAGCAAGCAGAACTGCGGGTCTATCCCGTTACTACGCTACCCATTCTGTTTGTCTTCGGCACCTCCCAGTTATCAATTCCACAGTTCCCAAAGCAATTAGATGGAAGCTGGGATAATTTGGAAAACTCTCCCTGAGGCAGCCTGCCAGCCCTTGCAGCAGCGTCCCCATTTCGGGCAGCAGAGCCTGAGCAGACATCTCTCGCTCGCACGTCTGCATCCCACAGAAATGCGCTGCCTACTGATTTGTGGCTAGAGAGGATGTTTCAAAGGAAAGCTCGAGCCAACATCTGGAAGAGAAACCTCCCTGGTACGAGCCAAGCACGCAGCGCTGTGTTTTAGCGGTGGGCCAGCCGGGTTCCCACGGCTGCCACTGTCTGCCACACACTGGCACCAGTTTAAACCACACCGTCACCGCCGCTGGCTGCGCAGCCACAACAATGCCCCTTGTCACCAGCACCCTACTGCGGCCGAGGTGACCGGGGTTGATCCAGAAAGGGCTCGTGGAAGCAGAAGGGAAAGGCAGGAGACGCACAGAGGTTTTGGCGTGCGCCAAAGAGCAGAGGGGGAGCTGGGGTTAGGCGAGGAATGTGGCCCAGCTCAGCCGAGAGGACCAACGTTAATCACGGCCAATTTCTGCAGCACAAAGCAGGCCTAGGAGACGTCGCAGTTCCCTCTATCTTTTATGCCACGGCTATAAATAGGGTTTGATGCGAGGCTGCCATTATGTCTGACACATGAGGGAATACGTGGAAGAAAAAAAATAATAAAAAAACCCCCACACCACACATACACCCCCCAAACCAAAACTGTGCTTCCCTGTAAGACCAGTGTTCAACAAGGATGCAATATTAAAAAAAAAATATATAAAATATATAAATAATATATAAAATAAGTTGAGGCAGCACACACACTGTAATAGTTCCTGCTTCCACTCAGAAAGATCCTGAGTGTGGGCTCCGGGAACCAGCTACTGGAGACTTTGCAAGAGGACTGTTCTTATCAAACCCTTCCCAAATTTTGGGGTTGGAGAACATACTTCACAACACACAAATAACTTTCCATTAATCTGATATTTAGGTTTTGTATTTCTTACCATACTTTTCTATGACATATGCTTTCTGCGTTAATGTGACGCTTTGCTGATACAGGCTAAAAGGTTTTTACCCCCCAAAACCCCACAAGACAGCGTGATGTGCACCAAATATTCTTCAAGGCAGGGAAGTCTGTTTGGTTTCTGCATAACATGCTTCAAAAAAAAAAAAAAAGGAAGGTGGCATTTTACAGAAAAAGTTAATTGCTTTTGCTGGACTTACTGAAAGAGATGGAAGAAAGACCCCGTTTTCAGGGTCACCTCCTCACACCTTGGAAATGCTACACATATTCAGAACAACTACTTCCAAATGAAACAGCGCGTTCCTCGTAGAAATAGCCCAGTGTGAAAATGTAATCCTGCCATTTCAGAGTAACAGAGGAGGCACATCGCTTCCCTGAACTCGAACGCTGCTGTGCAGTAGCCACAAGCAACTACAGCTTGTTCCACAGCAAGTAAAACTACCAAAACTACCAAGTGACTTCTGGCAAAGACAACTTCTACTGGAGACGGAATTATTTCCCCCCCCCGTAACTGGGGAAAAG
>VYZM01007314.1:141528-153668 GCA_013398915.1 Dromas ardeola | reverse complement strand
GTGTTTCTTTTCCGAGGAAGGAGCCACGGGGGAGGGGAAGGGGAGGGGTTTCTCCCTCCTCCACCACCCCGGCTTTCCACGGCGTGGCTCTCGTAAGGGGGGGAAAAAAAAAAAGAGTGAAGAAGAAAAAAGTGGTTTTTTTTCTTTAAAAAGAAAAAAGTTGGACGGACTTGGGGGGAGAGAGAGAAAAAGAAAAAAAAAAAAAAAGAGGCTGTGAAAGCCCCTCCGCTGCCGACTGGCTGAGGATCCCCGGCGGGACGGCACCGCAGCATCCACCGCCCCCCGGGACCCGCCGGAGCCACGCGTCGTCCCGCGGAGGCGGCGGCGGGAGATCGGGGCCCTGCCCCTCCTCCCGGTTACCGTCTGCTGCCTCCCAGCACCGGGCTGGGGCGTCGGAGCTCGCAGGCACCGGGGAAGGGGTGCTGTGCCCGGGGCTGGGGTAGCAGAGCTGTGAAACAGCGGAGCGGGAGGGGGAAGCCAAGGGGAAGCCAAGGTGGGGGGGAAACCAAGGGGATCGGGGCAGCAGAGCCCGCAAACGAGGGCCCTTTGCACCAGCCGATACCGGGGAGCCTCTCCCGGCCTTCACCTTCCCCACCAGAGTTCTCCCAGCTCCTCTCCGGGCGCTGCAGGAGCCCCCAGAAGGGCAGTGGGCACCCCGTGCGGCAGCGTAGCGTGCACTGGAGGAGCGTGCCTAAAAACGACCGCTTTTGCCTCAGTGGGTCGGATGAAAGTACTGGAAATCACGGAAAGAATGGGAAAACGCACAAAAATTTTATGATGTAAAATATAAATAGCGCGCCACATGGTGCATACCGTAAGTATATTACTGCGCAAAGAGAATAGATGTCATAGAAGAAAAGATAAACTTTGGAATTCAGTTGTTAAAGGCCTAGCCTGCAATTAGGCTATGGCTTGATTGCACCATCGGAGCTCTCGTTCACCTATATACTTTCTCTAGGTCCTGCCTGCATTCCCTGGTGCGTGCATGCCAGGTGAGTCGCCCTGCCGAAAAAGCTGTGTGCAAGCAGCCAACACAGAACATGCTCTGGCTGCTCCGCACCAGTCTAGTGATGCAAAGCAGCTGTAACTGCGGGTCCAGCAGCTGACTAAAAAGAGCTTTACAGCTGCTTTGCATTGCCGGGGAGCACGAAGCAGTCAGAAACACACCACTGAATCTGACCTGCAGCCCTTGCCAGAAGTTCCACTGAGTATTGAGACATCAGTCCTTGGTTGTTTGTTTTTTTTTTTCTTTCAACCAAGCATGAAGATGCTGCTGACCACGGAAGAATTTCTGAACTTCCATAAGAGTCTGGGCAAAGCGCTTCATTCTTTGTCAGGGAGGCTTCAGTGGGAGGACCTGCCGCTGGAGCCCTAAATCACAGCAGAGACGAAGTGCTCATTTGCTCCATTTTTGGTTTTTAAGTAGGCTTGTCACACTTTTCTTTGTATTTTTGGATGACAGCTTCAAAAATATCCTGTGGTTTGCTTTCCAGTTGCCTAGTAGGGAGTCCGTTTCGCTCTGTGGATATTTATAGCATTTATTAGGTGACTTCATAGGCTCGACCAGCCACCTTGCCTTAACATTAAATGGACTAGCCTAATTCTGCCTTTTATTCTTCCTCTTCATCTTTGCCTGCGAAAAGTAACAACCAGCCTCACTGCCTGGAGATTGTTTGTGGGTCTCGCTCTTCTCTCTCTCATCCACTTGAAACTGTGACCTCGCAGCAGTTACAGCTGGAGCATATTGCAGCAATCCTCTGCAGCAATAAAAGCTGGTGAGACATGTCATGATGGCACCATTGACCACAATTTTCAAAAGCTCAGGCTTGACTCGCAGGGCCCAAAATGTGTTCAGGATTGAGGCACCTCTGAGGTGGCTTCATTATAGGTGGAAAACACAAGGATGCTGAAGTAGTTTTGTGTCCTGCGACACAAAGGAGGAGATGGCAACCAAACCGTGTTCAAGCACTGGCTTTGCTAGTGCTGCATTTCTTCTCTCATAGCCTGAAACCAAGCCTGGATGTGTTTAAGGTGAAAAACAAACCATGCCTTTAAATGAATTTTCTTAAGAAGAATACAAGTAAATTCCCTAGAACCAAGCGACTCCCCACGCTCTCACCACTGGATCGATGCTTTTTTTCCCAACTGCTGCCACGAGCAGCTCGCTTTGAACACTGCCCACTGGTGCATCGCTGGAGGAAGGTGGATCCATCCTAAAGACAGGGTTTTTGAGATGCCCAGGATGCTGATGACAGCGTGGAGAGGAATAGCTCCTGAGAAAAGGCCAGGACTTGTTCTTAGAATTTACAAGTTTTATCCTACCCCTCATTTTTGCCTTTGCCTAAGGATACATATACCCTCACTATCCCTGATACTAAAACTTTAAAAAATATTAAACAGGAGATCATTAATTGGTAGAGCTGCTGATGGAATGAACCATTTAAAGAGAGTTTTGTCTGAAGTCCAGCCACTAAGGGCAGTAGGTCTGATTTCATTCTACCTTTGGATCATAGTTCTGCTTTGTGGCATTTCTCTGCTCGTTCCTCACCAGCACCCAAGTCTTTGGTAAGTTCAAAGATGTTGATATCCAATAGCCCACGAGCCAGTAACACCCTAACAGCTTCACTCCTTCTCAGCATGCGGATTCCATACGGCCTGCACAAGGCAGACAGAGTCACCAGCTGCCTATTTGCCCCTGTCCGTTTGGGAGATGTGGGAAGAGGAAAGGTATTTTGGGGCAGGCCACTGCAAACTGCTGAATCAAGATGGTTTTCTGGGAAAGCAAAAGGCATGCATTGCCCCAGAGGAAGGGAGAAGGTAATACGGTGAGGGAAAGAACTGAGGTGGAGAGAATAAAGCACTGAAAATCTGCAGAAAAAAGGAAGAGAGGTACAGAAAGGCAAAAGGAGAAGAACATAGAGGGCACAGGGGTGGGAAGATGGGTGAACACGTTAGACGTGTCAGTACTGCTTTGCCCTTCAGCCAGCAAAACTGTGAGTGGAAGCTCAGCTGGAGCTGGAGCATCCTCTCCAGAGGATGAGTGACCAACTATTTAGGGGCTCAGTGCCTTACTGGGCCCCCAGCCCGACCCAGACCTGCTGTTGCCCACCAGTATGCACCCTGGCTTTGTGTGCACAATGGAGGTGAAAATTGCCTGGCGATGGAGTGATCCAATTATGGCCCAGACATAACCGAGGGGATTCCTGCCAGGTGGTCAAATGCAAAGGAAAGGGAGAGAAGAAAGCATGGGGCAGGCCTGGGTACCCTGGCATGAGAGGTGACGCAGGCAGTGCACGAGATTTTGTACAGAGAGGAGGATGGAAGGATGCTTGAGGGGTGGGTAGGAAATGACTGCCACGATCTCCTGATGTGCTGCGAGTCCAGCCTGCAAACAGCACAAAGTGTACAACCTTTGACTGCATACGGTTTTAGGTGTTTTTTGCCTTTTGACCCTTCCTCCCTTTTTAGGTGGTCCGTCTCATAACTTTCTAAAAGCTTCCTTTTAGGAGATGCTAACAGCAAAGCATTAAGAAGAAGGAAAAAAAAATAATAAAACAACAACACCACAAAAAGAGAAAGCCAGGAGGACAAAACCAACACACAAAAATCCCCCAGCCCCCCTTCCTCCGCTCCCCCCAGAAAAAAACCCCAAACAAAAACACCTTTCTGTGGTTTAGAGTGGAGGATGTATTAGTTCGACTCTTATGAGAAAAATTAGCACAAGTAATGGCCCCTTTGCATGAAGCGGTGGCCAGGCCCCTCCTTCCCCTCCGAGAGCAGGGCTCTTCTCAGTAATGAAGAGAAACTGCTTTCCAGGAAAGCGAAGGTACAGGGGCTGCCCAGAGCGCAGTGACCTAGGGCGGCTGTGGGGAGCCCTGTGCCGCTGCTTGCAGGTTGCCAACCTCCGGTGCTGAGCCAGTGCGCTCCTGTACCGAGCAACGCTGCGTGTCCTGCAGGGCTGGAGCGTGGGTAGCCACAGCCAGCCATGCCAGGGGGCACCCCACACGCTGCCATCCACGTGCCTTCGTTCCAGTCTGCAACACCCTCTGTTGTTCTGGCTTTCCCCCATGTCCTGGTTTGAGCGACACAGGATTAATTTCTCATTCAGTAATTTTACTTTTCACTAAGGTCTCTTCTAATGCTTGGGAAAACCGCATTTTTAGAAGACTCTAGTGTCTGAATTTGTGAAAATATTTACTTTATAGCCAGCTATGGCATGCGCGTTTCAAGGTCTCAGTGTTTTCGAGCTTTGCCAGGTGTGGGGATGAGGAGTGAGACCCAGGTACTTGACCCAGGCTGGCCAACAGGATTATTTCATACCATGAACGTCACATCCAATATAAATTAGCCAGTTTGCTGAGGAGTTTCTCTCTCCCTTGATGGCTGCGATCCTGAGAACTTCTTGCCCCGGTGCCAGACCCCAGAGCCCTTCCCTTCCTCCTGAAGCCGCTGCGCTCAGTGTCCAACATTTGCTGTCCACTGCTGGGAATGCACAGCTTCCTGCTGATAGAATTGGCTAAATATAATCCCTGTATATTTTATATTGGTATCGGGATCAATATCGGTTCTTTAGTATTATTGTTAATTATTCAGTCTTATTCTATTAAATCTGTTTATATTCAAACCCTGGGGTTTCCTTGTTTTTCCCCGATTCCTTTTCCCAGGTGGGGAGGGGTCATCTGGTGATAGAATAATTGTCTAAATGACAATAAATTGTTGTGGTTCCTCAAACCATAACACCCCACAACCGCGGCAGACACCATGCTCACGTGTTTCAGCCTGCCTGCCAGGCAAGGTGGTTTCCATCAGGAGTCTGGGCTTCGCAGGGTGGCTGCAGTGAGTGCGGCGCTGGGCAGAGGCAGATCGGTGGGACAGAGGGATGGATGCTTTGCTGGTGTCTCTTCAGGCTGCTGTATCGAGGAAGGGGCTTCTCGGTGCAAAGCAGGGCAGGTGGGCACAACCGGCTCTTTCCCTACAATCACACAGGCCCAAAAAGCTGAGATTAAAATGTACCCAATCTTCTGCTTCGGGTTTTTATGATATGCATAATTATTTCTGTGAGGACACAAGTTTAGCAACTCCTTGTATATTTATTATTGCCAAATTAAAAAAAAGAGGGGAAAAAAGGGAGGGCAGTTCTCACTCGTTGCCAGTGCAGTTGTGGCTCTGAACATGCCCCTGGTTCACTTGAGGGAGGAAGACCCAGCAGTCAGTGACCTTCTAGGTTTTCAAAGAAAGCACCAGGCTGCATAGCCTGGAAGGTATTTAGGTCAGATTTAAGCAGCCGCAGAGAAAACAAACAGCCTTTTATAACTGTATGGCAAACCGCTCCCTCGCCTCTGCATCTGGCCTATATGTCAAACACCCTAGAGCCGTAACAGAGGACGATCCAGGACAGGGAAAGGCAGTACCAGCCCGCTGCACCAATGGACTCAGGTGTGAGCCCCCTGGGGCTCTGTGGCCCCATAAATCCATGACCACTTCAGCTAACTCCTCCTAACATTGCTGCCCACCAGACACAGAGGGAGAAGCTCAGTTAAGGATTTCATTGTGCCCCTGAGGCTTATTGCTCCTCCCTGTTATCACACATTTTCAGGACGTGTTCCTGGTGTGCTGTCCAAAAGTGCTGGACCTTGCCTGGAGCCCTCCACTCAGAATTCTTCACCTGGAACATGTAGCCTTAGCCCTGCCCATGCTTCCCCAGATTTGTTCCCCCACACTGAGATGGATGGTGATGCTGAACCCCACTCACAGATGACAGGCACCAAGTTCTAACCTATACCCACCCGCTTCAGTGGTTTCCCCAAAACAAACAAAAACAGCCATGAAAGGCCACCCCAAAGGAGCGTAGGGAGTGATCCAAGACACAGACCCCATCGCAGAAAGGTCCTAACTCATTGCTGGACCTAGAAGAGGGAGCTTCTTCATCTGAGGAAGCTGAGCCTCTAAATGAAGAACAACAACATAGAAGGCAAGAAGGAGTATGGCTATGGGCTATAATTTCGGGAGCGGTTGTAGCAGAAGCATTGCAGGCTGGTACCATCTGACAGCGATTGCACTAGACTCATTTCCAGACTGGTCTGCTTTCCCGATGATCACAGGACAAAAGACTCTGTCACATTAATCATTGTTGCTTTGTTAAACATCTTATCTTGATTCAAAAAACTGCTGATGGTTGGGAAGCTGCCACCACCCTAAGTAAACTGCTCAAGTGCTTAACTACTTTCTCCATTATAAAATGTATACCACATCTCTAGACTGCTCTTTCTTGTGCCATTGTTGGGCAGAGCAGCTAGTAGAGGAGCAAAAATTTAATCCTACATAGGTATATTTAGGTTTTGATCATATCAGTCCTAAGCTCTCCTTTTCCGTAAGATGTCTACATAGCCCCTAACACTCCTTAGAGCTCTTGCAGGAAGCCTCTCCAACTTGTTAACTTCCTCTTTGAATTGTAGATGTCAAAACTGGGAATTCTTTGACATCAGTAATCACATCCATGGAATTAGCAGGTGCAATATAATCTCCCGCAATATAATCTCATTACACCTGCTCCACATTCCCTGCCTATACATCTGAAGATGGAATTAGCCTTTCTGACTGCAGCATTGCGCTGGGAGCTCACATTCAGCTGCTCCTACCTCATGAGTCAAGCCTTTGCCGGAGTCATTTCTTCCACAGACAGAGCTGCCAGACAAGAAGTGTGGCTCACGTTAAGTAACTTAACCATTGGGCCGTTTCAAAAACACACGTTATGCGCTTGTACCAACTTCAACATTTTGACACTTGCTAACTAGTAAATTTTCAGTTCAATTACTACAGAATTTGTTAATTTGGTATCATTCCAGTTTTTTAAAAATCAAAACACAATGTAAGACTGTATCACATTCCTTGCTGGAGCCATATTATGTCAACAGTTTTTACATTTATCAGGCAAATCCAAACCCCAAACCTATAATTTACATCCCCCAAAGTTACCATCTCAGTTTTATGGATTCTTTTCCATAAACAGATGAGACTTGGCATTTACTAGAACTCTTCCCTTGTTTTTAAATCATCCTTGTATGTGCCGTTTCCTTATTCTGTCTGAGGTCAATAAGGAGCTGGTAGGCCTGTAATTACAAGTGTCAGATTACTTCTGGTTTTCACTATTATTTTGTCTCAGCCTATGGGGAATCTGCCAGATTTTCAAAGTGAAGGAAGGTTAAGTCTAGACAAGAGCTGGGAAGAAACTCCTCTCCTTCCCCTGCTGCGTCTCAAATACATTAAAATAGGTGCTTACTCTAACACTATGTACAGGGTTTGTAGAGAGCTGGAGAGTAGCTTGCCTCGCTAGTTAACCAAAACAGGCCCAGGGGATGGGAGCCAGCAGAGACGCCTGAATCTGTCCAAAACAGAAGAGGCTTTCTGATTAAGGAGGAAATGGAAAGCTGAGACAGGGAAGAGTTTATTTGTATGATGGGTGCTCATATATAATTTATATGCAATAAATGTTTCTAGCTATTTCATTAGTTGCAAATAAAGTGATACAAATGGTCACCACTTGCAGCTGATGCATGGTGTGTGCCTGGGGCTGCTTCCAGCTGAATGGCAGCGGTTCGTGTGGGGATGATTTAACACTCCTGCAGCCCCACTATCCAAATTCTGCTGCAGGTTAATCCCTGGAGCAGATGCACACCACTTTTCCAACCATTCATAGCTTGGCGTGTTAACTTAAAGTGCCAAAGATTTTCATTTAACCTATCACATTGGCCCCGGAGTGTGGTGGGTAAAGAGCCAGCATCTATTTGTCTCTCCCACCTTCTGCATGGCTGGAGAGCTCTGAGACAAGAAGCACAACAGGCACATGCCTGGAGCAAGGGGAGAGAAACCAACTTCAGCCATCACAGCATTTTTTGAGCTTAATATGTCAGCAGCTATTTCAGGCATCAGACGCTCATTCACATCAGTGAACTTCAAGAGGAAATTAGGCAAAACCAAAAGAAAAGTACACCACATGAGATACCTGGATGGGTCTGCAGCTGTGGATGGAGCTCAAGGGAGGGAGATGTCCAATGGGAAGTGTCCGTAGAGTGCAGGTCCTGGTGGTTCAGCCCCTCACTGAGGCCTCTCCTCATAAGTCCTGTTCTCTTTCCAGAATAAGTCAAATTACCGGAGGTCCTCACCTCCACAACCTTGTGCTGAGGGCAGGGATGAGAGGGCAGCTTTCCTCAGGCAGGGGGAGACCAAGAAGTTTGCATGACAAAGGGCAGAAGACCCATTGGGGATCCATGTCCTGGGGAGATGGGAGCTTCCCTGTGGTCATTAAGTGCCTCTCTGCTCCTGCCAACCCCACTGTGGGCTGCACAAGCAGTGCCCGCACCCAACACCAACAGCTCTGCACTCACCAGATTTCCCGAGTCTCCTTGCAGGGATCCTTCCCCTGCTCTGGGCTGCTGGAGCAGGGAAGGAGCTGGTCCCTGTCCCAGAGCAGAAACTGCTCTGCAGGCCCCAACAGCACCCCAGACCTGCCTGCTGCCCGCAAACCCAAAGCCTGGGAGGCAGCATGCTGGAGCTGGTTATGGGACACATTTTGCCCTGTGATCACTTTTATTTTCCTGTCCACTGTAGATTGCAGCATATGCTCACAATGTGGGGCTTTATATAGAGGTATATCCTCTATATATCCTCTGGAAGAAATCAGTTAAGCTAGCAATGGCATGTTTTTTTACTTCTACAACTGCACAAGAGAGTTTGGGGTACAGGGCTATTACTAATAAATCACCATAAATAGATCAATATGTCAGTACTTCAGTGCTTGAATCCAACCAGCTATGGGGAATTTGTCCCTCGGTAGCAATCAATCTGCTGTACTTAAAGTTTCCTCACCAGATCTACAGCTAGCACAAACTGATCAATGCTGTTCCAAGTTAGCAGAGCATAACAGCTTTGCATGTCCCAGTGTTCACCATTGCAGGTCTCCTCCTCCTTTGCAAGGACACAGAGGTTAAATCATCCTTTGCCAAGTACCTGGGATATCTCTTAACTCCCAGTTCTTAAGCAAAAACAACCTTTCTTACCACCAGGCCAGTGCAGCCCAGCCAACACCCCAGCACCTTGCCAGGTGGAGTCTTATTTAGGCCTCCACAGGCAGCAATCCACCGTGCTACTCTGCAGCATTTCTTAGAAGTAGATGCAGCAAAATTAATTTTGTGAGCCATCCAAATTTTGTCAGGGATCCTGCATAGGGCCCTCCTCCTGGGGGGTGGTTTACCAGGCGGGGTGTGGAGAGATATGCAGTCTTCTAAGATGCTGGGCTGGGCTTTCAGAGGGGTAAGTGGCATTGCTAGAGAAGACATGAGGGACCTGGAGACGATTTCCACCATCTGTCTTTGGCTTATAGGATGACAGTCCTGCTGCTGAGGGAGGGTCCGGGGCTCTATCCCAGTGCAACCTTCTCCATTTGGAGCTCTCTCCCACATCACCTATCGCTGATGATTTCTGTGAGAAATTTTTCCTTGCCATGAGGTCCCTGCTGATGGAGCCTCCTACCAGAAGTGACGTGGGATGCAAGCCACAAGAGTCAGAATTCACTGGAGGACGCATCCTTCCCACGCAAGACCCACAGGTCATCTGTGTGACCCAAAGCAAAGAGAGCCCAGATCCTACTGGCTGCTGGAGTTGGGGAGAGGGTCCAAGGTGATGGGGGAGAGTATCCAAGACCTGTGAGTGGTGCTGCACATACTACCAGGGCAAGCATTTACAGTGAGATCCCAGGATTATCCCAAACAAGGCTTGTGCCTGAAAACTGGTATTAAGAAGAGGTCAGGGTTGCCAGATAAATTTGGTAACTACCACCTACGTACAACCTCTGCCCAGAGCTCTAGGCTGTTAACAGGCTCCCTGGGACAAGCTCTCAGCATGTTGCGCTCAGAGGATGTTGCTTGTGGGTACAAGTTCTCAGAGGTGAAGCTCCCCGTGCTCTGAGGACATGTGGCAGGCAAGGCCTGAGGACCCTGGAGTGATACCCTGTGCTATGCTTGCATGACCGGCTGGACAATGCCACCACCTTTAATGGGTTCATTCCACTGCTCCCCAGAGGTGGGTCTGGCTTGCAAGGATGGGCTGTGTCTCATGCATCAGGTCTGCATGCCTGATGCTCTCTCCTTTTCAGATTGTAGTTAAGTGGCAATGGATTTTCCTGGCCATGGCCCGTTGTCCCACCAATGTGCAAGGGATCCACATTACTCCTGTTCCTGACACAGGGTCCTCTTTCTCAAAAGCCACGCCATAGACAGAACTGCAATCCTAGCAGCCCCTGCCTAACAATTACACTGCTTTCTGGTGGCTTGTCATGAAGAAATCCCATCAATTCACAGGAAGACCCTGCCCTCCATAACAGCAGCAGCAGCAATTGATTATTGAGTGCATTTTACAAATCTGTGTTCTACCAAAAAAAAGGCTGTCTCTTGCTTTTCACCTTTTGTAATCAGACACCCACCTCTGGCAGTTGTAGGAAAGAAGCTGTAGATGGTACTGCGGCCTCTCTCTGCGTGGTTCCCCAGTGCTTGTGGTCTGCTTTCCTGTTCCTCCTTCATGGAAGCCTAAGAAAAAGCAATACGCTGGACTTTCCAAACCTATAAGAATTCATGTTCTGATTTCCTTTCTAATGGCTTACCTGGAGGGAAGGTTGTGAGCTGCATAGTTCTCTCATTTCTTCTCTGTGATGGGTCCCCAAGGTTACCTTTCAACTGCTGTGGTGCAGAGACTATCTTGCCAGGATGAGTTTGAGCTAGGCAGGAGAAACGAGGCTATAAGCTTCTACCCTGGTTTCTTTCAACTTTGCAGGCTGTTCTGAAAATGTATTGTGTAATTTAGGAGACTGATGTGCTGAACTGAGCAGAAAGTTTTCAATTACCAATATAAAAATGACTCCCTAAGAACAGACATTCATTCTGCTCTCTCCAACTGTTCCAGCAAGGCGTCCCACTGCTCACGGCGAGGTTTGACTTTGCTTCATCTGACTGCTGAGTCCTTGACTGAAGGGGAATGGTTGTGGGCTGCATTAGGCCTGGTAGAATGCGAGGCACCAGCAAGCAGTATTCCCAGCCATACTCAGGCATTGACTTTCTCGAAGCCTAGTCTATACCACCACCCCCTTTCTGGGCAGCTAATGAGAAAAACTGTGTAGAGAGGGGTCTGTTTTTGTAGAAGAGGAGTGGAGCGACTAAGGCAGTGCTGTCTGCTGTTTATCTGCTGCAACTGGGCCCCGCAGTAGAGTCAGTTCACTGCGATGGGTCACAGTATGGGAGAGCGACTCTCGCCCCTGAAGCAACGCAATTCCAGCAAGCACTAGAGTTCAGAAGAGTTTCACCATCAGAGAGTGACAGAAGTTCAGCGCTGGTGTCAAGCACTGAGCCTGTTTGATGTCGCTGCGATGCTCCTGGGTCACAGTTAAAACATCTCACACTGCGACGCTGCAGTGCAGGCGGTTTCCATTATCAGTAATGTGCCTTCTGGAGGTAGTCAAGGACGCAGCCGTACCTCCATGACTGCGACTCCTCACAGGTCCCCATCGTGCCCAGTAGGTTGATCACAACTTCAGACCCCACGGACATCATTAACTCCTCATTACTCTTACGGAGCCCCATCTGCACACAGGCTCCACGCAGAGGAGGACTGACAGAATCATCTGCCCACCCAGACAGTTTAACAGCTTGTGGGGCTCTGCACAAGCCACTGGCTACCTCCCCACAGCTTCTCCCTGCCCCGGGCACTGCAGGGGAGAGCTTGCAAGAGCTGGGTCAGAGCAGGGGCTCCAGGACCAGCTGGAGGAGGTGGAGGCTGACATGGTTTCACCTGTTTGCTCAGGCAAGAGGCTTCAGGGTCTGGAGAAGGGGGCAGGCTGGGTTGTTGCGACTGGGGGAAGATCTTGGCCAGGAGGAAAGCAAGAGGGAGCGGTGCTGTGGAGGGCTGTGTGTTTGCCAGGACGGTCCCTCGCTGTAGGGCCAAGGGTGGGAGTGCTGGGGAACCGTGAAGTCCTCCCCAGGCAGGGGGGAGGCCGCGCTGCTGTGCCACCACCCGCCCACCCCCGTTTCCCAGCTGGACCCCCGGAGCCGTGAGGTGATAAGGGAAGACAAAGATGGCGCCATCACTCCCTCCCT
>VYZM01007314.1:127751-141467 GCA_013398915.1 Dromas ardeola | reverse complement strand
AGGCGGGGAGAAGGGCGGTGCAGCCGGCCCGCTCCGCCTCCGGGCAGCGTCCTCCTGCCGCGGCCTTGCTCTGCCGTCCCGGCCGGACAGAGCGGTAGGAGGGGGCCGGGGCGCGGCGTGCGGTCGGCGCGGGGAGCGGGGCCGCCGGGGTGGCTGCGGCCCTCCGTGGGCCGCTCTTGGCGCCGGACAGGGGTCGGTCCCCGGGCAAACCCTCCTCCGGGACTGGGAGCAGGTGTCCCGGGGCGCCCTGAGGCGGAACACCCGGGTGTAGCGGCCCTTTCTGTCCGCCTGGAGAGGCCCCTATCCCGGAGCCGGGGGGGACCCTAGGGCCGGAGCCCCACTGGGCTCAGGGAGGGCAAACAGGCTCTGCCGGGAGCCCAGGTCGTCAGGCAGGTCTGTGAGGAAGGGGCAGGTCCATGGTCACGCCAGGAAGTCAGCCCAGGGTTGTCAGGATCAGGCCCGGTGAGGGCAGCAGCCAGGCACGTGATCCCCGGGGTAAGGGCATTGCTGATGGAGGCCAGTACGCCTGGCCCTGGGCTGAGCTTAAATAGGCTCATGGGCAGGAGGGAAAGATGTAGGGGAGGCCCCAGGTGTGGCGGAGTGAGACCATTAGGGCCTTTAAGTACTCTCAGGGCCCTGACAGCAGCCTTCCCTCAGCCTGCCCCTGCTGTGCTCACACCTTATGGAGGTATGGGCTCAGGAGGGACTTGCTGTAGAGTGATTTAATTGCTGTGGGGTCTCGGGGGGATATTTAAGGGAGCAGAGACCTGAAACAAGTCATTGAGAAGGGGATATGGCATGAGAGAGTTGGGGATGGGGATAGCTGGGCTGCCCATGAGGGGCCCCAGGGGTCAGAAGGGCTTGGGGGTAAAGGGGAGATACCCAAACCACCCCTGGAAGATCCCCAGAGGCTGGGTAGTACTGGGGGGTTCACTCAGGAGCTGGGGCTGAGTAAACGTTGTACGTAGCTCAGTGATTGCCAGGCAGATCGGCAGGGATGAGACAGGCTGGAGGTGGAGCGGGTGCCTGGCAGGTTGTGGACCTGTATCCCATGCAGGGTCCCTGGCCCTGAGGGGTGCACAGGAGGGTGACAGCAGTGACCTGCTGTGTGGCATGTAGCCAGCTGCTCTCTCAAAGGTGCCGACTGGTGGTATGAAAGAGAAGCACCGAGGTAAAAGAGGAGAAGGTGGTAACAGTCTGGTACTGGAGGCAGCATCCTTATTCTCAAAATAGTCTTTTTGGTCCAGGACAGGTGTCTGGCTTACTGCAGCTAGCTGGGGGAATTCTGTGTGGTTCCCTTTTGCCAGATCTGCGCCTGCTGGTCGGGTTGCAGCTGCTGCAGAGACACAGAGAGGAGGCTTTTTTTCTCCTGTGTAGGGAAAGCTTGTTTCTTCCTAGGAGCTTCGCTAGTACGTGCTGGGAGGAGGATTCCCCAAACAGGCAGGCAGGGATGGCAGCTTGGGATGCTGAATGGGGAGCTATAAATCAGCAAGCTGCTAATTAAGACCACAGGAGGCTGGTGAGTTACTAAAGACCTGTATTACTCTTTTCAGAGCTCTGGGCCATTAACAAGATCCCTGGGACCTACTCTGAGCCCGTGGCTCTCCAGGGACATCACTTGCAAGCACTCTATTTTGGGCATGTTCTCAGAGTTGAAGTTCCCTGTGCCCTGGGGCCACATGGCAGCCAAGGCCTGGGGACCCTCGGACGGACACCCCGTGTTGTGCTTGCACGGCTGGCTGGACAACGCCAACACCTTTGACAAACTCATTCCACTGCTCCCCAGAGGTAGGTCTGGCTCATCAGGATGATTCTCGTTGCATTGCAAGGCTGCATATCTGACACTCTTTCCCTTTCAGATTGCTATTATGTGGCAATGGATTTTTCTGGCCATGGCTTGTCATCCCACCGACCTGCAGGCTCCCCCTACCATTTTCTGGATTATGTGACCGATGTGCGCCGGGTGGCAGCAGGTGGGTAGTTGAAGGAACCCTTGAGGGGATATTTGTGCAGGGGCTGCTATATTGCTTCTGCTCCTTGGACCAAGCAGGCAGCATTTACTGCCAGGAGAGGGGTCGGTTCCCTCTGTTTCTCCCCAGCTGGTGCTTTGTGACCACAGACTGAATAAACGTCCCTCTTTCTCACTGTTTTGTGAGAGGAAGAAACAGGAAGCCCTGGGAAGCAAGTGTTTCTATACTAAAAAGCAGTAGTGGCGAAATGGTGGATGCAACTAAATAGTTCTGCCAGACTTGGACTTTTGTACGCAGCCAGTGACCTCTAACCAGTGTTAGGTGCAAGATTCTTCTGGTTCTCCCCGATAACAGCTTGCTGCTTGCTTTAGTATCATACAAAGAAATCTGGAAGCCAAGGTTTCTTGGGCTCCTAATAACTCCTGATCTAACTGCCCATCTGTATGCTGATCTTGGGGAACGCTGTGGTATGTGCAGTTTTGCATCCCTCAGTCAGTATATAAAGAGCCTCTAGAAGCTCTCTGACATGCCAGAGGGTAAAACATGTCTTTCAGTGAAGTATATTTCAGATGGGTAGCACTGATGAAGCAGTATTTTCCCATAAGCATCTCAGAGTGCCCTAAAAATGGACTGAAGAGCCTGATGTGCTAAATGGTGCAGAGAGCTTTCACTTGGAATAATCATACTTTCCTCAAGGCAGTGGACCTGGCTCTGTGTCCTCACGGCTCTTACAGAATGCCTTGCAGCAGGATGCTCTGTCAAGGTCTCTCTTTTCCAGCAGATGCTGCCTGGTCAGGCTCCTCTGCTTCTTGCCAGTCTCGTGTCTGGCAATGAATGGGAATTTGCTGTATTTTGTTTGCAATAGAGAGCGAGCTTGAGAGCTGCGTGACTTAACTACCAAGGAAATGAAGTGGTGGATGCTCTTTTTCTTTGAAACTGGTGTACTTATCCACCTTGTTTCTGGATTAGGAAGCAAATTAAGCAGTGCAAAAGCCCTCCTGGGAGAGGGGGCCCATGTTGGTGGAGAAGCAGCAAGATGCCGCTGCTGTGGTTTCTAATGCAGCACTGTCTGTTTTTGTCTGTTGCCACTTAGCCTTGCAGTGGAGACGGTTCACCCTGATGGGTCACAGTATGGGTAAGTGGCTCTTGTCCTTGTAAGCTGTGAGATTCTGGAAATAGGAGTAGGTAATTAACTTACAAGACACACTGCTAGGAGCTGGGTTGGAATATTTATTATATTGTGTCAAGTACCAGGTTCCTGCTTGAGTGATTAAAAAATCTGTGCCCTTGTTTGAAATGTCTCTACTTTCAAGACCCTGTAGTACAAACAGTGGTAACTCTTGCTGTGGGCCTTTCCCCCACCGCCAGGAGGGAACAGTGATGGGCAATGAGGGGTGGTCTACGGCAGGAGAATTCACAGCAGGCCTTCCTGCCTAGTCCCCACAAAGCCTGGGGACAGCAGGGCCCTTCTTGGTGGGTCATGGAGCTTGCTGAAGGAACCAGACTCCAGGCTCTATCCCTTTATGCCTGGGACGTTTTGCCCACAGCTTGGGTTTTGCTCCCCAGACCTGCTGTGGCCACAGCTCAGTACCTGCACACCATACTGTTTTAACTAGTAACTCCTCCCTGGCCATTGCTGTCTGAAAGGGAGATGGGGATGGCACAGGATGAGGAGTCCAGCTGGCCAGTAGCCCTGCTCTCTTCCTGCTGAAAAAGCTTTACTCTGTAGCTGGGTCTCTGTCCCTTGGTACAACATGCATTTGTGCTTCTCAGGCAGCTCCTGCTGTGGGGGAGTTTCTGTTGCTGAGGGGTGTCCAGTGCGTAACTGAGCACACTTCTTCCCTTTGCAGGTGGAGCTGTAGCAGGAATGGTGAGTAAAGCATCTTTTCTTCATGGGGGTTTGTGATTTCTGCAGCTGGAACAACAAATGTGAGAGGAATGAAGGGACAGACTGTTAGGGACTTGGGCCTCAGGGGAGGAGATGCCCTTCCCTGCCCCCCTCTCCAGTGTAGCAGGATGAAAACATCACTCAATGCTCAGCTTTTCTCTTTCTCATTCTGTTTCATCTCTCCTCAGTTCTGTTTCCTTTATCCTGAGATGGTGGACAAGCTGATCCTGCTGGAAAATCTTGGCTTTCTGCTAGATCCAGAGGTTAGATTTCATGTGTCCTTCCCCTCCCTTTTTAAAATAAGAAATAGATGTGTGTGGTTTTTTTTTTTCTTTCCTTCATTTGTTCAGAGAAAGCACTGATGTGACCAGTTTCTGGCAGGTCAGACAAGTCTCACGGCTCTTCCTTTTGGCGGCCAGATCTGTTCCTTGTTGCATGGACTGAGGTCCCTACTTAGGGTGGCCCCTGGGGGACACTTGATAGTGCTCCACATCCTGCAGTCCCTTAGCACCCAAGTTCACTTGTCTGTGGCAGGCCCTTGTACAAGGGGAACTGGAACCTCTGTCCAAGCAACTGCCATCCGAGGTTGTCCTTTTGTCAACAGCTTGTTGGGTGACCTGGGTGCAAGATTGGTGGATTTCTTTTTCTGTTCCTGACAGGACATAAAGCTACATTCCCAACCTGCCATCATCGCTACCGCATCCTGGGGCTTTGGTTGGCAGAAGTAGGACAGAAACCCAGCGTCAGAGAGACAAAAGATACCAGATTTCCCTTGTTCTTTTGGACAGTTGTCCTCAACTCAAAAGTAAGGTAGAAAAGATTGCAGGGGTAAAAAGTCAGTAAGTTCTTTACAGCAGTGCTTAGCTTTCTGTTACTGTGAGTTGCCCAGAGAAGTTGTGGATGCCTCATCCTTGTAAGTGTTCAAAGACCAGGCTGGAAAAGGCTTTGAGCAACCTGAACTAGTGGAAGGTGTCTCTGCCAAGGGCAGGAGGGTTGGAACTAGATGATCTTAAGGTCCCTTCGTGATTCTATGATTTTGTTCTTACCTTGCCTTTTAAGTATTGCTGTTCCCTTTTCTCCAGAACTGGACACTTTAACATGATGTCCATAACTGGTACAACTTCTGAGGGATGCTGAATGGTGAAATGCCCTCTTCTACCCTCTGATAAGGTGTAAAATGATTCAGAAGAGAGGTTACTCCTGTTCCATGCCTCTCTTTGTTTCAGGACACTGAGGCATGGCTGAAATCAAAACGGATGGTGATTGACAGACTACTAAGTCTAGAGGCAAAGCAGCAAACTCCCAAAGCACGTAGCCCCGAAGCAGCATTGCAGAGGTGGGTTCCCATCTGTCCTATTAATTTGCTGGCTGCCATCACCTTTGACAGAGTTACAGCTGCTTGGACCAGAAGGGGAAACTGTCCCTGTACTTCCCTTTCAAATCTTTCTCTGGAATTTCAGCAAGACCTTTCGCTTCTGCTGCCAGCTGCTGCTGCTTCTTCCTGCTCTTTTCTGAAGCAGCCCGAGAGCTCCCTGTCACCTTGTCATGCCATTTTCGCTTCGCTTCCTCCCTCTTCCAGCAGAACAATCTCTCTGCCATGTCTCCCCCAGGCTCTTAGAAGCAAACAGACATCTGACAGCAGAGGGTGGGGCAATCCTACTGCAGCGAGGAGCAACTGAGACACCCGCTGGTAAGGGCTGCTTGGAGACTGGGCTCATGACAGTGCTGGGCCAAGGCTGGGTGTGGGAAGGGAGCAGTGCCAACAGCCATTGTCTTCCACAGGGTACAGGGTGCCCTAGCTACAAGTTTATGCATCTTGAATGGGATTAATTAAGTCTGGAGGCAGAGCACTCCATTCCCAGCAACTGGGGTTGGTGCTCAAGTCCTAAAATGGCTGAAGAAATAAAAAAAAAAAAAGGGAAGAATCTGAATTAATCCTATTCCTCTCATCTCAAGAAGTCTTGGGCAGACCCCAAAGGTGAGGAGAAGGAGAGCAACTCCTGCTCCTGTGAGACATGAAAACCTTCTCTTACTTTTTTCATTCCAGGGCTGGTGTATAACAGAGACATGAGAGTCCGTACGGTGAGCATTGCTCTTCTGATATACCCCCTGCCGCGTCTGAGCCCAGAGAACTCAACAGATAGTGGAGGCCCACTTGCTGAGCCCAGGCCCTGCCTCCACCCAACTGTTTACTTTCTGCTTCCCTAATTCCCACATTTCTCTTAAATGCTGCTGTTAAAAGAGCCTGCACTCGATCATTAACTGACTCAGCTTACAGAGTCACTGGAAAATGTTACAGATTTTTTTAGCAGTTCCTCTGCCCCAGGGCCTCCTGGCCACATTTTCCTGCCGTTATAACTCTTCAGGCAGTAGATGGATGGATGCTTTAGGTCTGCTTCTTCATCAGGTCACCCATATAAGAAGGGGAGAGAGAGTGGAGCAAAGTTCTTATGTTTGATATTTTGATAGCTTTGTGCCAGTTTTGAGCAAGTAGGGCCTCTTCTACCTGTGCTACTGCCAGACTATGAAAGCCAGAGTAGCGTACGTCTCCTTTTCAGTAAGAGGATTTTTAAAGCTTTTCTCTGCTATGAGATCATTCCCATATGTGCTGCATCCCAGCAGGCAGCGTTGTTGGCAGCCCTGAAACGCAGCTGGACAGAAGGAGGCTTTGCAGAGCCAGCTACTCTTGTGCACAGCCTGGCCGCCTGTCATGTCCCAGCTCGGCAGCTTCGGGGCCACATCCACTTCTGCCTTCAGAGTCACTAGCTAGTGTGACAGGGGTCAGGGACACCCTCTGCCCCCAGCTGCTGTCCCTGACCTTTGCCGCTCTGTCTGTCTTTGCACCTGCAGCAGAGTCGAGAGTCCTTCACAGTGGAGCAGTGCGTGAAGCTCCTGCAGAAGATTCAGGACCGTGTTCTCATCATTGTGTGAGTGAGGCACAAGCCAAGCCAAACCAACCCTCACTGCCTCCCTGCAGCACATGTGAAAAGCATTTCCCAGTTCCCTAACCACTGCTCTGGGCTGGGCAGACTCCTGGAGCAGGCAGAAAGCAGCTGGCACATCCTCCTCCCAGCCTGGCACTGTATTTTTGGGCTACATCTCCCTGGTGCAGGGTTGCCTGAGGAAATGCCTGACTGCCCTATCCTCCCCATGCTGCTGTTCCGTGACTTCTTGTCCCATGGCCCTACAGTGAGGGACCATCCTGGCAAACACACAGCCCTCCACAGCACCGCTCCCTCTTGCTTTCCTCCTGGCCAAGATCTTCCCCCAGTCGCAACAACCCAGCCTGCCCCCTTCTCCAGACCCTGAAGCCTCTTGCCTGAGCAAACAGGTGAAACCATGTCAGCCTCCACCTCCTCCAGCTGGTCCTGGAGCCCCTGCTCTGACCCAGCTCTTGCAAGCTCTCCCCTGCAGTGCCCGGGGCAGGGAGAAGCTGTGGGGAGGTAGCCAGTGGCTTGTGCAGAGCCCCACAAGCTGTCAGGATGGGTAGATGGTTGTGTCAGTCCTCCATATTTTTCCCATCTCCTTGGAAGGCCAGAGGTGCAGGGCTTTTTCTACCTTGGCCTGTGTGGTGCTGTTAAAAGACTCTAGGAAATGAGAGGAAGTGCTGTAAGTGAGAAACGAGGTGCAGTTTTGGCTTCCCTGGTCTGTTGAAATCGTAAGAGGACAAGATTTTCCTCCTTGTCCAGAAATGCAACATCATGGTAAGGACAAGCTCTCTAGGCCATACAGAGTACATGCCTTTGAGCCTGGGATGTCACCTTGTCCCATCACCTGCAGCACAACAGGAGACAGCGTGATCTTAGCTCCGCAGGTGGTCTAATGCTGGCTTCTCTTGGAGGACTGCCCTCGTACCTCCACCTCCAAGCAGGGCAGAGCCTGTTTAAAACAGCAGCATGGAGTGGGGAGAGGGACAGAGGGGAGATGCAGAAGCCAGCTGGAAGGAAAATGTTAAGACCAGAAGACAGGGTGGGTGCAGGGAATGATGTACTCTGACCAGTTAAGGAGCCACCTCAGGGGGATAATATTTAACCTGTCTTCACTCTGATATTACTAGGCAATCACCCAAGATTTTAAATAGACAGTTTGATAGAAAATAGCTGTTTGGCCAAGCTGTGCAGCGCTCCTCTGGCTACCATGTATGACCCTGTAACCCTGCTGTTTATGAACAGCCTGGAAAGAGCAGTTGGGTCTGTCCCCCCACTGTTTTGGGGACACTGCTTCCTGCCCAGGACAGCAGCAAAGACAAAGGCAAACCGTGTGCTGTACTGAGCCTTGCTGTTGCTTTTCAGAGCACAAGATGGACTCTTGGTACCGCACAAGCTACACAGCAGAAATCAGTTTGTGAAAGCCCTACGGGAGGCATTTGAGTCTACCCTCCGAGAGGTGAGAGCAAACTCCATCCTTGCATCTCTGCTCTTATGTGCCACCACCCCGAGAGCAGCACACCTTGGTGGACACCCCCACTAGGTGATTTGTCCTCAATGGCACAGCCCTCACACCAGGGGAAGCCAACTTTGCCCCTGCTGCCAAAGTCCCAAGTCAGTACTGCCCTCTGGATCCAGCTCTTCCCTAGTCCTCCCATCCCTGTCCTGCCTCACCCCCACCACACGAGTGCCACATGGCAAGCACAGCTTGCCTGAGGGAACATTTCCCTGCTCCACATCTTCTTGTGTCCTCTTCTTCCAGCACATCCAGCTAGTAGAGGTACCTGGGAGTCATTTTGTGCATCTGAATGAGCCCGAGGTGGTGTCTGGGATCATCAGCAACTTCCTGACGGTGCAGAACGCCAGAGCCAGGCTCTAGGAAGAAGGGTCACTGCTGCAGCAATCCAGGAGAACAGGGACCTAAAAAGCAGGCTCTGGAGGAGCTGTCACCATTCCTGCCTCACATCTAACATCAGTTTCATGATATCCTTCCCTAAGCTTAGCTCACTGCAAGGTGGAAGCAGGTCTGATGGGGGTTCCCTGGAGGACAGCCGATCAAAATATCTCAGCTGTCAAAGCTAAAAGGAATCCTTCCTCCACTCCCAGATCTGTGAGTACAGGGATAAGAAGCCCAGAGCAGCCTTCCCCCTGCTTGGTCTTAAATTGCACCCTGAAGTGCAGGGGCAGCCTCTGTGGGAGCAGCAGCAACACCAGGTGTAGCATTACAGGAGGCTCATCTCACCTCCTCCCCAAGGATGGTGTAACCAGTCTCTTCCCCCCAGGGTTAGACCTACTGAAAAAATGGGAAAGCATTCCTCTTCTCTGCTTACTTCCACGGGTGCCTGAGCTCAGAGGGCCTCGGTGTCTCTCTTCTACTGAGAGAGCTGCTGCTTGTTTAAAAGTCAGCTTAAATAAGAGCTCACCTGGGCACAGAAGGCCATTTTAATGAACTCCTAGGGAATGAGTCACTAATCCTCTCACTGAAGCAGCTGGGAGAACTACTAATAATGGAAAAGTTGGCAGAGATGATTTCTGTCCTTCTAAATAAAGATTAATCTCCCAATGTTAAGTCTGTCTTCTTGACTGTATAGGAGAACGAACCTCCTTTCTTTTGGGATGCTCACCCAAGCAGCTAAAACACCAGTCTTAGGAGGGAGGGATTTTTACATGCATTCTGCTTTAGATAACGGCATATTAATGATCCATCTGCCTCCTAGTTAAATTGATGCAAAAAGCCAAATAAAACAAGCAGGCCTGGCAGTCTCCCCATGCAATGGAAACTGCATTTGCAGTGGGTTTTCTAGGGGAGGGTAAATCCGTTTTAACCCAGCTCTGTGGAATTTACCAGCATTTCCACCTTACATTCACAGCAACACCCATATCAAGGCTGCAGAACGTAAAATAAATATGTAGAAGCCTGGGGGCGGGTGGGTGGCAGCCCCTTTCCTGATCACAGAGTGCACTAGGGTGAACGATCACTAAGTCCGAGACTGCAGAAATGTCACATGGGCAGTACGAAAGCATTACCCCGCACCCAGATGTGCTACCTGCCTCCTGTGGGCCGGTGACAGGCTAAGTGGGAACGGGCCTTGGCTAAAGCCTGGTTTCTCCCTTCAAAGCCAGGCAGCCGTCTCACCTTGTTCTAGTGATGGTGCTGAACAGCAGAAGTTCCCACATCTCTCTCTGTAGAAGTCCATGCACAGCTGGAAAACCGGGTACCTCAACACCTGGCTGAGAGGGAAACACCGAGGGAAGGGGTAGGGCTCTGTACCACGCCATTGATCTTTGCTTGTGACAACAGGTCTGGGAACTTCCCAGTTGGGCATTTCCCAAGGTCACTTCCCTCCTCTTCTTACTCACCCCTGGATCATATGTGCTAAGGAGCACAAGCATACAAGCCATGACTTTAATTGCCACCCCAGCACACAAGAAGCTGTCCCCCACAGCAGACCACGGGGGAAGAGAGCGAGCATTCCCATGTTGTGAGAACACAGCAGCAGTTCATTTACAGTTCTTCAGCCATTCCCTGTCCCTGCAGAGGCTGTGCTAGGTCAGTCTCAGCTCTTGCCAAGCTTTAGGAGGACCTCGGGTGGCAGGGAGATAGAGGTTGTCACCTGAGCACCCTCAGTAGTGGTGCTGCAGGGCTGGATGATGGCCAGGAGAGCAGGACGATAGCCCTGCGGTGAAGGAAACTCCCCCTCCAGCGGGGATCTTCCACTTCAGGTCCAAGGGCAGGGACAACCTGAAGCTGCCTCAATTCCTTGAAATCCTTTGGCACATGGAGTCCATAGGCATCTCTCCCGCCCTCTCCGGCACACACATCCAAGGAAATAGCTCAGCATGGCTTAGTACGGCCGAAACTTGCGCTGGGCTCGCATCAGTGCGATTCTCTGCTTGTCCTCCTCAAATTTCTTCCTCAACTGGGCGATGTCTGGAAGAGGCAGAAAGAGGACAGGTCACAGGGGAGCAGGAGATCTCCCTCTCCTGAGGAGCTTCACTTCCACACACCAGGAGGGGCTCAATCCTGACACCCACAAACGCACACTTCCCGGAGCTGGTCCTTTTGTGCCTGGGGCTCTGGCATTCATCTCCAGCAGTGCTGCAGCTCCCTCTTGGGGAGGAAACAGGCTAGTTTCCCTTGCAACTGCTGCCTTTGTGCAGACTGAAGAACATCTTACTGAAAAGCCATGACCTGTGCGCTCTCCCTTGAAATATTCCAGCAGCCCTTGCTAGGACAGGCGAGGAGCCCCCAAGAGCTGCCAAGGCCATTCGCACAACCACCCAGCCAACTGTTCACCTGCAGCTGGACCTAGCCTCCACCGAAGGGAAACAGACGTTCTTTAGGCCACAGGGTGAGAGACGAGAGACAAGACACACAAGCAGGAGTAACAGGAGACCGGAACACTCACGCTCTCTTTTGGTCTCGCGATGCTGCCAGGCATAGAAGTTGAGCAGCTCTTTGCGGGCCCGTTTCTGCTTCTCCTTCTCCAGCACTCGCAGGTTGGCAGCCTCTGTCCGGGGCAGGCCAGGCTTCCGACCCTTCCGTGTTACCTTCACCCAGCCCTCCTCATCCGGAACGCCCTCCTCCTCAGCCGCTTTGGCTTCTTCCTGTAAAGACCGGAGGGTGAGGCAGCTCAGTGCAGATGAGCTGCCAGCTCACCCAATGCAGGGCTCCCCCACAGCCCCCCTTACACACATGCAAAGTTACAGCTCTGGCTTCTGCACAAGATTTGAAGGAAGGCGTGGGACCAAGGGTGCAGGCATTCAACTCTCAGACACCTGACTGCCACTGTGTTTCCCTCTGCCCTTTTCTCTGAGGCCTGGGCACCGAGAGATCCTCTCTTTTCCTTTCCCCTCCCCAAATAAACTCCTTAGCTGGGTTCCCTCCCCAGCCTGGCCTCACCTCTGCCATCTTTTTGTCATAGTCTTGCATGTAGGTGTCCACCTCAGCCTTTAGCTCCTCCTGATCCACAACAGAGGCAGCGTAGTTGGCGATCCACTCTGAGACAGAGAGGGCAGAAGTCAGCAGCAGCCTCTGTTAGAAGCAAGCCCTAGTGTGATGCCCTTGGCCAGCTCTGGAGAGAACCACTGTGGGGATGACACACACTGTTACCATTTCTGTTCAGCCTCCCCACTGCCACAGCTCAACTGACTTGTGGCCCAGGCCACAGCCAGGAAACAATGGGAAACTAAATGATAGGAAGAGCTTGCAACCTTCCCAAGCAGGAGTGGGCTAATCTTAAGCCCATGAGGTGCAACATTCGGGACTGCATTCCCGCCAAGGGGCCACATCCAAAGTACCGTCACCTAAACAGACACCTGGTGCCTGTTATTGAGTCTGACTTCATCAATAAGCACAGATTCATCAATGCTTATAAATATCTAAAGGGCGGGTGTCAAGAGGATGGGGCCAGACTCTTTTCAGTGGTGCCCGGGGAAAAGACAAGGGGCAACAGGCACAAACCGGAACACAGGAAATTCCATCTCAACATGAGAAAAAACTTCTTTACTTTGAGGGTGACAGAGCACTGGAACAGGCTGCCCAGAGAGGTGGTAGAGTCTCCTTCTCTGGAGATATTCAAAACCCGCCTGTATGCATTCCTGTGCAACCTGCTCTAGTTGAACCTGCTTTGGTAGAGGCTGATCTCTGAAGGTCCCTTCCAACCCCCACCATTCTGTGATTCCATTTTGAGGGCAAGATGCAGCCAGTTTCTCTGAATCTAGGTGATACTGAAGAAATGCTGGGAAAAACTGCCCTTCCATTATACCAAGTGACCCTGTTCTCCCATAGAGTCACTGGACCAGAGTCTACAACGTCCAGTACAACAAGATTGCTCCCTTATGAATAATAAAACAAGGACAATTAAACAGTAGACATCTCCTGGCTCAGTACAAAGTGCTGAGAATTATCCCGGGACACGTGGGGTAGGATTCAGCGAGGATGGGGTATAGTTTTTTCACCCAGCACTAGCTAGCAGGAAGATAGCTAGGGCTGACTTACTGCTAATGCCGGTTTTCACAGGGTGACTCTCTGTTGATATCAGCAAAGGACCTTCCTGTGACAGGGCCTTGGCTGCCTGGACACCAGACGGTTTCCTGAACACAACGTACGCTACTTGAAATCCCTAAAAGAAAAAGATATTCAGGACAGTCAGGTACACCAGCGAAACAGCAAGGAGCTGCAGTACAAATAAAACTGAAATAAACCAAATTGCAGTGGGATAGCAAAAACACACCAAAACCCCATAAACTTAAATATGCAATCATGTTGCCCAATCCCCCCATACGGTTTGTGCATATAAAATCACAGAATCATTTAGAATCATGGAATGTGTTGAGTTGGAAGGGACCTTTAAAGGTCATCTAGTCCAACGCTCCTGCAGTAAGCAGGGACATCTTTAACTAGATCAGGTTGCTCAGAGCCTCATCAAGCCTGGCCTTGAATATCTCCAGGGTTGGGGCCTCCACCACCTCTCTGGGCAACCTGTGCCAGCGTCTTACCACTCTCATTGTAAGGAGGTTTCCATTTAGGTTGGAAAAGACCTCTAAGATCATCAAGTCCAACTGTAAGCTTAACACTACCAAGTCCACCGCTAAACTATGTCCTTAAGTGCCATGTTCCAAATATTACCATTCAGTACTTGCAAACTTTTCTGACCACTAAAGCATCAGTAACCCACCCCTCTCCCCAAGCTCTTTACCGTTACGGTTTTGCGGTTGAAGAATTTGGACGTGAGTTTTTCTTTTTTCTCCCCCGGCCCTGCCTTCTCACAGATGTCCACAGACTGGACATGCCCACAGCGGGAGAACAGCCTAGACAGCGACTCCTTGGCGCGGAGAATAAGAGAGAACAGAAGGTAGAGTGAAGCAGGAGTAATCCCCCTCCCCACCCTCTCACACACGCACTACCCAGGGCACCGCGGGGCTCTCC
>VYZM01007314.1:73482-127220 GCA_013398915.1 Dromas ardeola | reverse complement strand
GATTCCCTCAGCTGAGGGAACCGCCGCCGCCCCACAGTTAAGTGTTACAAAATTTTTTCCCCATCCAGAGCACGCTCTGTAAGAAGTCTTATTGCGCGCCATCATGTCGTTTAACAGTTCTGAAAAAATGAAGGCCTGAACAGTGTAAAACACAGGCAGCGTGCTTAATCCTAGAGAGGCGAATTATAAAGATTGATTTCTTCTTTTAAGATAGGTAAAAACATTCAAAGACAACCATAAGGACAGCTGTTTTTAAGACGACTCTTGTTAATCAGGAAAAGAAAAAAAAAAATGACCTTTACAGAAGTATTTATGATTGAATGGAAGACAGGACCACCCCAAAAATAAAGATTTTTGAAGCAAGATGTATGGACAAGGTGAAAAAAAGATCAGAGAAAGTAAGAAACAACATGGAAAACTGCCTCCCTAAACAAATATCCAAGTTAATCCACATTATCAGAAGAAATGGTACATGCAAAAGCCACGAAAATATACCGGACAAAACTTGCAAATTGTGGCATCACTTCAGAAGTCAGCATGTTTTTGAAAAAGGAAAAAAAAAAAAGAGAGGAACTATAATAAATGCATGTTTTAAAAAGCAAAGAAAAAAAAAAATAGAGAATCACTATTACAAATTACCTACCACCTGTCCTGGCCAGCCATATTGACTTAGTGCAAGCAATCGGTGTTTCACATGCGAGCTGATTAATCTCTAACAGTCCAGGAAAAAAAACAAACTACCAAACCTGAAGAAAAATACATAACCATGCTGCATGAAGTCAGATGTGCACAGATGTGAGGTTGGAAGGTGGCAGGGGAGCTCAGTGGGAACACACACAAGATGAGCGTGACAACACCAGGGCAGCCAGGAGAAACCAGAGAGCTCCAAGGTGAGCTGCTGGGAAAGGACTAGGAAGAACTGGTGACTCTTCTTTCACTGCCCAACGAAAGCAGCCACACTATAAAGTATTAAAAGACTAAGATAACTTTAGAGAGCTGCCTGAGAACAGGAAGAGCAACGCACACCAAGACATTGCTGTAAGACGAATCATGGAGTGGAGTTTAGACAACCATTGACTTCACCGATTTAAAAAAAAATCCCAAACACCAACACAAAACAAAACAAACAACCCCAAACTGCCATAATCATAGAGCTGGAGACCAAAGCAGTAGTTCTTCCAAGGAAGTATGTTAGTGTCATCATAATTTCTCACAGATAACCTAAACACAATGCACAATTTAACAGCAAGTTACAAAGCACCTCTTGCTACATGGCTTTTGGAATGGACATGACTCTATTAATAAAAAAGCAAAAAAAAAAAAGCTTGAATCTCCCCATTCTTTCAGAAGAGACAAGTTATGCACTCACAATACATGTGTATCTTCACATTTCCACAGCTTTCTATCTAGCCAATAATGAAAGTACCCTCCTTCACCTAGAACAGGTACACTGATTTCACAGCAGTATATTTTTTTAAAATAAAATTATTTTTTAAATTACTAGGCTGTCAATAACAAAGGTCCTTCTTTCTTTTCCTTGACAACGTAATTGGAACTTGGGGGGGGACACAAACTACTCCCACTTAGTAGCACGAATCAGCTACTAATTTCAATGATTCAGATTAAAAAGCTTATGAGTATTAATTCTCTCACCCATATATTCCTCTTGCTCTTCATCACATTATCAGTTTTGAAGTTTCTATGTTCTTCTAAAAGCATGCTTCATTCAATGTTGGAACAACTCCACCTATCTTTAGTTGCTTCACAGCATCTAAAAAGGCTTAGAATCCACTCTCCGTATAACAAACGTTTATTCAGAAACAGGTAATACATTATCTTCTCCAACCCCTAATGTTTCCTCCCCCTCCCCCCTTTTTTTTTTTTTTAAATAAAACACAGGTGTTTGATGGGCAATCCAAAAAAAGGATAACAATAGCTGTCTTAGGTCCTCTCCCCTATAAACATCTGCTGTTCACACAAAGCACCCTACCAAAAATGGTGTCGTCGGCTTCCAAACCAAAGACAATACTCCAGAAAAACAAGTCCTGCCATGTCCTGCTATTTCCATGGCTAAAAGGGATACGGTGAGCTAGAGGAACAGTTTGCACGAGCTAGATAAAGAGTTAATACAGAACAAGAAAGGAAAAGAAACATAGGGTTGACCAAGAAATGGAATCCGGACCTACAGTGGTTACAGAGTTCATTAAAGTTCACCAGAGCCAAGCAGAATGGATTAGGTCAGTCTTCTAGCTAGAAGAATCAAGTTTAAACACCAACCAGATTCTGGAAGTGGCTCTTAGCTTTCCTCTCTTATACTACAATTTAACAAATACAATGAATGGAGCTACTGGGGCTTAATATCCATGGCAAGAACACTGTACTAACAAAGGAGTGTTGGAAGTGCCACCTAGTGGCCTGTGGCTCATCACAGATGCTCACTAGCCCAAGGTACATCCCTGCTGCTCTGCGTGGGACTTGCTTAACACCCCTCTTCTATGTGTTCCTTACAGAGTACTAACTGCTCTCCTCTTCAAAACCTCTCCTTGAAGCCATGAAGCGCAGCAATCATCCTCCAAATCCATGCATGCAAGCAGCATGCCCGCACAGCTGCCAAACATTGCCCAAATGACATCTCAAAGAAGTGAGGTCTCCGTCCTAAGTAAAAAAAGCCCCAGCTCCTTCCTTTTTGTACGAGACTGGGTAAGTTAGAAGGTGAGAAACAAAATTAATGTCCCTGCATCAGCAGGTGGATGCAATACAGTTTAATGGGAGTGAAACATTTGGATTTCCTGTAGCTCCGAACACAAGACTGGTTCTTATTTTTCAGTCCAGAAAGACGAGAGCAACTGTGCCCGACCCTACAGTTAATATATCCATTGTACAAATGCCAGAGCCTTTCCCCACCCCCCCCAGCTCTCTGCATTACCGGAGCTGAAGCATCCCTCCCATAGCACAATGGATGGTGCACTCGTGCATATGGTCCTTCTGCCTGATGCCCTTGTTGGCTGGTATACACAGTGGGAAGCTCAGTTTTTTCCACACTTTTTCTCAACATCACAGCTGCTGAGCAGAAAAACATCGAACTGCCAGAATGAAGTAGTACGCCACCGAATGCATACCAAGTCAAAGATGCAAGATGGTGCTTCCTGTATGGAGCCACACCTGACTTCGTACCCAGCACAGCAATTTCAGAAACAATGTGATGTTCTTGCCTGTGGATAATCAAGGGGATGCACCTTTTAGTTAAAGGTCAGTCAGAAGAAACGAGGAGGAGATCACCACCCCTTCCCTCAAAGTCTATGTGCACTTTTAATGGCCACTAGGGGCTTTGGAATAAAGGAGGGAGTTACATGGTAATATGCTTGGTAATACATTACTGGCAGAAGGGGGAGGTTATTCTTTTGGAAAAAAAATCATGGAAGAAAACTCCAACTATGAAAACAGAAAGTACACACACAAGAGGAAACACTATTGTACAGTAAGGTAGCGATCATAGAAAACAAAAAATTTCAAGGCAGGCAAATGCAAATAACATCTGCACTCCTGCACTTTTTCTCATTCCCCAACTTAAATGAGTTTTCCAGTCCACTGCTTGCTCTCCCTTCTCAGAGTTTAATTTTGAATTCTGTGGGCTGCACAGAGGCAGAGACCCCTGAGGATTTGAAGAGTGCCTTCAAGATAGTGTCAGGGTCCACCTCAGCTGGGGGATTTGAGGAGGCGCTTGCACTTGACCGGCGTGGTTCCCCTTCTTTCTTCACTGAAGGGGTATCACTCAATCGGCTGGAGAATTAAAAAAAAACCAAAACAAAATAGTATTTAACCTCTCATTATGAAATAAAATTTAACACTATGCCTGCATTTACTGTTCTCTGTGTTGCCCCCTTCGCAATATCAGAGATAGAGGTTTTAAATATGCTCTCCGCACAAGAAAACTTCCTCACCTCACACTTGTTTTGAGCCTCAGGGCTGGGAACATTTTGGAGTCAAGCTATGTTGTACTCAGCTCAGAGAGCACCACAGAGAGGAAGAGGAGAATATTCACGGGATAACAGTTTGCCAACAGTCTTCCTCCCCATGGGTTCTCCTCAGAACATGCAAACGTGTTTGGTTCTTCCCCCCCTCAAAGGACACTTACAGCAATATAGGCTGGTCTGAGGTGATGACATTCCCATTCATATGAAGATTGCATTTCATTGGTTGACCTAAACAAACACAATAAAGAAGTTCTTACATCAGAATCGTGGTAAGGCAAAACCTCAAAAAAAAAAATAAAGTCACACATCAGTGCAAGCAATGGAGTTCCACATGCTGGGAAACATGACAAAGAACAGCTGATACATCTTTTGTTGCAAAATCACAGCAATGGAAAAGCCACTGAAACACTCAGTACCATATGAAGACTCAGACTAATTAAGAAATTACATATAGGTACAAAACTCCTAGCAGAGACACAAAAGAATCTCCTATTCTCAGCTGTCTGCTCCTCATCTGACATTCGTAACATGTCGCTCATCTAGAGAAAGAAAAAGCATCTATTTCCAGCTAAAAATTAAAAGCTAATTTCAACCTACGACAACATTGCAGATGAATCCAGATTAACAATTGCATTGTTCAAGGTTTATGGAGAAGCTGATACTGTTCTACAGGTCTGATTCAAAATGCCTCCGACTACACCTTGAGAGTTTTGCAAATACTAGTTTTACTTGTACTTTGCAAACAGCTATTCTGGAAGCAGGTAAAGTCTTCCTAAGGACTATCTAGCTCTTGGCACTGGATTAGAAACAAGAGAAATTTAATCTGGAAGTTAGACCAGAGGAATCACCAGGACCCTGCCTCTAGCTTTGAGCATTCTCTTTTTAAGAAATTTTTTTTTGTATTTCCCTTAAATAAACTGTGCATATATTCAGCTAGTTACCTAGGAGCATATTACACTGTCTAGCTGTGGAACTGATTTTCTGGTATTTTCTCTCTCTTGGTACCATATGAGCATCTGAGAGGCTTTTAAACTCTATGCTGGGGCAGAAAAGTCTTTGTTGATTTATCCATCCTAACGCAACTGCAGCCTCAAACTTACCATCTAAGCACCTGTTGTTGTACTTCTTATATGCTGTGATAGCATCTTCTTTCTTGACGAATACTACCTCAGCCACTCCAGGGTGCACCAGCCGGGCTCGCTTCAGAGCGCCACACACACAGAATAACTCCTGAGGGCAGAGAGTTAGTCACGATCATGGTCACATCAAAGGTACCACTTCAGACAAAGACACTGAATGAGATGAACCACCCATCCTACTTAGTAAATACATGTCAGAATCTCGCCACTTGCCTTATTTTGTGTTTGCTATGGTGTGAGTACTTGGCATTAGTAATACAGGTTACACAAAGCTCCATACTGCTACCCACACAAGCAGAAAAGTTCAAGGCCAGTACTCTACACTCTTTGTCACACATGAAGACCAGGCTCATTCTCAGCCTGCCGAGAATGGAAGCGCCTAGATAATTTGGATTCAAGGACAACACCAAGCACAATTTGGCATGAACTCTTCTAAGTGATGCCAGGTATCTCAGTACACCCTAGAAATGGTGTTTTGTCCCAACGTCTTAAGCACACACTTTTTAAAAAAATTGAAAAAAAACGAAACAAAAACAAACAAAAAACCCAGGAACTTTCAACGCTTTTGCGAAGAAAAACCCACATCATACTCCTCTTCATTGCATTCACCATAGATCAAGTGATTTATCAAAAGAGGTAGGTTAAGGGAAGGAAGCGTCACTCATCCACAATTCGGCAGTAAACAACACTCACAACAATGTCTTCCTCTGTGACTCGAGGATGCAGATTGTTTACGGTCATCTTTGTGCCTTCCAAAGGACTGAACGCCAGCTGCCAACACAAACAAATGCATCACATAAAAAAGGTCAGAACTGCAGCAAGCAAGACAGCACAGCAGATAAAGCATTAAAAAAAAGCCACTCAAAGCGATGTCTGGGAAAGTCTGTACACACACACACAAAGGCGAGAGCTACAGCTAGTAAAGGGAACTATCAATGCTTACAAATGCCCATCTCATCTGGTAGCGAAAAGGAGCCTTTTTTCCATGCTCATCTCTCTCTGAAGTAACTTTTCTCTTTCATTCCCACATATAACAGTAACTTACTCTGCATATATACGCAGTACTCTCTGGTCATGCCCACACTTTTAAGCGCATCTCTGCTGAACTCTACACCAGCCAGCAAACCCCAAAAATATAGCTCCATCCCCTCAAGAACATGCTGAACTCAACATGCCTGAGAACACCTGGTGGGTCACCCGTACCCAACAGTTTGGCAAAGCAGTTCCAGGCAGGTTGTCTACAAATTGCCCAGGAGGTCTTGTGTGGACAGCAAGAAGCTGTATTTGGAAGAATCCTGTTTTTCTCCTTGCTAACAGGAGTGGACAGAAGACAACGTAACTACTAGCATTAAAACACTATTCCTAAAGACATAGAAGCCTCCACAGAGTGCCCAAACAACTGCCACCTCCCTGTAATATGGATTCCTCCAGGACAATGTGCTCCCATGCCAGATAAAAAAAAGCTGAGAGAAACAAGATGCACTGAGAATTCAGTGTCTCTCAAAAGCTGAAGAAAAGGATGTTCAGACAGGTTTCAAATTCTTGGGACATGGGTTGCAGTTATCAGAATAAGCTTGATGGAATCCCAGAAATAATGGTGGAAGGCAGGCAGAAATGAGCCTCTTGCGTAACTGATGAACAGCAAGTTTCAGAGAGTTCTATAAAGAGTATCTCCCACTTCCCTGAGCTCACCTCAACAGGTGCTGGTTCTTTTGGAGGCTCTTCCTTTGTCACTAAGGTCCGGGACATGTTTGTCAAGGCCTTCGTCCGCATAGGAGAGGGAGGTGCAGGTGGAGCTGTGTACGTATCATTCTGGACCACTTTAGTCAGGGGAACAGTCTTAGCCAGAGAGAATTTATTGCCACTCAGCCCAGTCTACAGAAAGAAAGAATAAAGCATCTCTGAGAGCTGCAGGCTACAAAAGTCATCCTCCCTCTTCAAGCACCAACAGCAGGAGAGCATTACTAGCATGCACTAAGAACTGCATGTCCCTCCCGTGTCAAAATCACTGCTGGAAATTTTCAGCTTTGAGACAAAAATAAACTAAAATTTCTGGGCATGTTTATCCCAAAACAGCACTTCCCTCACTAACGAGCACTTTTTAGTTTCATGTTCTTCTTAAATGAACTTTACTAGTGCGATATGAATTTGAAAACTCCTTTTATCCAAAGATTTTCAAGTCCTTTACAAAGCATACACAAAGATTGTTCATTAAGATTGAGCTGCCCTAGCACAAACAGCAATACTTCTCCCGAAATACCAAGCTAGGGCAGGCAAAGACATGGAGCGTAACCTTCCTAGTTGGAACTACCTGGGGAGTTTAAAGCCATAAAAAAAATTGTGCTTGGCAGCTGCTGTGAACACTGGAGATTAACACATTTACTCCTGCAAAAAAAACAGAAGGCTGATTTTAAGGATCATAAATGGTGAGGAGCTCTATTCTGAATACCCACATAAGAAAAAAACATGGTATAACCATCATGCTAAACTGCCTCTGTGATGGTAAGACCACATTAATTTGCTTTCTTAGGACCACAGAATAATTTAGGACAAACCCATGTCCAGCCCTCATGTTGTCCAAAAAAATCGGATTCGTTACCCGGTGTGCAACAGCCAATCTTACACGCCAGGATGAGACATTGATTATTTCAGACTTGTGCAAGGCTGGGTGCGTGGTGGTTTTCTACAGATCAAGCACACCAAAGGGGAGTTTCCACACAGTTTATATAGACTTTTTACATCATCATTATCATATTAGTATCTCCTACATGTATTTAATTGGTTAGTAATTTATGCATGGTTGCACAATTGAGTTATAGCTAATACACATGCTCAGGGGAACAGTCTTCACCTGGGCTAAGGTCTTCTTGACCTATGGCCTATGATTTTTAGTATTGTAATCAAGGTAATTCAGTCTAGGACACTGTAAATCCTCACTATCTTGACAAGTTGGCTAAACTCTCCAAAACATGTTGATTAGTAGCGTTCGCAAGGTCCGTATGTTCCAGGATGTTCCTCCTCAAGAATGTTAATGATACTTGTTTTCCTTGATTAGGAGTTCTTTCACTAATATCCTTGACAGACTCAAGGACAGAGTCCTCCTTATCTGTACGTACACACGACAGTCTCTCAACATTAGTCACAATTAACCATTTTGAGAATATGCTTTGGTAACAATGTCTGAAACAGGGCTAATTTCAAAGACACATGAGGCTGGCTCAGGACCTCATCCAGTTTAACTCTGAATACCTCCAAGAACGGCGATTTCACAACCTCTCTGGGTGCCTGTGCCAAAGGCTGACCAATACCCTGAGAACTGCACAACTCTCCCCCCATATGCAACTAGAGTTTCTTTCGCTGCTTTTTTTGTTGGTTCATCTTCTCCCTTTTCACTCGTGAAAAGGACCTGGGTTTTGCCTTTTCCACGACCATGTATTAGGCAGTGACAGTGCACGGGCAGATCTCACTACAGCCTTCTCTTCTCAGCCATAAGAGACACTGCTCTCTCACACTCTCCTCAGCCCCCTGACCACCCTGTTGTACTAGTTCCAGTCTGTCAGTGTCTGTCTGGTATCATAGAGCACAAAAATAAGGACAGTACTACAGGTGCATTCTCAAAATGCCAAACAGATGGCAATAATTATCTTCCTTTGTTTACTAGCTATGATCTTACTAATATACAATCTGCAGTTGGCCTTCACTGCTGCAAGGATGCACTGCTAACTCATTCTTAGCACGTCATCCAACAGGACCCCCAGGCTCTTTCCTATAAAACCACTTTCTAACCAGTCAGCTCTTTGCTTAAGATGCAGGGGGTTATCCCATCCCAAAAGCAGGACCTCACATTTGTCTGTGTGGAAATTCCCAGAGCATCAGTACTCCCCAACAAGCTGTCAGCTAAGATTCTGCATGGCAAGACATTTCCTGCTTTGATGTCCAGCCTCTAGAAGCAGCAGAAAAGCTTCCCTTGCTTGCCTGCTCAAACAATAATGAGATAGGTTCAAAGCACTCCCCCAAGAAGAAAGTCAAGAGCTAACACGCAGCGACCTTCCAGCAAGGGAGAAAGCACACATTCTGCCTGCAAAAAGGCCTATAAAACCACAGTTAGCCTACAAGGGACTCTGTCCCAAAAATAACACTAGAAGCACTGGCACAAAGGGAAGGGTGTGGTGAAGAGCAAACATTTCAGGAGAAAGCATCGTTTACATACTTTAAAAGAATATAAGCCCTGTAAAGCCGCAGCCTGTGTGTCCACCCAATGTGAGCATGGCGTGGTGGGGACTGTTCAGATAATCCCTTACCGCGTTGTGCAGGAAGCTGTTTGTGGTGGTTATTTTCATCTGTTTACTAGTAAGGGGAGAGACACTTTCTTCATCATCTTCCATGTCATACAGACCCTGAAGAGAAGCAAGGTAAAAGTTTACAAACAGGTACGTTTAATCTAGACATTTCCAAAATAAGTAGTTTCCCCCTGTCTTCAGCCTTCTTCAGATAACGAACATGACCACACTGGACTTTACTCCTGGCCCTTGCAGCTTCGGGTGCAGCTGAAGGTATGCATGTCCATTTCAAAACATCCACATACAAACTATCAAACTTCTTTTCCCTAAATGCCACAGTAAAGCTGTTCCCCTAGGTGTACTGAAACAACATATCGATTTCTCTAATCCCTAGACCTCATCAGGAGTGATGAAACAACACTAATGGAATGAAGCCTCATTGCCTTACCTTTTATCACTCCGCTACCTTTAAAGTTGAAGCCTGTGCACGTGATTTTTTTAATTATGTTTTTTAAAATAAATTAAGCCAAATTAAGCCTGCCAAATACATCTGAACCAAAAGTTCCTTCTGAATAGCCTGCTTTCCTCAGCACAGCACATACCCATCTGGCACTAGAAAACACTGCACTAGGTTTACTGAATGAAAAATTAATTTCCCAGTTCAACTTAACACTCAGAGCCCTGCCTTAAAATACTGAGGCAAACTCCTACACCAATGTTTTTTCATAGACTCTAAATAATGTTAAGAAAAAGCTTATACACATACGGCACTGCCCAGAACGTAAGTCACAACTCAGAACAGCTTCCCATTAACTCAGTAGAAAGGCAAAGAAAAATGGAGGGATTAGCAATGAGAGCTTGCAAAATAAGTGGATTTTCATAGTCAGCAAGATTCTGGTTTACAAACAGAAAAGATTGCTCCAGTCACAGAAATGCTATGAAGGAAAAAGACAGAAGGGACAGTAGAACAGAGAATTGTGCAGAAAAGAACCAGGAAAAACACTAGCCATCAGGACAATGGACTTGAGTTTGAGACAAGTGAAATGGATTCAAGGCTTATTGTGATGAGGTCAGAATAATGACACTTCCTTAAGTGACAGCATCTGGGATAGGTGAGAGTAGCAGGTCAATGTAGAGGTAACACACACAGATAGCTAAAGTTACCATAATCAAGGCCAAAAAAAACACCCCAGGACATGATATTGTGAATGTCAGTTTCCCAATATTTCACGTAATACTTTACATATACACACACAAAATAAAATAAGTAATAAAAACATGTAATTCCTCTCTGAAAGCACCCAAGGTGATAAGGTGGATGAACGGCTGGGAGCTGTGGCAAAGGCCTTTAAAATTGCTTCCAGAAGAGAAAGCACAAATTCTAGGGTTTTCCTCAAAGTCTGCTTGGTAAGGGATATGGCAACTTTGATAGTACATCAGAATACCAGTTAACATCATTCACTATCAGGTTTCCAGCAGGGACCCACAGCTGGGATTTCACAGGAAGGTTATACCCTCTCCCACCTCACTGTAGAACATTTGACCATGTACAATCATATCCATCGTCTGAAGAGGCTGGCAGGATGGTGAATCAAAACAACCAACAACTTGATCTGATGTGGTGTCACTGAGAAATTTATAGAAAGACATCAGAGCTAAAGGTCAGTCTCTAGGAAAAAAAACCTTCGCTCAGACAGCTAAAAACTGGGAACACCTACTTTGCATTCATGTAACACACAAGGAATCAAGATCAATTAGACTAAATGAAAACCTCAATTACCAAGAAAGTATCTCAACCACACGAGAACAGGGACCTAAGCTGTTAGAGAACTTCCAAACACTCCTCTTTTCTTTCCTACTTGAAGTTTTCTTTGCACCTGTCAATGTTTATGGACACCTTTCTTCCCCCCCAAAAGGTAACAACAAAGAGCACAGAGCGGGCACACACCTGTTTGTGTGTATGGTTGTTCACCACATTGATCCTCATTCCTGCTGGATGAGAGTGTCCGGGAACCGGAGCCTTCTGCTACAGTTAGAGAGAAAGAACAAAAGCATTAAATGCTACAGTCCACCAGATTCCCCATTTGAGAAGATTGGAGCTGTTAGTTGATACCCTGAGACCACTTAAATGAAATTCACTCTCCTGCTCTTGAAACATATTATCACAATGTGCTATCAGATAACATCAGTGTTTCCTGTAATATGTTAAACATGAGACAGCCTCACTTAAACTGAGAAATTAAAACTTAAGGCCACGCAGAGAAACTGATTCAAATTACTTGAGTTTTAGTCCAATATTAGTGGGAAGGGAACTTAACTCCAGCCCTGCCAGCACTGGCTACATCTACATTTCTGACGGTACAAAACCACGAACGGGGTAAAATCAGTCAGTAAGCTTCTCTTCTTTCATGCTACAGGGAACCAAAGATTCCCATTTCAATCAAACTCAACAAGCTGGGACACAACACAGTTTAGTTCAGTTCCATTTCAAAGGAGAAGTATATACTGTCCCTTCGCAATAGAGCTGGAATAAGGTGCAGTGGAGTAAGTGATGCACAGGTTAGTGTAGCTGACCCTTCTGCACTCTGTTAGCCTGTGAAACAGGGAAAACACAACAGTAGTAGTCAAGGAATGTAGCTGTGCTAATCAGCAACTGAAATCAAGCAGCAACTCCCTGAAAAAGATCCTTTTGGTTTTTCAAAAAGCTGGAAGCTGTCCATTACAGAAAAGAATGGGTCTTCTTACAAAAATACACCATACAGACAGAAAAATCTTCATATTTGCATTCTCTCCAGACTGTAACTTACACCACAGCACCCTCATGTTTCAATGCGCTAACCAATTCAGATACAAGGGCACCTGTCCTATGGAAACACCAGCAGAGCTATGGAAATTCTTCAGGTTTCAAAGACTTTTTTTTTTTCCTTCCTTTATGAGAAACAAGACCACCGTATAGGACATTGGATATACTTTAGTTTGATGCGCTCCATCTCAGATCAAGATAGTTTAGTTTGATTCTGCTCCCACATTTGGGAAGAGAGGAGGGCCATGGGCAATTTGGAATTTTGGTATGTATCTTTAAAAAAATGATTAGATAATTACTCATGTACACTGTTCTGTCTACAGTCTTAATCACTGTTATATTTTACAATTATTTTTTTTTGCACTATGTTGTCTATCAAACAAAGTACTATCGATCAAATCAAGTCATATTAAAAAAAAAAATCAGGTCAGAGCAAATTGCCACTGTACTAAGTCTCTGGAAACTATTTTAACTCCTACAAACTTTGTAGAAAACGTTCAACTCCTAATGGCTGATGGTGGTGATTTGGCTTAGGACAGCATGAGTACTAATTACCCTACTAATTAAAGACTACTGAACAGACTGCTCTATTGCTCTGCGATTAGCCCTTCTTACTGCCACAAGAGTCCTTTCTCTTTCTTAAGTCAGCCTGGCAGGAAACCTGCTGAGTAATAGGAAATTTCCTAGGCTAATTTAAAGAAGAAATATGCTTGATGCTCTTAAGCAAAACCCGCAGCTGAACAGAGAGCAGACTCATCGCGGCTTTCAAACTGATGAGAATAGGAGATTTTCTGGGTATGTGTAAGCACACTGTTGATCTTTAGGAGGTGGAAAATGAAAGAGGTAGGCTAGGAACTTCAGTTATATGCTTGTAAAGGCGAGGAACAAAAACACTCCTCAAATAACAATCCTGACAGTCTGGAAACTTCTGACTCTGCCTACTGTACCTAACACTCGTAGCTCAATAGTAGTTGTTTCTCAGACAAGTTTGCTAAGAACCAAGTTACTGTGCACACAGCAAAGTGAAATTAGAAAACTGTCAAAGGAAATCAGCAGGTTGGGATGATCAACTGATTATCCTGCAATTGAAATAAACCTTGAGCCTCAGCACGAATGAATTATGTAATCAGGCAACTCCCTAGAAGCCAGGGCTTTCCTGAAAACCAGACAAGTGAAAATAGAGAAATTGTTGAAGGGCTCATTGAACTTTAGATCTTCTTAGATACAAACATTGATGTATATTCTAAACTGTTACCCCACCACTAGGATAAACCAGTTATCTAGACAGGACAATTCACCACATCAGACTTGCAAAGAGAGGTGGTATAAGAATGACAAAAAATGCTTACATTTTCTTTGCATTTAGGTGGGAAAGAGACCACTTAACCATTCAAAACAACTACTTTAATGCTGACAGGAGTGCTGCTTTAGGCTTTATTGGGCCCAAAATTTAAATGAAAGCTGGGATTCTACAAAAAGCCCCAAGCAGCCGGAAGGACACCCAAGAGACTCTGAATTCTGCCCTATAGGCTGGACTGAAATGTATCACCATCGATTCTTTTGTAAACATGTGAACATATTCACGTACTATCATTTCTACTGGACCGCTGAAGAATAACTGAGGGGCTCAGAGGTGGCTTGTTTAACCTACTTGGATAGTTTTGGTGATTTTCACGGCTGGATTTACTGTCCCCATAGTTGGGCTGATAGTAGCTGGAGCGCTCCTTTTTAAGCTGATCTTCTCTCTGGCATCCACCACTTTGGTCACCTTTTCAGCAGGAACACTTTGCTGTTTACGGGAATTCAACATCTCTCGAGCATCCTGCACCTTTCCTTTGATTTTGAACCGAGCGTCCTTTTGAATGAGTTTTTCACGAGCATCTTTAACCCCCAGTTTGTGTCGGGCATCTGTGAGTCCGATCTTCTGTCGAGCATCAAATGTCCGCTGGAAGCTGACAGCTGGTGATGATCTGTTTAAAATATTTTGCTGGACCCCAATGCGAGATCTTACACCTCCGAACACTGGCCTTGTGTTAAGCCTGGGGGGAAAAAAAACCAAAAAGAGTTTCAGACATTATAAGATGTGATACAGTATCAATAAAAGTATTTGTGTTGCTGCAAACAAAAGCTCATTATTAATGCACAGAAATCCACTCAGGTTAGATATCCAAATACAACTGTAGAGCTCCTAAGCTGTTATGCTGGATTTTACTTTCTGCATAAACAGCTAAGGAACAGATTTCCAAAATCCATTCTTAAGCTCGCATTTACAAACTTAAGTAAAGGGTCTGACTTCAGCTGTGCTAAGTGCATACTACGTTTAAACAAACTTCATCAACAACGTAGATACTTTGGGGAAACTTCTGAAGACAAAGAGGAACAGAAACAGACTTTCTAGCTTTAGGACTGAGCAGGTCTGCCTAAAGCATCTTTTGTAAGACAATAATATGTCCTGATACAAAGGAAACATGGAACTAGATGCGACTTCAAGAATTATCAGCAGCAAGTTCAGATTTGTGGGAATGTAGAGGCTTGGATTTTAGGATGTACAAACACAAGTACCAATCTCAGTTTGACGCCATATATTGATTAACTGCCAGCAAGAATACTTAACAGTCAAATTACTTCTTAACATCACTGTCCCTTCTTTAATCTACTAACAGAACTGCTGCACGCGATGGCCTTTACTGTTCAAGCACATCAACATCACAATACTGAGCACAGAAAGATAACAGCTCACAGAAACGAGAGCATTTGTACTTGTAAAAAATTATTCCTAAGAAGCAGCCCATTACGTAGTGAATGCTGAAACTAGTTTTGTGTTACAGGTCTGATTCACTTTTTCAAAGTCTCCCCTAAAAGGAAACAGCTTGTCTATTTTTTTAATACAGTTCTTCCTTTAAGTATTATTTAGGCTGGGGTTTTTTTTCACTGGGTGGGTTGTTTGGTTTTTTTAGATAACAAAGTGGTAAGAGAAATTTTAAGTTAAGGTACTGAAACAAATATTCTTGCTGTTGGCTTTTAAAATTCAAAATAAGCTATAGAGGACTACAGTGTTCATCTGCTTTCTGATATATACTGTCCAGTATTATAAAGTCTAAAAGTAGGTATCTAGAATTTGTTGTAATACTCAAAAGGCTAACATCACACATTCAAATGAAGATGCAATCTGAATTCTTCCTACAGCTTTATATCAGTAATTCCTGATCTAACCCTATAATCTCAACATTATTTACAGGCATGTATTTTCAGTAGAGTGATCTGTAGAAAGAGATGAAAGACTGAACCTCCACTTTTGTCTCTTTCATTCTTGTGTCCAAACAACTGGAAAGCTAGGAATGGGGTCCCATTTTGTTACTTAGCTAAGAATCTTACAGCTGCTCTCTCATACAGCCAAAGCACACTAGCTAGAAGAAACAGGAGTATTATTAAGACCATTTATTAAAATATATCCAGAATAATACAGAGGACTAACAGTACCCATAAAGCAACAGACACAAAACAAGACTTCCCTTGCATTTTTAAAAAGCATTAGTTTAGCTATGTTGAAAGGTGCTGCACAAGGGCTTGATGAGTAGTTTTTTTTAATGAACCTAAGAAAGGTCAAAGTAAAACCAGAAATGTATGTATCAGCATTTAAGCCAGACTCAGTTAAAACTGTTCATGACACGAAATAATGAAACTGGTTAGGAAACTCTGTACTGAAGATTATACTGTCTCTGAAGACTTGCGTTTATCCCAATAAGCAACTCTGCCGGAGAATTGCTCACCATATAACAGCATTAACTGTTTAGGCATTTTGTACCACAGCACCTGAAACAAAACGGGATCTCAAACAGGTAATTCACTTTCCAAAACTCCACGTTCTGGCTTGAATAGTTTGTGGATTAATACATTTCATAGGTGAAGATTTTTCCGTTGTTTCCTCTAGACTACTGAACAGCATGGATATAATGATTTAAGTTTATCCAGTCTTCACAAAGTCAGGTTAGCTAACTCAGAAATCTTATAAAGTAAGCTAAACATGACAAACAAGAGAAATGCAAGGCACAAAAATTCTTACAGTGCTCCAGAGGGATTATCGTTCAGCAAATAAAAGCAGGAAGAATTCCCGGAAGAAGTGAGAGCTAAGGAGGGATTTGAAAAAGGAGAAAAGAGGTGCTTGGCATACTAAGCAGCATAAGACTGTTCCAAATATGCAGAATAACATGAATGAAAGCGCAAAGCCAAGGCCTTGTCTAGACTAGGATTTAAATACATGTTTGAATGTTTTGCATGTATACGTTAGCAGGTAACTTTCAAAATACTACTCTAGACAGGTAGGAATAGTCATTAAAAAAAGTGTTAAAACTTAAGATTCCCCAATGACCATTAAATTAACAAACAAACAAACAAACACACACAACAAAAAAAGGGGATACACTTAGCTACAACACAGACGGAGGGAAATCCATAGACAGCATCAAGAGACTATAGCAAAAGGAAAGATTAAAAGCTACCAAAGGAGAAGCCAGATAAGAACTGCCAACAGCTGCACTAGAATAAATGGCCCAGCCTACACTGGAGACACCTGCTGTACAAAGAGAGTCTAATCTTGTAGCTAATATGTAACACACTCCACATCCACACAAGCATTTCAGTCTGTCAGGATATCGTTAACTATGCTACAGAGACTACAGTTTCCAAGGGCCAGGCAACAATGTTGACGAAGCCTCCCCTGTGCGGATCCTCATCAGCTTCGCTACAGTTACGGCTCCCCGTGGCACAACTACACCTCCCACGGCTATCCCACAATGCACCGTGCCGCTCGTCAACGCACCGCTCCCGGCAGCCGCGGGGGGACCGGGCACCCCCGGGGCACCGCCTGACGGAAAGCTGCAGCCCAGCAGCAGCTCCTGGGCTGCACGGATACGGAGGGAGCGGGGGGGGGAGGGCTCGGAGGTAGCAGCGGGGGACGCCGAGGCCCTGCAGATCCCGGCTTGTGGAGCCCCACTGGGTTAACCGTCGGGGAGAAGCAGGTCAGAGGCAGTAATGGAGCGATGGGCTGTGCCAGGAATCTCGGGAGACATAAGAAGCGTCCGAGAAGCGCAGGGGGAGAGACGGTGTGTGGGCCNGAGCGACAGCCACCACCACCAATCCGCATCGAAGGCGCGGCCCCGCAGACCAACGCCTAAGCCAATGGGAAGGCGAGAGAGGCGAACAGGGCCGGGCCGCGCCGAAGCAAGCTGCGCCCCGCCGCCTCCGGAGCGGAACCACCAGAAGGGAGAACAGAGGAACCACCGGAGGCCCCCAGGACCGGGACGCCACCCTCCCCGGCCGCTTACCTCCCTTTCACCGTCACACCGCGTTTCCGTATGAGCTCGTCTAGAGAGATGTCCGCCATCTTCTCGCGGGGCCCAACTGCAAGACGCAGCCAGCGAGACCCGGAGATGACATCATACCGCTTCCGCTCCTCGCCCCGCCTCCAGGAATGAGGCAGGCCCCGCCCCCGGCCCCGCCCCGGTGCGCGGCGCGGGGGCGGGGTGGGGCGGGCGTCCCACAACCCCCAGCGGCACCCGGACACCCTCATTTACATACGGCCCGCGGCACCTACTGCCATACGGCCCCGGCGGCGGTTAGCGGAAAGAGACCGAGCGAACGGTGAAGGAAACAGGCGTTTAACATGCCTGCTGCAGGGCGGCGTGAGGGAAGTTGCTCGCCCTGACCTATATAGATAACGCGTAGGGTTCTGCCTACGGGGCGGGAGGGAACAGTTTATGCCTTAAACTTATGAGTAAGGAAAATAACGACCCGGGGTGACGCCCGGGTCCTCACTGCCAATGTGAGAGGAATTTTTGTGCGGGTACAGGTCGCCCCCGGGTGCCCCGCCTACTTTGCGGGATGCCCGGGTGCTGTGATCTGCCCGACCCTCTGTTACCTGCGTCACAACGACAGAACAGGCCGAGCCGAGGGGTGGACCCTGCTGGTCTCGGGGCCCTGCTGCTGCGGCTCGGGATGTCACGTCGTAACGAAGAACTGGATGAAGTCGCACAGAATCACAAAATGGCAGGGGTTGGAAGGGACCCTCAGGGACAATCTAGTCCAACCCCCCTGCCCAGAGCAGGGTCACCTTAGAGCAGGTTGCACAGGGACGCGTCCAGGCGGGTTTGGAATGTCTCCAGAGAAGGAGGCTCCACCACCTCTCTGGGCAGCCCGTTCCAGTGCTCTGCCACCCTCAAAGTAGAGAATTTTTTCCTCATGTTGCGATGGAATTTCCTCTGTTCCAGTTTGTGCCCATTGCCCCTTGTCCTGTGGCCAGGCACCACTGAAAAGTGTCTGGCCCCATCCTCTTTGACACCTGCCCTTTAGATATCTATAAGCATTGATGCGGTACCCTTTTAAAAAAACCGAAATATTAACTAATTTCCCACCCACCCTGTCTGCTCTGTCCAGTTCCTGCATAATGTCTGAGCTGGCCTAAGGGTCTTCGCAAAGCTTAGCAATACACCCCCAACCCCCCTCCTAACGTTTCAGGTGTCTGCAGGACATGGTTCCTTTTTTATGCTTTTGTGGGAGGAATTATGCCATTTAAAATTGGGGGGGGGCGGGAAATGAGTGAAAGGAAAGAGGTGCTTTGCACAGGCCTGGGTGGAAGTGAGCTTTCCAGTGGTTTTCCAGTGTGGCCTCCTGCCCTGTACCTGCAGGACGGTAGCTCTGGGTTTCACCACAGGCCCAGGTGCTGCTGTGTCTCCCTCAGCAGCCACCAGCAGCTGTCAGGAGGATCACCTGCGTGGTTCCCCTCTGCACCATCACCCTTCGCTTCCTGCCATCTCCCCACCATGATGCCCTGAGCTGCAGTGACCCTGCAAGATCCATGGGGAAAGTCCTGGGAGGAAGCTCTTGGACTCTGAGACCCCACCTACAGTACTGTGTCCAGCTTTGGAGTCCTCAGCACAAGAAGCACATGGACCTCTTGGTGCGGGTCCAGAGGAGGGTCACGAAGATGATCCGAGGGCTGGAGCACCTCTCCTATGAAGACAGGCTGAGAGAGGTGGGGTTGTTCAGCCTGCAGAAGAGAAGGCTCTGGGGAGACCTTATAGCGGCCTTCCAGTAACTAAAGGGGGCCTACAGGAAAGATGGGGAGGGACTTTTTAAAAGGGCGTGTAGAGATAGGATGAGGGGGTGATGGCTTCAAACTGGAAGAGGGTAGAGTTAGATTAGATATCAGGAAGAATTTTTACACTATGAGGGTGATGAGACACCAAAACAGGTTGCCCAGGGAAGTTGTGGATGCCCCATCCCTGGAAGTGTTCAAGGTCAGGCTGGATGGGGCTTTGAGCAGCCTGGTCTAGTGGGAGGTGTCCCTGCCCATGGCAGGGGGGGTTGGAACTAGGTGATCTGTAAGGTCCCTTCCAACCCAAACCATTCTGTGATTCTATGGTTCAGCAGAGCAGGAGCTGCTGGCGAGGGCCAGGGACAAATGCAGAGGAGATGGGTGCAGCTGAAGCAGCTGCTCCCAGCCAGGCGGACTCAGGATCCTCCAGTGCAGATTTTTTTCCCTCAGGAGCGTGTCAAGCCTTCTTGAGCCCGCAGTCATACCAGTAGTGATGCCAGGTCACTGCTTAGTTGTCCAGTGGTACTTGATCCGGATCAAGGGTGGCACATGACTGCGTCACTATCAAATTAGGGTGCACAATAATAAGTTTATGCCCTTTTTGTGCTGCCTTTCTGCAGCTGTCAAGATACGTGGTCAAACTGAGGTGGTGGTGTGGACGATGTGTGACAACCTTTATAGTTGTTCCTCGTCCAAATGGGCTGGGAAACTTTCAGGCCTGCCCTTGCTTTTTCGGAGGCGGATTCCTTGAGCTGAGACCCAGGGCACAGGGGTGAGAACAGAGGAGACCATTTCCCTGTCTCACACCAATTTCCTTTTTAAAATATTAATTAGGAAATTATGCAAAGGATGTCATATTAACCTTGGGGTAGCACGTGGCACAGCATCCGACTTACAATATTACCTCTGTTGAGCTGTACAGAGGCACACGAAGCAGCTAAAAGCAGAATGACCTGGACAGAGAAGATACCAGATAACTTGTTGTGGAGCAAGACCACATCGTTACTCAGTCCGTATGAAGTCTGTCCGTCGCGATGACTGACTGCAGTGTAAGATGTGTTTCCTTGCTCTTCAAAGGACAGAAACCCGCGTGCCCAGTGTGTTAGAAGCCAGATAAACTTTCTAGCCGGCTTCAGTTAGGAAAGCTCCTAGCCATCTAAGCTGTTAGGAACCTTAATTCTTCTCTGTTAATTATAACAAAACTATTAAAAATTTAGTATGTAGGCAGTACCCTCCCCCTTAATTCCACTAATGCCATAATCATTACCTTGACACAGAAACATTTCGGATGAAAATGATTAAACAATTTTGTAATTAAGCTCAAGGGGGAATTAGCTCCCATAAGGGTAATTTTTCTATGTCAGGTTTTGTACACTGAAGTAGAATCCTAATAATTACAATAACAATCTCCTGACTTATTATATATTCCTTTTTGTTGTTCAGATTGAAGATATAGAGACATTAACATTTTTGAAGGTTATACCAGAAATGTCAGTTAATGCGAGTTTCTGTTTGAGTTCTAGTTCTTGTTTATGTCTATAAACTGAGATTTTTGTTTCTCTGTTTATTATTTATTAAAATGCATGTTTCCTAGCAGAAACAAATACCATTTTAAAAAATAAGAATGGAAAGAAAAAGGACTAAATTTGAGATTTAGCTTGGGCTAAAACAAACATTTGCAGAAATAATGGGATATTCTTATTATGATAAAGCTATTAGCAAATACGCAGGACTGGTCATCTTCCCCTCTTCTCATTTCTTTGCCAGAGCACTTTGGTTATTTGCGTTGGACGTAGCGCAGAACAGAACAGGACCTTTTGTGTTGTTGTTGCCTTTTGTCCGGGTTAGATGTGGGTGTTGCAGCGGGAAAGGCGGATTCTCGGAGCCTGGGTGCTGGCGGCTGGGGCAGCCGCCTGTCCTGCCTGGCCAAAGGAGACACGCACTCGCCTCCTCCTAAGCCTCAGCTCGCAGCCGGTTGCGTTAATGCGTTTGTCCTGGCATCAAACACTGGCATCACCACTGTGAGCCTCTCACTAAGTATTTTAAAATTCCGAGCTTTCTTACTGCTTAAATTTCAAAATTATGTGGTGAGTTACTTGACATATCTATTCAAAGAAAAGCTAGTTTTGCTTTTTAGTGCTCTTTTCCTTTCAATTTCAGTTGGTATTTCTGCAATGAACAGCCCTTTTGAATTCTTTAGCAATGTTCAGGCTTTGCTTTTCTTGAGCTGAATAAAATTTTCTTTTTAGCCCAGATTTTGAATCCTGTGTGGGTGGGCTGCAGGAATGTTTGGAAACAGGTTCCCAAAGGAGCTTGGCAAATTGAAGAACTGTCTGAGAAGGTAAGATGTTTCTCAATTAGGACGGATGTTGAAGGCTGTATCCTGAAACTGGGTGGTACAGGTTTGTCTGAGAAGAGGAATTTCTGCATGGAGATACCTGCCGTAACACAGATACCCACCGCCCATTTCATTTTTCAGAAGCTGGGAAAAGACCATATTTGTCCCTGGTAACCTGTTGGTTATTGCTTGTGTGTCATTTAAACCATAGTGTTTCATTATTATTTTTTTGGTGAATATTTATTCTACAATCTACTCGTAGATGGGGTCTTTTCCGCCTTACGGTAGTTGCCTGGCTGAAATTGTGTGTCTCTTTAATTTAATGGTGTTTTTGCCCTCTTAGTTGTTTCCAGGTACCAGCACCCTCTGGCAATGCCTGCAGCAGCTGCTCACCAAGTGGGAAACATCTCACCAGACTGGCATGAATTCCCAGAATAGAGACAGGCTGCCCGCCTCTAGATAAGTACAATGAGCTCTGTTGCCAACCAGAGGTCTCTTTCCTCTTTTGTTTGACATTTGCCTTGCTCAACGTCTATTTTTGTTAATTTTTTATATTTTTGATATTTTGATTAAACTTCATGACTGACATGGGCTCCATGACAGATATACTCCAGGCTTGAAAGCACAGCCTTGACTCACAACAGAAGTGTAAGCAAACAATAGGAATTAAGCAATAAGTTGTTTAGGATGTTAGAAATGTTTAGGAAAATTGGTCCACGCCCTACATCGCTGTCCTCAGAGTATATCGTCAATAATTTAATCCAAACCAGTCTGAGAAGAGGAGTTTTAGTCCTCTTCAGTTCCTAAACAACAGTTGCCTCTGCTTTGCCAGTGTTTGCTGGGGACATCCTAAATCAAGGAATCATTCAGGAATAAAAGCTTGTGGTGTAGTGGTTTCCGTGCATGTGGAATTTGAATTGCTAGTTTTGCATATGTCTTTAGCATATTTTCTGCACTGTTCGATTCTAGCTAGATAAATAGTGCTTGGTAAATATGTGACTTTTCAAATGCCAGTTAAATTTGTCCAATAATTCATACCACAGATATTTGCTCTGAAGCACAGCTAACCCTAATATAAAATAGCATATGTCCATCAAGAGTATGCTGTTGATGTTGTTGCTCTTTTAGCCCTCTAAAAGAGCAGGTAATGACAGCGGAGGAACTATGCATTTTTCACCCAGTTTATTGGTTTGATATTTGGTTTGTGTGCATTTGGGTGGGGGAAGGAAAAGGGTGAAGAAAAGAAATGACAATTTTTTGCTCATGGGTGAACAGTCTCCCAGTCTTCTGACATCTCTCACTGACTTGTGGTCAGTGGCTTCACTGACCTTCAGGGCTTCACACTTCAGGGCTATCTCACTGGTTTCTGAAAAGGATTCAGCAAAGAAAAATAAAGTATGCCACCGTGTTTCTGTCTGTGGATGTGGACAGGATAGAAAAGGAAAAAGTTTTTTTGTCTGCTAGAAAATCTTGATGTAGAACTATTTGAACAAGAAAAGGCTGAAACCGTTTCATGTGTAAATGCCTGTCCAGTTTCTGGTCTGTTATCCTGTGTTGTGGGGTGAGAATTTGGTTTCAGTATCCTAAGACAAACCCTTGTAGAAAACTGAACTGCTTGAAACATTTCAGCTATGAAAGATCTCAGCATTGTTCCTCAGGTCAACAGCCCAGTCATTCCTTGAAAATTACCAGTGTTGGTATTTGAGTGATCTTAATTCTCAGAGGAGTCTGTCGTGAGGAATAACGAATTTCTAAGGAAACATTCGGGTGAAATAGCTGCTATTTGCCTTCTCAGGTACCCTTCTGGAAAATAAGCACCTGGGACGTGTCTCCATGCATTTCACCAGGGGCTGGTCATCACTTTCAAAAGTGAAAAACCTTCTAAAGAGAAGTTACTGATGTAATCCAAGTACTAATTATGTGTTGGTGCAAGATCTGGGAAAAATACCAAGGTGCTGGCTAGTTGTAGTAGTGACTGTGTCCAGGGCCAGGCTTTGTCCCTCTGAGGGGAAGGGACAGTGGTGGGGCTGGAGCTTCTGCTGTGTCTACAAAGTATTTGCTCTGGGAGAACTAAGAGAGGACATCCATCTTGCAGGACCTCTAGGTTTCATTATCATCAAACTGACTTTTTGCACCAAAAAACCACAAACAAAAAAGACCCCAAAACACAAGACCCTAAGGGCAGTACTAACAGCACTGACCAGGTACTTTTAATGATCTAAATGAGGTCCACTGGATAATCAAAAGGCTGGGTTGTTCCTTTTTCCAAGAGCTGAGCCTCCTATGTTCTTGGTCCCGTCACTTTCTCGCAACGTGCAGGAGACTTGCTCAGAGCCAAAGCATCTGTTTGCACTTTCTCTCTCCATGTGTCTGAACCCTTGAACCTTGGTCCTTTGCAGTTGTTAGAAAGTAAGAAACTGAGGGACAAGACACAAATCCCCTGGCTCACTGACCCATCCGTTCTCTCACCAAAGCTTCCTGCATGCGTGAAATAAAGGAAAGAACATCACACACAGAGAAAAGCTCAAAACACAGCTAACAGCTAAGCAGATATCTGTGGATTATAACTGCTTGCATACTTATCCTCTGACAGAAGATATCCTACCCTCTAGAAATTGGGGCTCTTTGGGTTACGGAGCAATAGATGCCAGCTACGCACAAGGTTGAGATCTCAGACGTTGCCTGTCTCTTCCAAATTACGTAGCTAATGCAGTGTAAGATCAGTTCACCAGAAGCACTGAGGGTCACTGAAGTTACGGGGCGTTGGTGCTGCAGAGCAGGATAAGAGATTGCCAGAGTCAGAACAAGTGACAGACTTGTGCAGGAGAGGCAGGAGAAGCCAAATGCAGGGTAGTTCCCATTTACCCATCGCAGCTGGCCTTGCAGTTTACTAGCATGTAAAGTGAATAACCAGGTCTGTCCAGTGGCCTGAAGAGAGAGCTCTCAGGAACACCCCGAAAGCTGGAGGAGGCCACAGCCTGCTGCCTTGTTTATGCTTTTCTTCTGAACTATGTCTCAGTGGTACCGTCTAACCTTTACCTCTCTCACTTCAGTGTGGATACTAGAAAACCTGTTTTCTTAGACAAGTTGTAGTGCTGGGTGACAGAAGTGGAGCATTGAGTGTGCTGCTGATGTTTTAAGTCAATGTCTCTGCCAGGATATGAGTGATATTCTCAAATTCCACTGGGAACAGGCTCTTTCTTCCTCTCCAGACAGTGAGGAGAGCAGAAGGGAAAAGAACACCTGGGCTGGGTCTTTGGTGGGAGCAGACAGACAGACCTCCCACCAAAGTCTGAAGGACTGAGTCAGCAATTTGTTGCATCCTGTAGAGCTGAAGAAAAGCCGCTGTGCCTCAGCTCCAGGGATAATCCTCCATCACTGGTAGGATGATAGCGTAACACAGAGGAATCCTTTCCAGATACCAGGTAGAGGATCTAACCCACTTGGCTATGTGAACTCATTTTTACGGAGCCCTTGTCTTGCAGGAGATGTCGTCTCTGGCAGGGATGAGCAACCTTAGACTCCCATTGTTTGCCATCCATCTGTGAAATGTAAGGTGTAGAGATATGGGTAGGCTTGCCCCTCTTCTTCTGGATGAAGAATCTATGAGCAGGGAAACGGTCTCAGGGTCTCCGCTGAGATTTGGACAAAGTCTAGGTCAGAACTGTCATAGCTTGGTTCAGATAGCAAATGAGACCACGTGAGGGGGAGGCTGATGAAAAGGGAGGGGAGGAGGTGGTGGAAAATATAATACGCTTCTCAGGCCATGGAAGACTCCGCTTGTCCCAAGAGGTACATGGTGTAAGAAGCTGTGGGAGAACAACATTTCAGCAGTAGCAGTAGCATTTCTCCAAGTCTCTTAATGATCGTATAGAGCCAAGGAAGGAAGGGAAGACAACTCTGGGTTATTGCATGATTGCATGTACAACATGGAGGAAGGCAGGGTATATCCGTGTGACTCAACCTGTTCTTCAGGGACATTCTTGTCAGATTCAGGCTACCTCAGGACAGCGCAAAAGCCGCCACAACATTGTCCCTCCCCCCAGCAACCCTTCTAGAACAATCGTGTTTTGTTGATTGCTCCAAAGTGCTTAGACTTAGCTGGGACATTTGACACTCAAATCACAGATCCATGCTTTGCCGGTAGAAGTCGTTTAAGGAATGCGACCCACACCAAATGTGTGGCCTAACTCACCACACCGGTACATGTTCAGCCCAGGTGAAATCTCACCCTCAAATCGTCAAGAACTGGGAAAAGAGGTTGTGCTGAATCACGGGCTAGATGTTGTCCTTTGCACCAGGAGAGTCTGGCAACGGGGAAATTTCATGCACAGAGACACTTCATGGCCGTCAGTGGACCTTTTTTGCTAATGGATGAAGTACCTGGTCTGTTGCGAGCGGTTACAAATCCTGTAGCTGCGCAGGAAAGAGGCAGCCCATTCACTGTTTTGAGGCAGCTGCTGCACCCTAGGCCAAATGACACCTTTTGCAGGGAGGGGGAAATTGCTGCTCCTTTGAGATCAGGTGAGCATATGTAACAGGGAAAAGATGTTTCAGCAGTACTTCAGAGCCCAAGTCTGCTGGATTCTGCTAGGTGCTGTACAGATAGAGCAAAAAGTCTGCTCCTGCTGTTAAGGCAGATTAGGAAGTGTGTGTGAAGCCTGCTAGAAAATTTGCAGCAGTGCTTGTAGCCTTCTGAAGGCTTTATGTCAGCCCTTGAAATATAAAGCTTTGTAACGTGAGTGTTTTAGCCTAAAGCCAGCAAAAAAAGATGTTAAGGAAAGAAAAATCAAAGGGGAGGACCATACAAGAGAAGCTGCAGAAGCAATGAGCTTCAGAGATAAAACTGATCTACAGAACAGGACCAGACTGACTCAAGGAGCCACAGGGTCTTAAAAATTAGGCTAACAAAATTTCTAAGCCGGTAACAAACAGAGCAAGGCAGCTTGCCATATATGTACTATTACACCTATATAATCACATGGCATTTGGCTCAGGGTCATGCTGAAGCTCCTCCTTGGTGGTACTAGACAACTTCCCTGTCATTTACCTTCTAAAGCCTGGACAAGATGAAGTGTTAATGCACTGCCCACCTTAGTCTCCAACACCTTACAAGGTATGAAAAACGAACTGTTGTAGTGCTTTCTTTTTGAAAAATTTGTAGGAAATATGGTGCATATGTAATTTCAATTCACCTGCTCTATTCCACGATAGATGTTTCCAGTAAAGGTCTTTTACAGTCAGTCTCTCAGAATACTCTGGTTTTCTAAAAGCCGGTTTTCTTGCACATGCCTGGATCCCAGCTCATGTTGTCAGTGACCTGCAACATGCTCACAGAATAGTGGATTCCTGAGAGAAGCGGAGCAATTTGCTCGCAGAGAGATGCACAGAAATTTGCCTTTCTTTCTGGTGGCCTTCAAGAAAATGCCAGGGAGTCTGTGCAGCCAAGGACACTGCTGGACTAGAAAGCAGAACTGGAGGAAAGGACTCAGCAGGCACACAGCAGGATTTCCAGTGTTTTTTATTTGGCACTGAATATTTTGTCACACAAGCACATGAACATGCATTTGCCTCACTGCATCCCCTTTACGCTGTGAAATACAACTTTTAGAGCACTTTGATCAAGACCTGTGGCAGGTAAGTAGCTGACGGGCTATGGAGCAGTGAATTGTACAGATGTGAGAAAGCAGCTGAATAGTAGCAGGCAGGTAGCATTTGTGTGGACACAAGTGGCCTTTTGGCATATAAGGGTGGGCCTCAGTGTCTGTGTCTGGGTACACATACCTGTCTTCTGAGAGTTCGTCATAGCCTTTTCAGCATGTCTTTTAGTTCCTTGTTCTCTTTCACAGCTAAGTACATTTTTACCCAAGAAGGATGCCTGTTCCCCAACAGGCCATCTTCATCCTCGCTGCTTATTCATTAGCAGAAAGCATGAGCCAGCAGTTTGCGTACCTGCTATAGATGCAGGGGAGGGCAGTGATACCTTTGCTGTTAGGGGTCTCGCAAAGCGTTGGTCCTACTACATCCTGTTGGTGAAGAGGCAAGTGCCTCCACATGGTGTCTGAGGTCCCCACTGTTATGTGACAATGTCATACGCATTTGTGAAGAGCAGGTAAGGTAGGCTGGAAAACAGATTCTCTTTCCACACAGATGCTGTTTAGAGACAGCAAGGAACAAATATTAAAGTGTAGGCATGCTGCTGAGGCAAACATCTTCAATTTTTAATACATGTTATCGTAATAGTTATTTATCTTGGTGTCCCAAGCCAGGAGCGTCTAACTTACTAGCTCTGAAAAGCAGGCAGTTCATGGGAGAAAGAAAAGCAGCATATTGCGCAGCAACTGTTTCATCTTCTTGTGGCTATATAAGTGAGTAGCTTGACTCTGAAGTCATGCTAGTTTTCATCCCAGACTACACCTCTCACAATTACTTCTTCCCCACATTTCATTATGGGCCACAGAAATGTTATTTTTCCCCAGAGCTCACGGTCTTTTCTTGTCCACGTGCTCTAAATATTGCAGTGAGCTTTCCTGTAGGTTCCATGCAGCTCTAATCGGTGGGTCCTGAAGAAGCAGCAAACAATAAACTTTGCAGCACTGTAGTGTGAACTGGCTAGGAGTGGCATGTCTTGGGCCAATGCTAGCTTGCTGAAAATCAAGTGTGGACAGTTTTCAGGGCTTTGTAACGTTACGTTGATGTGATGTCACATTGCCTCCCTGTTCTTGTTCTATGCAGCTGCTCCACATGAACTAAGCACTGAAGAACTTCATTTGTCAAAGCTGATGGTACCATTCGAGTGGGACAGGCAGGGGTCGCAAGGTCACTTTAAAGGTCCTTTATTTACTAAGTCCTGGCTTCTGGACTGTTCCAGCATCCACTAACTGTCTCTGTTCCCTCATAGAGAGGTCTGCAAAGAGCTTGATAAGACTGAGCTTTCGTAAAGGACCAGCAAGCTGCAAAAGGAGGAAGCTGGAATCTTCATATATATGTGATATATATGACATCTATATTTCCCAGAAAAAACCCACTAGACTATAGTCTGACTGGATAGCAAGTATCAGGGCTCTGTACACACCAACAGCCTCTGCAAGCTTTCCCCTTCCTCCCCAGGGGTTTGGCTGCTTGTGTTCAAGGTCAGCTCTGACAGACCATGGCCATATAACCTTGGATTCGACTGCTGTGAAAGCACCTAAGCTGGCAGAAAAGGTGGCGTGAGAAGGAGTTATGAGAAGCCTCATCTCCACCCACAGACCCTGCAGCACTTGGCCTGGGAGCTGATTCAAGGTCAGTGGTGGCTGGGTGCTTGCCTGTGGTGTTGGGATCCCTGTGCTGTGCCCAGCCTTGCTGACCCTGACCCACAGACCAACTTCCCAGCTCGGTCTTGACCTGCCTGGTCACTGTGGGTTTGCCTGGTGATCACCGGTCTCTGGCTGACCCTGTTCACCACCACCAGCCCTGCTCTCTGCACCTTGCTTGGGTCCAGTAGGACTGTGCCCTTGTGGTACAGGCACTGTCCTGCTGTTCCACACTGTTCACAGTGCAGCTTTGTATCTCCGTTGCAAGGTTACGTGTACCTCTGTGCATGCCTGTGAGAATATTCTGGGAGCACCGTGGGCTGGAAGACCCTCACCACAAGGGGAAAACAACCCCAAGCAGAACAGAGGCCTCCCACTTTTTAAAATACCCAGCTGCACAGACACAACAGAAAACTGAACGTCCGCCCCTGCTCCTGGGCTGTATCTTTACTTACCTTGATAATTTTGCTGTAAAACTCTGAATCGTTTTGCTAATAGCAATATCTGAAGAGATTCCTTATCGCTTGCATCATCGCCTACAAGCTGAGCACAGCACGAAGCAGACTGTTAGCATGTGGTGTGGCCAGCAGCGTGGGTCCCGAGCACTGGGAATTTTTGCTTCTCAGATTGTGTCAATCGGTAATGGAGAAGCCGCCCGTTTCAAGCTTTGGAGGAAGGTCCCATAAAAGCAACACAAGGCTGAAAAATGCTTTCTGCACTTGTATATGTGCCTCAGCTGGCTGGACAGTTCAGACATGCAGTGTATGTCTGTGTATTGTGGGACACAGAAGGGTTGCTGGAGCTCAGCTTTCCACACCCCCATCCCTCTCAGCTCAGAACTTATCCCCACTGTCGTTGCCAACATATTTTGAGCAGCATCTCTAGCAGAAGCTAAGTTCTAAATGAATGGCAGACACAGATGTCCTTTTTATCCCGCTACTTGGGTCCAATTACACAGAAAAATAAAGTACCTCTTTGCTGTTGGTCATAGCATCATTTGAAGGTGAAATGCCAAGAACTTCAAATATGCTGGTTGTTCTCTGCTTTATATCTCTCTCACAGGCATTAAACAGCTTCTGCAATGCAAAGACAACAGCTGATTACAGCATCAATCCCAGTGAAACAAGAGGTGTAGTATGGAAAGCAAATGGTGAAACCACATCTGCATTAAAGTAAATTGTAGGGCCACTAATTGATTGAAATATGTCTTCAATACCTCGGAAATAAACTGTTTCATTGAGCTGTTTGCATATTGAAGCCCATTCTTCAGCATCTGTGGGGCCTTATCATCACAACCAATGCTAATAGTGGCCTCATCTCAGTCTCATCCTTTAAGGTGCACCATTTTGATATTTTTCTTCAGATCCCCCCAGCATCAGAGCAGTGAGTCAGACATCAGAACGAGGTCTCCCATCTACTACTTAAAGCATTAACCATAAGGAAACTGGAATATGCTTTCCCACTTGTGCTTAGCATGGGTGAGATATAGGACTGGGATTTGAATGTGCCCTTCTGAAAGGCAGGAAGGAAGCAGGTCACCATCAGTTTGCTCTCTACGGTATTACACAGGCCCCGCTGGAATGGAAAATCAGAGACTCAAACTTAGTCCTCAACCCTGTCTGATACAGAAATACTAATACACAAAGCTTGCTATACTGGCTATACCATATTGATTTGACAAGACTCAGATTGAGAAAATGGACATGAACAAACCTTAATTATGCTGCAGCCAGTTTTATATGTCAAACAGGAAGCTGTCTTGAATTTTTCCCAGTCACGTAGCCTGAGCATCTCATACATCTGCAGCACAGCAGACAAACGCGAAGGATCATTCATGTTCTCAGAGTCCTTGTGCATGCTCATCGCTTTAGACAAGAGCTCTTTGTTTCTAGGGCAAGAAGGATATCAAAAAACTTAGCTAAGACAAGCTGAAACAATGAGTAAGCATAACTATTTTACAGCATGTTAGGAATCTATTTCATTAATGTCATGTTTTCCACAATGCACTTCTCCACTGGATAGCTGGCAAGCAGCTTTTGTGTGGGAAATAGTGCTTTCTCAGGTCAGTTTTGCATGATCACAGTGGAATCTGGTCACAGAGCAGCATTTCAACTCTATCATTGTAGGCTGATTTCTTTTATTAACCTGTTCACCCTGGGAATATCTCCTTTCCCTTCCAGAACAACCCAAGCCATCTTCCAGAAATCAGTTACAAAGAGACACTGGCAGGTTGAAAGTCTGGGGAGAAGGTGCCTAGGCTGTCTGGTCGGAAACAGAGTCCCTAACGACTGGAGGAAACAAGAAGTATGTGGCTTTTCAGTGTAGAAACACACATTGCATCAGAAATCTGAATAAAGACCTTACTTTGCCTCTAGCTCTTTGATCTTCTCTTTCATCTCCGTATATTCCTCTGTCTCGTGAAGCTCTTTTTGGGTCACCTCTCCAGGAAATTCTCTGGAATTCTTAAAATGGAGGGGCAAAACAAAAAAACAAATCACATAATCTAAACAGGTACCTTATAAAAGACAGCCACGGGAGCAGAGGCTCCACGGCTGCATCCACGCTGGCGAATAGGTCAGAGGCAGGATACAGGCTCCAGAGCACATGACGGCCCAGCACACTCCCCGACAGAGTTTTGGCACAAGTGAGCTAGTACTCTCTCCCAGATGATGCCTGGCACATTTCAGAGGACTGCACAGGCCAGGGTTTGCGAAGAAATAGATGAAGGATATGAGCAATCATTAGGGCTGACTGAAGTGGGCAGCATACAGGGACAACTCCTGAAAAACAAACTCAACCCAGACCTGCAGAGCGTGGGGAACAGCAAATGCAGGTGGCTATTCTGCTGAAATCAACTTTGCAACCTGTTGGTGTGGGGGTTTTTAATAGAGAAGAACAAAGCTGTATGTTCTCAAGGTAATTTTCATTTCTACAACTGCTTTGTGCCCTGTTTCCTAATGAGGATCCCAAATATCTGCTATTACTGCAGAGACAATCCCAGGCTGAGGTGCTCCTGCAGCTCAGAGAAAGGTGGAGCAGACAGCAAGCTCCTTCGTGCAGCAAGGCAACGTCAGAGAAAGACTAAGCATGAGGCTTCACCATCAGTTTATGCCTATCCGAGTCTGCACAGCTCCTGCAAGGGACTGTCTTGCCCCTCTCTCCCAGCACCTCCTCACTCCTCTCCCGCTGAAACCTATTTTGGATTTGTTTACGTCGTGGTTTCAGCTGGGATGGAGTTAACTATTTTGCTAGCAGCTGGGGTGTAGTGCTACGCTTTGGAGTTGGGACGGGAATAGTGTGATAGCACACTGGTGGTTTTGGTTGTTGCTAAGCTCTCAAAGCCTTTTCTGCTCCTCACCCCACCCCACCAGCGAGTAGGCTGGGGGGTCACAAGAAGTTGGGAGGGGGACACAGCCGGGCCAGCTGACCCCAACTGACCAACGGGATATTCCATACCCGTGACATCATACTCAGCAATAAAAAGCTGGGGGCAGACGAAGGGAGGGGAGGATGTTCGGAGTGATGGTGCTTGTCTTCCCAATTAACTGTGACATATGCTGGAGCCCTGCTTTCCTGGAGGTGGCTGAACACCTGCCAGACGGTGGGACGCAGTGAATGAAGTCCTTGTTGTGCTTTGGTCTACCTGTTAAACTGTCTTTATCTCAACCCACGAGCTTTTTCTCACTTTTACTTTTCTGATTCTCTCTCCCATTGCAGCTGGGGGGAGCGAGTGTGCAGCTGCGCGGTTCTAGCTGCCGGCTGAGGTTAACCTACCACAGTTTTCTTGGACGGATTCCTTTTCAGTTACATCACTTAATTTCCCATCTTTCACTGAGGACATGTTTTTTCTCTTTAAGCTCAACAATCCAGAATAAAATCTGCATTTAAGTCAGCCTTTCCCTGCAAAACTGTTGAGCTCAGAGACTGAGTCCTGGATCTGTTACACTATTTAATACTGTTCTTTCCAATTTCTCTATTTCTCACATCCATTTAAGATCTGTCTCACCCCCTAGAGCTGAACTTGAGCTGAATTTGAGGAAACAAACCATCCCTGTAACGAATAGGGAGGATAAGAAGTAGAAAACAGAGCTTTTACTGAAATATTTCAATTGGCAAATGTTTGCAGTCCCTCATTGCAACTCCCCAAGGGACTTTGTAGAAATATTCAGACCTACTAAGATTAAACTCGTTTAGTTAGCCAGAGGCACCCCTTGTGCAACATACCTGCCACCTTCTGCAGTCATGCCTCTAGGATTAGCCCTTTTACACAGTCGTTTAAACACCCTCATTCATCTGTAGGAATAAAACTTGGGTTCTGCTGTAGAAAGAAATCTTCTGTGCTGCCAGGAGCGCAAGAAGCTACTGCAAGTGCTAGGCACTTCTTTGCTTTCACATGTGGACTTTTGTGCTATAAATTACAGAAACAAGCCCTGCCCTTTTACACTGCATGTAATTATCTCTCCAGACGATGAGATCAGGGCAGGAGTGCCTTCAACCTGCAGTATCAGCCAGAGCAGTTTAAATTTCAACCCAGTCCCATCTGTTTACTCCTCTGGAGCTCCCCGCACTGCGCACCAGTGCGCTGCTGTCAGCCATGGCCAGCAAGTCAGTCTTCATCGTTGCTATAGATTTTGGCACTTCCTACAGTGGGTACTGTTTTTCCCTTGCTTCAAGTACAGACCAAATCCGCCAGGTGTACTGGGGAACAGAGCACGGGCTCAAGACCCCGAAGACACCCACGTGCATCTTGTTCAACCAGAAGCAGGAGTTCAGAAAGTTTGGCTACGATGCTTTGATGAAGTATAAGAGCCTGCCCTCCAGCGAAGCTGACAACGGGTACTTCTTCCAGAACTTCAAGATGCATCTGTACAACACGGTAGATGGAATAGTTACTGCTAATGGGAGTCAGAGCTATTAGTTTATTTGAGGGGTGGGGGTTAGAGGAGTTGGTAAAGAGGGCTGAGTAAATCTGGCTGATGAGGATGAATGAATGGAAATCAAAGGGCATTTTCATGAATTGAAGAAGAAAGGATGTATTTTCTTAATTAGCCAAAGGCTTCACAAGCCCTTCCTTCACGATGCTATTCATTATCTAAAGACAATACAACCTGACTGCATACCTTGGTGAAGCCGAATACTTGTTCTTAATGAAAAGCTGCCCTCAGTCCTCGAAAGGGCACAAGTGAAGCTTTCCGTAATTCAAAGGGCAATCTCGGGATCAACACGTTATGTACCTCCCTCTAGCTTGTCTCTCCCTCCCCCTAAAAAGGTATGCTGAGACCAATTTAAGGCTGGCTAGCTGTCCTTCAAGCATGTAGTGGCTGTCCTTCTGTCATTTTTCTCTGAAGGCTCTGTGCTAGTTCAGAATTGTTCACAGGTTTTTCTGGGTTTGCTTGTTCAGCCAAACATTAGGCTACATTAGGGCCTCCTTGTCTGTGCTCTGGGGTCCCACAGGGCCTCCCAAAGATGGAATAACTCAGAGCACAGGGCCAGCCCTGAATAAAGTCTCGTGTCTGTTCTTTGGCGTCTCCCAGCGCTAAGCAATGAGCGCTGAACTGGGTGTAGGGGGAGGTGGTAAGTGGGAGGCCTCTGTGAAGACTTCCCTCCCTGGGAAAGCTGGGAATGATGTGGTCTGACACAATGTCACCTGTGGAGTGGTGCCCTCTCACTCACTTTCAGAGGGGACTGGAGAGAGGTTTAAGTTCAACACCATTTCTCTGCACCCAAGAAGAAAATGTTTAAGGGAAATTTCATTACAGAATCACAGAACGATTGAGGTTGGAAGGGACCTCTGGAGGTCACCTGCTCCAGCCTCCCTGCTCAAGCAAGGCCACCCAGACCTGGTTGTCCAGGACTGTTGTCCAGCCAGCTTTTGAATATCTCCAAGGATGGAGATTCTACAACCTCTCTGGGCAACCATTAGAAGGGCTCAGAAACAAGAAAGGGGAACACCAGTTCCCAGGCACATAAGTAGTTATTGGTGAATCTCCATAGAAAGTGTTTGTGGACCACATGTCGTAACAGCCTCCTTATATCACCCTCTCCTAACTGAGCCACGAACAGTGACAGGAAATGAGATTGTAAGTAAAAATGAATATAGATTCCCTTTCTCTTAAGCGGCTGCACCTGCAGAATAGGATTCACCTTACCTTTCCTGGTTGTGTGTTATTTAAGCTAGGCAGCACCTGGACCTGCCTGTTTTTCTCCATTGGCTGTAAAGGACCCCATGTTGATGGAGCTGATTGTGCAGTTGATAGTCCTTGTAATTTAGGACCATTTTGGTGGTTACCGAAGCAAAACAAAGGGAAGCATGCACGTGAAGGCTGGCTCCTGAAACTTCTTTGGATAGAGGCAGCAATTCCCACTCTTTCTGAACAGAGTAGGCAATCAGGGACTGATGGAGGGAGTCTGGGTCTCCTGGGAGAAACTAAAAAAGTGCCGGAGCAGCCGCCTGCCTCAAGCTTCACATATGCCCAGGGAGATACATAAGCCAAGAGGACACATTACAGAGAAACTTTGTCAGACCAGAGGGTTATGTGTCTACATGTTTGTCCAGCACATATTTTGTTAATGCCATACACAGAAGTATAGATGCAACTAGAAAGGTCTGAAGTCTCTATCCATATGCCTGGGAAATGTATGGTGGTGTCACTTAGAAAGTACAATTCTCCCCAAGTGCTGTTCAGGAGGATCTACAGAATATTTACGAAATTTGGCCCAGGAGAAACAGCTGACTTACCAACCACATCGAATCACAGATGTCGAGGGTAAGCATCTTGGTAGCTGACTTCTGTCAATTAGGCTGCCATTCACCACAATACTGGACCCATTGCTGGGAATTTACTCAGGTTTGGAGACAGGACCTTCTTCTATGCCGTATGTTGTGCAGTGCTCAGAGCGAAAGGGACAAGTCTCTTGCTAAGACAGCCACGTGTGACACTGAGACTTTTTTTTGTAGAAAGTCACATCTGGCATGGAACTGAAAGCCAGCAATGGAAAGACACTCCCCGCCCTGACAGTCTTTTCCGAGAACCTGCGCTACCTGAAGGAACATGCCCTAGAAACCACCCAAGAGGCCTCTTTCCAAACCGTCTGCGACGCGGAGGAGATCACCTGGGTCATTACTGTCCCAGCCATATGGAGCTCTGCTGCCAGGCAGTTCATGAGGCTGGCGGCAAAAGAGGTAAAAGCAGGGGTTATCCCACTTCCTCAAATTATTTTTTGAGAACCACCACCCCAGCATGGGGCTCCTGGGGTGAGAACAGCCTCCCCAGCAGGTGGCGTTTGTACAGCAGTGATCTCCCCACCTTTCCTTGAACTGACACTTCTCTCTTGTGTTTTTAGGCAGGACTCATCTCTGACATGATTTCTGAGAAGCTGATTATTGCCCTGGAGCCGGAGGCTGCATCGCTCTGGTGCAAACAGCTTCCACAGGAGGGGTTTTTTGGCAGACAACAGTGACAAGAAGAAGTTTGAAGACTCCCCTGGGATCCAGTATATTGTTGTTGACTGGGGAGGTAAAATTTTCACTGTTTAACAGGTACCATCTTTGCTGGGGGCGGAGTGTGGCTGTTTCACGGTGTCTGACACAGTGGGCCCCAAAGGACCCAGAGCTTGGACTCCACTCCCGTGCTTGTCATGAAATTTTTATTTTTATTTCTCACTTAATGAGATCCAAGGGCAGGCAGAAAAATGGGAGGAAAAGACAGATCAGTCTGTACTGTGTCTCAGCATCAGACACTGATATGCACCCGCATGCTGTTGTGTGTCCTGAGCTCACCACCTCCTCTGTAGAAGCAAGTGTAGCACCCAATGAATTGACTAAAGAGATTAACTAGCAGGCCTTGTAGAGTAAATCATTAAGAACATTTGATGGAGCACTTCTTAGTAATTTCTCTACTTCCCTGTGTAAGTTTTTTTGGTGTAACGTGAATTTCCTGTCAAAAGCAGTCTGGTGATTGTGAACAAATACTGAAAAGGCATCAAGAGGACCAGAAGTTTCTGAGAGTCTCACCACCACTGATCATCTTATCTCAGAGCTTCTCTATCAAAAGGCAGGAGAGGACAGTCCTTTTGTGATCACAAAGGAGATCGGCTTGTGCAGGAAGCAACTCAGAGCATCCAGCTCTCATCAGGAATTACGGTAGGAGCTTTGAGAGACTAGGCCTGTAAACAGAAGTGCATAAATTTAGGAAATTTAGAGGTGTGCAGGCAATAGTGGAGGAGCAAGGATGAGAAAAGAAAGCAGAAGAAAAGTGCACTTGTGAACCAGGAGTTCAGAAGGTGAGATTATATTCAGTGAAAAGTAAGGACCTCATGTACTGTAAAGAAAACAGCTAACTTCATGTCTCTGTGTGTGTGTGTGCATGTGTAGGTGGCACAATAGACATCACGGTACATGAGATCCAAGAAAACCATTACCTGAAGGAGCTACACAAGGCAGCTGGAGGTGGATGGGGAGGCAACAGAGTGGATGAAAACTTCACTGACTTCCTCCAGGAAATATTTGATGGTGGCATATGGGATGAATATGTAAAGACCCACCCTACCGAATTACAACATATGATGTACAACTTCAGTCTACAGAAATGCTCTGCTAGCAGGGAGGCGGTCTACATACATTGCTACTACAGCTTGACCAGATTGGCAGCGTGCAAGAAGGACATCTCCCACTTCTTCAAAAAAGCAAAGGGAGCTGTGTGGTGTGATGGGATGATCACGATTACATATGAGAAAATTAAGAGCTTTTTTGACTACAGTATCAAAAATATCATTCATACTTTGAAAGAAATTCTTAACAAGCCTGAGATGGCCAAGGTCCAGTGCATTTTGCTTGTGGGAGGCTTTGCATCTAGCATCATCTTGAGAGATGCAATCAGGCAGGCCTTTAGCAAGGATCATATCCTTTGTCCAATGGAGGCCCAAGTGGCCATTGCAAAAGGGGCTGTTTTATTTGGAGTCAATCCACACATTATTGCCTCAAGAGTCAGTGCTCGGACGTACGGTGTAGCCGTAGATTGTGAATTTGATGCTGCTATCCATGACTCCTTTAAACGAAGGGTCTCAAAAGCTGGTGACTATATTTATTGCACAGATCTCTTCAAGAAATTGGTGGGAATTGAGGAGTCAGTGAGTATAAATGAAGTTGCCCACCATAATTTCCATCTAACAGAACCAGATCAGACGGAGGCATGCTTTTCTTTCTATTGTACAGAAAAGCAGGATGCTCAGTACGTAGATGAGGAAGGGATGGAACTGCTTGGCTCCTGTACAGTGCCAATGCCAGACACAAAGCTGGGGAAGCAACGCCAACTGAAGCTGGATATTAAATTTGGGCTCACTGAATTTAAAGCCACATGTACTGACATTACTTCCAAACAAAGTCGGGCAATTATGATAGATTTTTTAGCTGTGTAAATGCTCAGTACATCGAGCAGCAGGGGCAATAACTCAAGGGAGAGCATGGCTTTAGTGGGAGGCAGTAACTACTACACTAGAGAAGGCAAACGGACGATAAAGTCCATCCATCATCCAGCCTTTTGCTCGCACAGGTAAAGAGTTTGCTAGTCTGATTCTCTGGTTCCTTCCATTCCTCACCAACCACCCTTTCAGTCCACTACCCCTCTTTCTGTTCTATCTGACAGCAAGTTTATCCGCTGCTTTATCCCTTGCCCTTCTGGCTTAGCCCCTTGCACCTCTGAACACAGTAGTTCATACCACCAATATAATCATCTGTACTCTACCTGTGTTTGATACAGAGCTTCTGGACTGGTGTCTAACTTCTACATATACCAGCCCATAACTATTTCTTTTAGCCTGACGTCTTCTTTCAGCTACATCCTCTCTTCCTCTGATATCAGGTCTCTTTATCTGGAGTCCAGGTTTAACTCTGCCAGGGGTGACATTCAATGGATTTGAGTTTTCTTCAGAACACCAATCATATAGATCGCGTGTAATTAAAGAGCTCCTGTTCCAGTCAAGATACTCTGTGAAGCAGTAACTCAATATAGTCTGGGGGCTTGTATCCAAAACCTGTGTGAGTGTTATTTGCATTAAACCATTGGGTGGTGTGATCTCATTAACTGGGCCGATACAAATGACAGATTGTAACATAACAGATATGAATAGTGCTTACACACCTGCCTGAGCACCTCTGTCCATCTGTGGATACTCTCTACGTCTCTGAATTGGGCTTGATATTTTCCACATCTATAAATCTCATTTCTTTGCCTCCTGCCTACAGCACCTGTGCACAGGTTCAGCACAGTGTGGCCTGCGTGAGCCCAAATTTGTCCAAGAAAAGGATGCGATCCTGCAGTGTGCTGGGTCTGCCTGGCGTGGAGTTGACTTTCTTCACAGCCACCCTTACGCTGCTGTGTGATTTATGGCCAAAACGGTGTTGAGAGCACACCAGTGTTTTAGTAATAGCTGAACAGTTCTTGCGCAGCAGCACAGCCGTCTCTGTTTCTCACTCTACTCCTGCAGCGGGGAGGCTGGCAGGGGGAGCAAGGGGCTGGGAGAGGACACAGCCAGCACAGCTGACCCCAACTGACCAAGGGGGGTCATGCCCTGTAACCTCATGCTCAGCAATAAAAATGGGGGGGACTTTCTCCAAAGTAGCTATTGCTTGGAGACTGGCTGGGCATCGGTCTGGTGGTGGGATGTGATGGTTACCTTCGCATCACTTATTGGGGTTTTTTTTGTGGAGTATTTTTTTTCCCCCTTCACTCGGGCTGCAGATTTTCCCTGCTGAACACCAGCCTGTCCCGATGCAAATACTTGGTTAGCTGGGTACACTACATGAAAACTCAGTGCTGGCATCTTTATTTGCTGTAATGACTGTGTGAGAATCACTGCTAAGCCATGTACTTAATGCTGTCAATCATTACAGCAGCATTTAGAGGATTAATCTGTATATATATGACCTATGATGTATAAAAGCTGAACTATTTTGAATACCTCACCTTTGTTTTCGCATTCAAAATCTTATCTGTGCAATAGAAGTATTCACAACAGAAACCTGTGTCCATTTCTATCATGTCATATGGTGCTTCTCTGTGAACTATGTACGGGCCATTCTAGGTGGCTAGGTCCCAAGAGGCTGAGTGCTCCTGCATTTTTCTTACCCTGTGGACTTTACACTTTCACCAGTGCAAAGTGCAGCGTAGCTTCACCCGAGCCCACCACCGTTCTCTGAACAGGAGAGAGAAGTGCGGTCTGATGGCTGCTGGGATAGCCACATGTGTCTGCCCCAGGTCTTTCCCAACTGCATGCTATGTGGACTTTGGCATTCAGACATCGACACCAACAATTGTGACTGCAGCTCCTAATTTTGCTTGTTTTGATGAGCTGGTGATGTTGATAACCTGAGATACTGAGCATGGAGCAGATGCAGGTGTTTGTCATCCTTGTAAAAGCAGCACTGAGTGTCAGCATCTCAAGCCAAACATCTGAGAAACCTGCTATGGGGGGGCTCTAACCTCAGTCTGACAGTACAGGGGTGCTGGTAAAATAAGAGTTATAGAACCATAGAATGTGTTGGGTTGGAAGGGACCTTTAAAGGTCATCTAGTCCAGCCCCCCCTGCAGTAAGCAGGGACATCTTTAACTAGATCAGGTTGCTCAGAGCCTCATCAAGCCTGGCCTTGAATGTCTCCAGGGAGGGGGCCTCCGCCACCACTGAGCTGAGTGGCTCAGCTATATTATAGCTATGTTATATATTATAGCCATATATATTATAGCTATATTATAGCGGCGGAGCCCTTTCCAGCCATCCGCTAGAACAGGTGTGTCTGCTGAGCTGGGGATTAACCCCTGTTGTGTAATAAATAGGTGGCTGGGTCCCAAGAGGTTGAGTGGTCCTGCTTTTTTCTTACCCTTTGGACTTTGCACTTTCTTTGCACTATTCTGCGTAATAAGTAGGGTGGTTTATTTATATCAAACATGAAACTTAAATAACAGATCACAAACTTTGAAGAAGAAGAAAACACGGGCATCTTTGCAGTACCTGTGACTGGGGCGTCAAGGAGCTCTGCAGGCAGTCATCGCTGCTAAATGGCTGGGCAGGTAGAAGATGCTGTCCGTTCCTGTTGCCGGAGCCTGATGGCTGCCTTCTGCCTAAAGCACACGATTTATGGGAAAGGGAAAGGAAACAAACCCCACTTCACAGAACTGCTGCCGTTTCCCCGCCCCGCAGCGGGAGGCACGTCCTCTGCTTCCCCGGCTGGGGACAGAATCAGGAAAAGCTTGGCCGCTGCACGCAGCCCAGAATACCATGGCTGTGCTCCCTGCTCGGGATTTCCCAGCGCTTTCTGCCCCCCAGCTTGGCCCTGCCCGCTGAGGAGCATCCCGTCCCTGGCCGAGGCTGTCTCTGCAGTGCTGCCCAGCACCCCAGTTAGAAAACATTCCTCCCCATTCAGCAGAAATTACACTTAAGAGCACTCACTTCCTTCAGGATAGTAAACAAAACAAACGATGTGAGAGGAAAAAGAAATAAGCCAAGCACGCATCCTCTTCCCCTGGGGTGTGCGGGGGAGTGTCGTCAAAAATGTGACGACGTTACAATTAAACTGCAAATTTTTCACAGCAATACCATTTTGAGGCCAAAAAAAATAGGCTTCTGGAGCTTTTTTGTTTAAAATTCGGGATGCCCCAGAGGTATAGTAACAGATGCTTATAACCCTATTAGAGATGTCAAAACTTTATGCGGTATTACTGCGCTCATCTTACAGGGAGGACTCGGCAAATTGTGCAGGGGGGAAATAGAATATAATTTTCCAAAACAGTAGAAGTAACACCAGAAGATGAAAGGAAAGAATAGAGAAGCATGTCACAGAGAGCAGGGTGACGTGCTTGAGGGCATCATTGTTTTGTCTGTGTGGGAGGGGGCCAGGGACTGCCCTGGGCCACTGAGAGCCGGCTCAGCAACAGACAAAATTGACCCATTGCACCCCAAAACTGGACAAACCAGATGAGTTTATAGTGCTTCTGTGCAAACACGTTTAAGAAAGGGCAGTGAATACTGAAAAAGGAGAGACAAGGCCAGGGCAGGTGTAGCACCCAAAAGAACAGTGACCGGCAGAGGAGCACACCCAAGAGCAGTTGAGTAGGACACAAGGAGCAGCAAGAGCAAAGGGACCCCCATGCACCAGCCCCCAGCTCTGGCACCACCCGTGGTCTCACCAAAGGGCCTGGGTATAACCTGCGGCACAGGGGTGAGGGACCAGGACGGAGGGAAGAGAGGCATCTAAGTGTTGGTTGGTTTGTTACTTGGCACTAAATTAATTTGATTGAAATTTCGCAACTCAAAATGGGTATTTTTTGGACCACGACCGAATGTCTGACAATCTCTCAGGCGAATGAGCACCTTTGTACTGCAGTGTCACAGATGAGGTTGGGGAGAGCAGAGGAGAAGTCCCCTAGGGAAGCTGAGGTTTGATTGTGAACTGCTGCAAACGGAAACCAAAGGGGAGGGAAACAAAGGGCGAACAAGGGAGATGAAGAAGAAAAGACTAAGAATGCTAAGAGGTAAGACTCATCCTTGAGCAATGTGCATTGCTACCACAGCTCAGGCCAGAGACCCTGGCTCACCTCCAGGCTCCAGCTTCTCCCACAAGTGTCCACAGCAAGTCAGGGTGCACCAGGATCTGCAAGGAGAACATGACACCTACAGAGAGGAGGAAAAGTTGCAAGCAAGTAATTGTCCGGATTCGCATCCTGAAGAAAAATCAACTCTACCTCCAAGCTCCGAACCTGCCTAAGAACCTTTCCCTTTGGCTAAAGTTAGTGCCACTTTTTCTTCAGGAGCTCCCAGGCCACCCATGACAAGCACCTGATGCGCATTCTGCTCTCGGCCAAAGACTCGGTGCTTTCACCACCGAGATCCTCCCAGGCAGTTTTGTCTCCCAAGGCCTGGGAACCACCAGGTCCTGCGGTGCCGTCCTCGCTCCTTCTTCTGCGTCCCTGTGCTGGTGGCTGGGCCTGGCTGACCAGTGCTTCCCTGTTTTGAGTTTGCCTTCAAAGAGGCAGCGGTCCGAGCAGCACAGCGTGTGTGTGGGTCCCCCGGGACTCTCCTGAAATCTGGGACATTTTTCTGAGGATTTTGGGATGAGAAAACAGAAGGCTGTGCAGACCTTGGTATCAGACCCCTCTTTGTTTGCTGTGGTGGAAAGGGAGAGGGAGGGAAGGGGGGAGTTTCAGTGAAGTCATTTGAGGCATCCCTTGGCAGCAGTGGGATGCAACACCACGAAGCCCTATCAGTCTCTGTGAGGTTGCAAACATCCCTTTCCTACTGCCCCGGGGTATCCGTCTGGTTTTGCTCGCCGTGCCGCACATTTCTCCCTCGCGCCTGTTCCTTCCCTCCTATAAACCATCTCAAACAATACGAGGTTTTGTCTGCGCTCGGCGTCCAGCAGCCGCAGCGGTTCCTCAAGCCCCTTAGCCCTTATTTCGTGTGCGTGCCTTGGACTTAACCAGAACATTCCTGACAGAGGTTAAGCCCAGGCGCCGCGTGGATAATCCAAGATTTTTTTTTTGCCTCCGGTTCCAAGTGACGGTGACAATAACGGGCCCGTACGCGCTGTCTGCAGCTCCACACTGGCCCTTCTCCTGCCCCTTATCTCTTTCTCCCTTCCAGGCAGGTAGGGCTTATGGATAGGACAGAGATCCCGGCTGCAAGCTAGGAGGATTAGGGTAGCAAATTGCCTGTGCTTCCAGCCTGGGTGTCCTGCATCCATTTATCTCCTGTGCTAAAATGACGTGGCATGCTCCCGAGGCTGGGAGCAGCGTGGGATGAGCCCCTGCTAAACCAGAGGGCTGTGGGGAAAGCACTGAACGTGGCATGAAAGCAGGACTGTAGAGAGTTTCTGGAGCTGGAAAATGGGAACATTGGACTGAAGGAGCAAGAAGTGCTGGGAAGAGGGGATGGCAGGGCACCACGGTGCCCACAGCACAGCAGCACTCTCGGAAACAAACCAGGAAAATTAGTGTTCAGGCAAGGATCGCCCTCGGGAAGGAGAAGTCAAGCACTGGCCTTGGCAGGTGTGAGAGGGGAGAGCCAATCTTTTTCTTCACCACTGAAAACCCCTTTTTTCTCTTTTCTCCTCAGACAGCGAGATCTTTGCTCTGGCACCTGACACCACAGTGAGAGTGCTGGTCCTCCCTCCTCACGTGGTTGGTTTCTTTCCTGATTAAAAGCGATTAGGCAGCCCTAAAGCCTGAAGAAATGTGACCGAGGGGTAACAGGGACAGAGAATCCATTCAAGACCTCCTAAATCCCCAGGGCAGTATTTAGAGGGCCCTGAGGAGAGAACTGGAGCAGAACCACCCCACCAGGACCTCCCTGGCCTTCTCCTTCCCGCTGCGTCCTTTGTTGCAGCTGTCTCTTCCACCATGTCGTTCTCTGAAGCAGAGGTGCAAAGTGCCCGTGGCGCCTGGGAGAAGATATATGTGGATGCTGAGGACAACGGGACAACTGTGCTGGTCAGGTAAGGAAAGAGCCCATCCCACTGCTACACCAGGGGGTTGAAGGAGGAACAGCAAGAAGGATGGAGTTACCACCTAGGAGCACGTCTTGATGTGTTTCACACAGCCTTTGCTGGGAACATTTTGGTTTGCTGTGGTTTATCCCATCTCAGGGAGGAAACGGGGAAGAGGAGAGATCCACACAAATAAAAGTGAAAGGAAAGAGGGAAAGGGGTGGGAAAGAAAGAAGAGACAAAAACAATTTCTTCACTCCACCCATTTAAGGTAAAGAAAAGAAAATGGCATGAAAGAGAACGGGAACAAAACATGGGCCCTATTTCCCTCTTACCCTTTTCCTGTAAATTGCTTTAATGATTTTTTTTTTCAACTTGCGTGTCCTCAATATTTCTCTTCTGATTCTCCTTCAGCCTTTCCAGTCCAGAGCCCATCAGTTTCATTGTGTTGTACCCTTCCTGTGGGCTTTCCTCTCTTAGTTTTCCCTCTGTTTTCCTCTCCTCTTCCATAAGACAGAAGTTTCTTCTGTTCACCTTTCACATATCCGTCTCTCAGCTGTGACTTACATCACCTCCATATGCATTGATCAGTCCAAATCCTATTTGTGGTTATCATACCTTTACCACTCCTTCCGGCTTTCTTGTATATCACATCATGTGCCTGGATCAGCCTCAAAGTGTGTTATGTACTGCTCTTTCCTTCTGCAGTCTACACAACCTGAGGACAGTTAGGGTCAGAAACACAGCTATAAAATGCTAGTAGCATCCAGTGGTTTGGCTCCCCGGGGTAATTTACTCGAGAAGATTTTGCCTTAGTGTCCTACAGCCCCACCCATGCCTTTAGACAAATTCTGGGCTCCCCAGTACAAGAGAGACATGGACATACTAGAAAGAGTACAACGAAAAGCCACGAAGATGATGAAGGGACTGGAGCATCTCTCCTATGAGGACAGTCTGAGAGAGCTGGGACTGTTCAGCCTGGAGAAGAGAAGGCTCAGGGGGATCTTATCAATGTATATAAAAAGCTGAAGGGAGGGTACAAAGAAGACAGGTCAGGCTCTTCCCAATGGTGCCCAGTGACAGGACCAGAGGCACTGGGCACAAACTGAAACACAGTTTTTCACTGTGAGGGCAATTGCACACTGGCACGGGTTTCCCAGAGAGGTTGTAGAGTCTCCATCCATAGAGATATTCAAAAGCCATCTGGACATGGTTCTGGGCAACCAGCTTGACCGGGGGGGGTTGACTAGATGACCTCCAAAGGTCCCTTCAGGTCCAACCATTCTGTGACTCTGTGAAATGCAATCTGGATTTTGCTATTGCTATTTCAGGTGGATAACTGGTTTACCCAATGGAGTAAACTGCTTTTTTAAGAGACCAACCAAAATGACTGTAATTGATGTATTATAAAAGGCAATTCCTTTATGAGTGGCATTGAGTTGTATTACTTCTGAATAAACAAAATGAACAGTACCCAGTACTCAAACAACAATCCACCACAGGCAGTAAGAAAGCTTTGGGATGGACTCTAGGAAGGTGTTAGTTAACTAAACCAAGAGTAGGGTTTCTCCATGAAAACACTCGCCGAGAGCACAGTGGACATATCTGCTGTCCAGAACATCTTTGGGAATACTGACCCCGTGTGAACACGCTCCCACTTCTCTGTGGATTTTAGCTCCCCCTAACACTGAGCCAACACTGAGGAATGGTTTACTTTAGAAGCAGTGGAATAAATTCAGGATAGGTAGGTTTTAAGACTGAGTGAGCAAAGAGAAGTGCTGTGGGGAGAAGCGAGAGAGGGGACAGGCTGCTGTGGGCACAGGGGCTGTGCACAGATGGGAAGGGCAAAGGAGAACGAAGAAATGCAGGGGGAAGAGGAGTCTATTCTATTAAAGCAAAGGAAAAAGGGCAATAAATGCATAAGACAAGGCCTGGAATGTGAAGCCATATCTTCATTGATGCCTTGGTCCACAAATTAGGACGTCTCTCATTTCTCAACAGGATGTTTACTGAGCACCCAGACACCAAGTCCTACTTTGCACACTTCAAAGGCATGGACTCTGCTGAAGAGATGAAACAGTCGGATCAAGTCAGGGGCCACGGCAAGAAAGTTTTCACCGCCATCAATGACATGGTGCAACACCTGGACAACTCCGAGGCTTTTCTTGGCATAGTGAACCCACTTGGAAAGAAACATGCCACCCAGCTGAAGATTGACCCCAAAAACTTTAGGGTGAGCCAGCAGCCCTCTTCCCAGCATCTGAAATTTTGATGGGAGGATGTCTTCCCCTTTGAGGAAAACAGGCTTTGTATATATAAATATAAATATATGTATGCTCCGGAGAGCGGAGATGGCGGAAGGTGAGACAGTTGATGGTGGAAGACAGCAGGAATGAGAGATCTGGAGTCTGTTGGGAAGAAGGCTATGCAGCAATGCGATGCAGGCCGATCTGCTCAGGTGGGAGCTGCAGAGCTGCCCATGAGTTGTCATTCCCACGCTTGTCATTTAATAACAAGATACAGAAAGGCAGCTTAACACTGGCCTTCAGTCCTTGATGCCTATTTTTGTCTAGTAACAGGAACTGAGCTTTTCTAGGACAACTAAACCAGCTGTTATTGAGCATCAATGTCAACAGCATTGCTATGACTAAACAAACACAGATAATAAATCAAATGACTTGCCCAAGTCCACCTAAGGTCACTAGCAGAGTTAATTTACAACTACTTTATGTGCCTTACACAGCACAAAATGTGAAGAGGCACCTTCTAGAAAAGGTAATTCAGGCACCAGGAAGGTGGTTTCCAAAGCAGTGGGCCCAGTTTTCAATAAGTGGGAGAATAAGTGAGGATTTCTGCCTGAAGAGATCCTGAAAAGACACAAAATAATAAATGCTTCACAGAAAAGGAGCTGACAATTCAAAGTATACTACCTAGCTAGCAATTTTAAAGACAAACAAACCCTCATTGCTACAGAGTGCTAGGTGGTTAATGAGCAGGAAAGATTACGAAGAAACTTACTCCCCAAGCCATGTATTCCATAGGTGTCCACCACGGGCTTCCTCATGGCCTCTAAGCATTTGGGACAGTCCACCGCCAGGAGGAGGACTGCAGTAAATGGACCAAGTGAACTGGTTCTGTACAGCTGTCCTTAAGTGATGGGTGCAGTCAACATTAACTAGATACAAGATAGTTAAAAAAAACAGCCACAGTGACTGCATTTTTTTGTGAATTCTATAATGCACCTAATTTTCCATGACCTATTACGAGCTGTGCATGCTATATCATAGAATCGTAGAATCATGGAATGGTTGGGGTTGGAAGGGACCTTAAAAGATCACCTAGTTCCAACCCCCCTGCCATGGGCAGGGACACCTCCCGCTAGACCAGACTGCTCAAAGCCCCATCCAGCCTGGCCTTGAATGGTCTATATGCTGCTGAATTGTTCTTTTACCCCTTTTCTGCCCTCCAAGAACCCCAACTGAAATACACATTTTATTCTTATGCCTCTAATGTGGAGGAAAGTTCACACTGGTTGTTTCTTCTCTTCTCTGTGTTTAGATTATCTGTGACATTATCTTGCAACTGATGGAGGAGAAATTTGGTGGAGACTGCAAAGCTTCCTTTGAGAAGGTGACCAATGAAATCTGCACTCACCTGAACAATGTCTACAAAGAGGCGGGCTGGTGAGGATGTGCGACATCCAGGCTCTTCAAACATCTCGCCAGCACTGATTTGCTGCTTTTGGGCCTCCAGCCACAGTTGGAAGAATGAAAAAATAAAAATAAAAAAAAAGCAAGAAAAAGGCTTATATAATGTAGATATCAATGTCAATAATTTCCTTAGCAAACTGAATTTCTACGGTTAAATAAAACCCGCAAATACATCAAAGCCAACCAACAAATCCTGATGTGCTTTGCAGCTTCGGTGCTCCAGGTGGGTTCCTCTGGCCACCGTCCTTGAAGACTACATTTTAAGATGATGACTTTAAGCTTGCTGTTCCTGAGAGAAAGACTTGTTCCTTCCAGCAGCACCAGCCCAGAGAGGCACCAGCAGCTCTTTATCTCAGCTACCACCTCTCCATCCTCATGAATGACGAGCAGGAGACCATTTGTAAGCACCTGCAGGGACTTTGCAGCGGTCATTATTTAAGAGGTGCGGGCGTTATTTCGTGTTTGAATAAAAACAATGGGGAAAGTGGTTTATGAGAAAGACTAACGTATGAGAAAGACTAACGTCTGAGAAAGACACGGGGAAAGTCCCATCCTGCACAAGCCAGCAGAGTTCCTCAACCTAGGGAGAGGTTTCTTGGAGCAACTTTCAGCACAAGGGATGGCAACGCTGAATGTGGTCACCACTGGGTCCCTCTGGGCAGGGATGAACATCTCCAGCGTGTGGATTTCACAGTGTTACTCCCAGCAAATTGCTCTGGCCACGTTCCCAGGAGAGGGCAACAGTAGGGAGCTCACTAGCTCTTGTGCTGCTCAAAATGCATCCAGCTGAGGGAGGCTGCTGCCCCGATGAGCGGGGTTTCTACGGCGCTGCCCTCATCCTGTCCTGTCGCACAGCCTGAGCCTCCCTTCAGTGGTAACCGAGTCCCGAAATATTTAATTGCTTTTCCTTGTATTCCTTAGACGTGGTGAAATCATCAGCTAATAACTGCAAATAACTACATGCCGTTTTGCTTCAGTGTAATGCAATAAACCCCGAGAAAGCAGATGCGTCCTCTCATTTGTAGCACAGAAAAGGCACGCGCGATGCATAGGAGCGGTAACTGGTTACAGTGCATGCTTACTGGTGGTACTGGGGGCTTTACCAAAACCAGCTCAAGGTCCCACCTGGGCACCCATCGCACTTGCAGTAATCAGGCTCCTTGGGTGGTGGGAAGGGAAGCTTTTCACTTGACCACAGAACAACCATTTTATAAACAGCTAAAAATGCCGAATTCTCCTTCAGCCAAGGTATAGTTTCCTCACCCATCCCATTTGTTTGGCAAAGGGTGCTGAAATCCCAAAGCCCAGAAGATGAACTCTTGCTGGAGAAGGAGCATGGGGCAAGACGCTTTATTTGATTCGGTATTTTATCCCACTTGGGAAGAAGGGGAAGCATATTGCACAGCACCGTCAAGTATTGTAAGAAAAGAACAAGACTTGTAAAAAAATATTTATAGTCTCAAATCCCTTCGAGGCAGTACAAGTAAAGTTAACACTCTGAAAAGCTTAAAATATTTTCCTCTTTTTATTTACGTGCTTTAATGCACATTAAAAGCACTATTTGCCGTGATGACAGTTAGGTGTAATGACACGCTCGTCTGCCACAGACACCCCGGGCTGGCAGGCGCCTGACAACACTCCTCGATGGTTTAAGGCTCTTGTGTTCCCTGCGATGGAGAGAGAGAGGAGTAGCAAAAGCAAAGTCTGTGAAACAAATCAAACTCAGGCTTAAGTAAAGAGGGGAATTTTATAAGAATCCATTAACAAAGGGGACACACATTAAATTGTAAAGATTTGTATGATGTGAGTGGTTTAGGAGTCCATGTCCCTTTTTTTTTTTTTTTTCTTTTCGGTTTATCTGAGATTTCAAAGGATAGCAGGCAGCTTTCCCAACAGACCATAGATCAGGCAGCATTTTGAGATTGAGGATACCTGAGCTGGATTCTCAGTTTTCCAGCAGCCTCACTGCACAATCCTGTCTGGCTTTCCTTGGACCTCACTGTGCCTCCGCAAAACAGCAACATTCACGTACTCGGGAGGCAAACCAAACGCACTCTTTACTTATTGAACTGGTAAATACGTGGTGCTCTACATGCCGTATGCATTCCTAGGGACAGCTTTGATCCCGTGAAGAGAAACCTAAGGTAAACATCATACCTAAAGGTAGCAGGAAAATGTTCCCTGGGGAGCACCACCAGTGAGTGGGACCAAAGCCCTCACACCAAGCTTCATGGTTTTCATCCAGCCTGTGGGACGCCAGGAAGGTCTGGGTGAGGTGACAAATCTGTGACAGCACACAAGTTGCACAGCACAAGTGCCTGCCACAGGTTAAATCGGCTAAGTGCCGTGGAGTCATCTTTGTGTCTGCCTTAAACCAGAACAGCGCAAACACACAGAAAATACTGAGAAAGGGGAAGAGGAGCGAGAGGAAGCTCACAGAGGAAGTTTATCCCCTCAGCTAACAAAATCCAAATGCTTTGCCTGTCGTTGCTGGAGGAAAAAAGCATCCCCACAAGCAAAACTTGACCTTGTAGAGATAAGCGAATACTTTCCCAATTCAAAATATTACCTAAACACTGCAAAAACACATATGCACTTAAATTCAGTTCATCGACTTCGTCGAGTGGACTCAGACCTTCCAATGGGGGCAGCTTTGGGAAAGAACAAGGAATAGAAAATAAGTAAAAGATCACAGGCAAGGAGATGAGAGAAATTTAACTTGAAAACCTTCAGCCGCTGTGGTGACAAAGCAGAAACTTACCCAGAGGCAGGTGCCTTTGCAAGGCATCCCTGTACAAATGCAAATCAACGTTGGGATAAAAATCCAAGAGCCCAGTGGTGTGCGACAGCATCACCAAATTGCTCCGAGGCGAGGGAGTGGTTTACAGAAGTGGTTAACCTGCCTGTTGAGGCATTTGAGACTAATAATTTTGTTGCTGGAGAGTCTGAGCCAAGCGGGGCCTTCCTGCCCCTGCCCGGCACACGGGCAGCAGAGGCTCAGCGAGGCGAGCACGGGAGGGGAGGTCGTCTCAGATACCCCGGGGGTGCCCGGAGAGGGGACTAGAGGCCTTGCGGTGGATTTGGGGAAGTTTCTAGGAAATCCCTCCCTCGCACCCACTCTTCCTGCTGGAAGGCCGTTTGCCTTATTGGTGATTTAAGTGAAGGGCTGCTTGGGCTCCTGTGCTGTAGAGCTGTGGGCATGGGTACAACTATCGCCCTCAGAGGCGTTGCTTTACACTGAAAGAGTAGGGGCTGCTTCTCTTTGCTGTTTAAAACAGCTAGCGATGGGTACAAGGCGGTGAGGGTCCAGCCCAGATGGGAACACGCTGGGAGCAGCAATGTTTCTACCAGGTGCCAGGTGAAGTGGGCGGTCGCTTCTGTCAGAGCCGGAGCGGAGCAGGGGAACCCTGTCAGACTTCCAAGTCACCTTCCTGGTTAAACAGAAGGTACCACAAGGCTCATGATGGCACAACGTGTGATGAGAAAGGATTGCTGCCTACCGAAGGTCATGCTGAGATAAGACAAGCGAATTGTAGCGCCTGAATCGGTGCTAGGAGCCAGCAGCCCTGGAAGAACAGAACAGCCACCCAGTTCAAATGCCCATCCATCAGACCTGGTGCTCGGGCGTCTCATAAAAGCAGAGGTGTTATATGCTGCAAACCAAACAAAAAAAACCAAACCCCAGACTTATTCTAACCTTCTCAGTTTTCAACATTGTAAAATCTCTCTTTTTTTCTTTCATTACAACATCCTGCTTTAGGGAAAGGCGATAGAGAAGATGTCTTTTTTTCTTTACTTTTGCTAAAACTAACACTCACTTAACGAATACCTGTAGTCAGAATATCACCGAGGCGCAGTTAACCTTATATGCCATACCAGAGTGCTTCTGGCTTACGCAGTGGAGTGGGTTTGAGCCAGTTCAGGGCATGGTTATACTGCTCAGTATCAAAAAACCCTAAGACACACAGGAGTGATTTTTTTCTCTGGTGTGAGCCAGCAGCATCCCAGACTGAATCGTTTTCTTACTCAGTGGACAGTAGAAATAGAAGCCTCGTTGTACTGCAAGAATATTTTGTACACTTGCCTTGGAGCGCGCAGGCTTCTGCTTCTGATGTCCCTGGAAGCATCTCCCCAGGAGGAAGCACTTCTGCAGCGTCCCTCTCGCAGGCAGCAACGCGATGCTTCACTTTATCCCCTGCACAACCACGTGGGAGCGGACGAATCAGGGACACACCGCTGGTGCTGCCGATCTCCGTCCAGCCTCCCCAGGCTGCCCACCACGGACACCTGGTAGCCGCTGACCACTGCCATCAGGCAGAGCAGGCTGATCCCGACATCGCGATCAGCACGGGTCACCAGCAGAGCTTTGCACAGGGCTACAAGCAGAGGTGGAATTTTAGGACCACGAAGACAATATCTGTGAAACATTGGAGCTGACACCCGGATTGTGGTCTCCCACTCTATCAAGGCAGCAGTTGCCCTCACCTGTTGGAAATCAGCAGTTCTTCTCTGTTGCAAACCAGTTTGAGCTTAGGAAGACGGCAGCATTTTATCAAGTTACAGTAGCTTGGTGCAAAGTCCCCAACCCCATTATCACCCCGTAGTGACGGATACGCAGAGGCTGGAGCAGACCTTTGATGCTGCTGGCGCCTGACGGCTGGTGCTGTGAACGTTTGCAGCCCCTCTGAGCCGGCACCAGGATCAATTTCTAATCTTTGTGCTCCTCACTGAGCATCACCATCGACACTTCACTACCGCATTCGCCAGACCATTTCAGCCTGGGAAAGGGCTGTACAGCCACGGCAGCTCCTGCTGCCCGTCAGCCCCTTGCCCGTGGCCAGCCCTGCTTCGTTGCTAAATTAATCCCGACTCCCCGCCCGTGCATTTCCTCGGACGCTGCTTGCCTGTGGTGCTCTGCGCAGCATCGCCAGAGCCTTGGGAAGCGATTTGGGACTGCAGTTACCCCAGCAACAGGAGCTGAAAAGCCAGAGCCAGGAGAGACAAGTCACGAGAGAATTTTCTAATTGCCTGTTGACTGTCCATTACGTGCCTGCAGAAGGGAAAGCAGGGATAAAGAGGAGAGCCTGGGGTAGAAACAAAGATTTCTTCCTCTCTTCCCCTGTATTTCCAGCCGCTGGAAACCCTTGCCCAGCAGCCCGCTGCCTCCCAGTTTTGCAGGCTGCAGTGAAAGCCAGATCTCCAGGTCTTACTGAAAAGAACTAAGGAGTTGCACGAGCGGTAACGGTGCAAGAATTTATTAAGCAGCAAGTAGAAAAAAAAAAAAAAGTGATCAAAGCAAAAACCAAAGAGCAGGAACCACACAGGACTGAATGAAGATGGCAATAACACCTTTTCATAAGCCACTGCATCAGGAGAAACTAACCTGACTGTTCGCTGAACAAAGGACAACTATACTGAGCAAGTTGGGACGTGAAATGTGGGATGGAGAACAGCAAACCAGGTGGGCTATCAGGTGCCGCAGGCCCTTACACAACACACTGCCATCGCCTCTGCTGCGCACCTCGCTCTGCGTTTATGCTTTTTTTTTTCCAACGTTGCTTTTATGCTTTTTTTTTCCAACGTTGCTTTTATGCTTTTTTTTTTCCAACGTTGCTTTTATGCTTTTTTTTT
>VYZM01007314.1:34772-72984 GCA_013398915.1 Dromas ardeola | reverse complement strand
TTCAACGTTGCTTTTATATTTTTTTTTTTTTTTAACGTTGACTGCAGCTGCAATCTGCTTAGATCCCTAACAGTCGTGGCGGAGACAGCACGCACCTCTCGCTGAGTCAGCTCCAGTTATGGCAACGGGAAGCTTTTGTGGCCCTGAAGTTGCCGAAACCCATTTGTTTGGAGGTACCCACCCATGCCTTCAGCTGGCTTGCATTGGCCCCAGATGTCTTACCCTTCTCCATTCGGCTGAACAGATAATCCCCGCCCCGAGGCTATTTAAGGTTTGCACCATCATCCCTCTGTACTGGCGGAGGGGGGTGGTTCCCCGTTTTCTCCCAGTGCCCCTGGAGCGGGATGGAAGGTGCCTCAAAAGCACGGACTGGTGCAAGACAGGTTGGACAGACAGAAGGGCACCAGGGCTGGGGCTCGCGCTGTAGCAACAGGAGGATAAATCCCAGACTTGCCACCTGATGGGGGACAGAAAGGCAGGTAGGAACAGCCTCCTCTGCCGGCTTCGCTGGCAGGTCTGATGGTGGGTAACACCATACGGCTGCACCAGGCCAAGCACCTCTTTGCTTGGAAATGTCACCGTTTTACTGAATGGTTCCTGCTGCTCCAGCAGGAAAAGCAACTCAGGTACGTTCAGGAGAGGACCTCTTTTTCTGGTAATGTGCCATCTTCTAGCTGCTTACCGTTTTAACGTTCTTCTGTTTTGCACTCCCCTGACTAATCCAGAGCGAGACCTTTCCGAGATACAGGAATAATGCTTACAGGCTCACTGCATTTCAAACACTTTTAAGTAAATGAAATAACCAACTATTTTCACTCAATTTGTGCACCTGCAGTCTGACAAAAACGGCCATGGAGCTACAAAATTTCAAAGAGGAGACGCTCAGCTACAGCATCCTTAGGTTCCCTCAGGAGCTCCATTCCCTTCCCAGGCTGCAGTCAGCCTCCTTGCAGGAAAGGGAAGATTATTTCCCTCGAACAGGAATGGCCTCGAGCACTCTCAGCGCTCAGGCCCTCTCAAGGACCTGCAGACCTGTGAGATCTCTTACCAAAGAATCAGTAGCGCTACAGAGACACTACGGCACAGCAGCGCAGAGCCCCCTGCCCCGCAGATTTCGAGGTGGGTTGAGCACCTTGCCTCTGGCTCTCTCATTCTCTTAAGAATCCAATTGCTTCTTCAGCCATAAGGGAGAAAAGCTGGGCAAACAGGCTCCACGCGGGAAGTTTTAAGTACAGTGCGGATGGATGACACTCCAGTGCGATTGTGAAGGTAGTGCATCCACGTCTGTAAGGGCCTGTTTGAGCTGGGTTAGCAGGCTGAGTGGCTTTTTCTGATTTGGTTCCAGACCAGAAGTCAGATTTAACAATTGCTGAACCATCTACTGAAGACTGGGAAATTAAAGAGCACAAGTAAAGAAGCCCAAACTATTTGATTAGTGTCAAAGCTCTTTCCCTTATGTGATGCAGCAGAGATGGACAAAGATTTATTTCCCCTGGATCCCTTTCATAATCATGCAAACTGATGTCAGTCAATACCACTCTTCAGGCGTCCATCAGGAAATACACAGGTGATGAGTTTCACCGTCCTGGAAATAAAGGTAGCTTGGTTCTGATGGAAGGAAGGGATCCTTACTTACTCAGGCACAACTAATAATGCAGTCTCGCTTACCGACAGGTGTTCCAGAACTCTTGCATCAGAAGTGTGTTTCATCAATCGCTTTAATTCTCTTCGTTCTCTTCCTAACTGCACTCCAGTCCTCACTTCAGACATGAGACCTATTTTTCCACATGTAATTCAGATTATTTTATCAGGATACCAGAGGTAAGACTTACCTTCTCTCTGTTTAACACTGGTGTGGTACTTGGACACTATGAAGCTCACCACCCTGCAAAAACCTATAAATAAGGAAAAGCTCAAATCCAATCACCCTTTGATAATTCAATTTAAAAGCTGTTTGTAAAGTGAATGGCGTATTATCCAGAATTTGCCAGTGTGGAGTCCAAGCAGTGTTTTGTCACAGTATACAAATTCCCACCCCACTTCTCTTTTACAATACAAAATTTCTAGTTGCTGGCTGCAGGGGGAAGACAGTATTTCTGGAATATTTTTATTCCAGAAAAGGGAGTTAGCAATCCACTCATTGGCAATTCTGTTACGCAAGAGGCATCTAGAAATGACCGTTCACCTTTTGTCACACCACTAGAGTCCCATTAACAAAGGTGTGACAACGGACGTTAGCAAGCACTTATACAGTGTGCTCATACCAGAGGGGCAAACACTGGTAGCTTACATTCATCAGACAGCTGGGCCATGCAGGAAATCATAAAGCATTCCCAAGAAGGAAACTCATGTTCAGATTTCAAATGTGTAAAAAAAAAAAGTTAAGTAGTTAGCCAACATTATTACTGTATTTTTTTAGAAGCTTAAAATGACATGAGTTCAAAGTGGAGGGTATGTGTCACCTTGGACACAACTCCTTGCTGAGATGTAAAGGTCCTGTTCTAGCTTTCTCTGCCAGCTAAAACACTGCTGAATTATCTACTGTGTCAGAATTACCACCCGTGTGTTCTGAGCACACAGAAGAGGCTACAGAAAAGACACTGGGGAAAAACGCACGCAGTGCATTTATAGTGCTATTACACACCCATGATTAGCAGCCCTACAGCGGCACTTTGACCAGGGAGATACAGAGGAGAGTCTGCAGAACCTGCTGAAAAGGCCAATAAATCATTACAAACACTGCTCTTAAGCATCACTTGAGTAACCCAGTGGTGCTATCTCAAGGAGAATTTACCAATGTCTAAATTCTTCTGTGTGGGTGTAGGGCAGATCTGAGTAATTTATATGCCCCGAAGCACTTCCAATCGGACAGAATCGACAGCACCCCCTTTACGTAAAGGCAGCTCGCACCCAAATTAAACACTGCTTTTTGAAATTGAAGTCATTGAGGAGTTAGTGGCTGTGCCATGATCATTACGATTCCACATGTTTTTGCCTCTGAAGATCTTAGGATGGTCAGGATTATAATCAGAATAGCTGCTTCTCCTACAGCCCATCTGCATGTTAAAAACTCTAATAACCAAATGTTAGTTTTTAAATGACTGAACTGCTAAGTAACCACCTTAAGAGACCAGTATATCCTTGTTAAGTTATTGGACAATGTGGTTTCTTTTTTATTTTTTTTTTATTTTTTTTTTGTTCTCAATTTTTGTTTGTTGTTGCTGGTTTTTTGTTTGTTATTAATACAATTAAGGATGCGCCGTTTACACCCCACAAGAAAAAGCAGAAAGAGTCCTTATGGAAAAAACAAATATATTGAACACATACCAATCAAATGGTACAGATATGGGACTGGCTTTGATTTCAAAATTTAAGTAGAAATAAAAAAAGATGTAATGCAACAGCTGTTCAATTTCCAAGTCTAAATAGGCACTGTAAAAAGACATTTCCTCTTTCTCCAGCACACATTCCTGTCTAAATGCTCCCACTGTAATCAACTCCTAGGTTCCCAAACAAAAAAGTCACTGGGAACATAACCTTAGAGTAAAAGTTAATATCCATCCACCCACCCTCTTACAAAAAAAAAAAAAAAGGCAAACAAAAAAAACCCCGAAATACAACCTTTCAATGCTGCTGTTTTGACTGGAGCAGAATTGGAGAATTTATAAAGGTTCAAAAGCACCCAAGGCAAGTAGTACAACAGAATTTGTTCACTAACTTGTATTGGAAAGGAGATTAAAAACATTGAGATCTGCATCTTGGTACATAAAACTGTTGTCCTGAATAAAGAGAAATCTTTCAGAAAAGTTTTACAACTTGGTGGAAGTCCAGGACCCAGCTTTAGGCATCGTTAATTGATGGGGTTTAATTCTGACTTGGTTATAACCACTTTAATATACTGTACATCTACCCTAGTTGGATCAGTGTCTGGAACTGCTCACTGGTGTCCCTTTGAACAACTGTAAACTAAACCATAGTATGCAACTCCATAGGAAGCTAGAACTCAGGTGAATATACAGCCAGTTATATCTCCCCTGCTTCACGCTCTTCCGAGCTCCTCGGGTCTTCCGATCGACCATTAGCACTTTCATAAGAGCGTTTCTTGTCTTTGAAATCTCGCGGTGACCTCTCTCTTGAGCTTCTATCTTTATCACGTGATGTTCTATCACGATCTCTTGAACGTTCTTTGTCTCTGGAAGATCTTTCTTTTGAGGATCTGAAAAGTGCAGTAAATTTGAGAATTCAAATTAATCACAAATCTGCATCTATCGAACAGCATTTTGATTTTATAATTTTCTTCTTTTTCCAACCCAACTTTAGATTTATGTAAATAGAAGTGTATGAGAAGACATCAGAAAGCATTCTACTCTTCTCCTTTCCCTATTTCCAATTTCAAAAGACAAATATTGATGGAGGCAGAATTTAGTCTACATTTATTAGAGAGCCCAGATTAAGGTCAATGTGCTTCATGAAATCTCTTAATTGCAACCTCCGCTCTCAAGCTTGCATTAACAGAAGCTTAACTGAAATTTCTAATCTGTAGTCTCTAGCTTGGGAAGAATGTCTCACCTATCTCAGATATATAAATTACAAACTTAAAAAATTATTTAAAAATGTGAGTTTGATTAAAAGCAGGGGGAAATTAACTTGCGTAATTCAGGAATGAGGCTATTACATGACAAATATAAAACGAATCTGCAATCTGTGCTACAATTAGCTTTTGTTAGAAGAATTATCCCTTGTGTGATTTTACTATGTCGGTGTTATTTTTAGATATTTTACTCTGATAATAGGCATTTCCAGAACCTTTACAATGGAGCGGGAAAAGAGCTGTTCTGTTAAACAGTCCATGTAGTTTTAAATTAGATGAGCTACCTGTACTAGAAAAAAAAACGCATTAGACATCCTCTTTATATTCCCTCAGAGAGTGCCCTAAGCTTGTTGTTGAAAAACATCACATTTTCATTTTAAGATGTATCGCAATCAAAGATTCTAATATATACTTTCACAGCAAAGTCTTAACAGCATGCCACAAAGCTAGCCACTAATTTCTTAGTCAAAAAAATCTGGTGTACTGGACAGCAAGACTGTACTCCCTCCACTTACAGAAAGTTACTGTCAACACCTCAAAGCTTCAAAACTAGAGCCTACGTAATTCTCCTGCACTCATTTCCTTTTATAAGCTTACAAAGGAGTGACCTTTTATTTTAGTTCCTCAGCTGGAAAGATTACTTTCCCTACAATGTAGCATTTTGTAAGACTTAGTGTTTGCAAACACAGGGATCCACAAGCACTACTCCTATTCCACAAACTACACGTCAAACAAGAGGAGGAGCTACATGCCAAATAAGAAGTTAATGCTCGAGTTAGTACAGCTGCTTCACAAGTATTTTGCACTTCAAGTCCCCTGCAGAAGTAACAATGCTTCCAAACTGGTTGACTCAGGCTAACTTTAGTAATTAATCCTAGAACAGGCAGACAGATAGGCCCTGATGCCATCCATAGCCTTGGCTTTTCATTCAATGCATTTTTGGAGGAATGTTAAGATGCATTTGTCCAGCCGTCCCATCTCTCTACAGCTGAGTCTCTAATCACCTGACAAGAAGGAAGAGTAGCTTTAATTAATCACAGCATAGTGATGTGAAAGTTTATACGATTGCTTTAGCAAGCAGTAATACTACCAGAAGACTTAGAACCAAAATACCATTCCTGCCTTTCTCAAGGGCAAGGTATAACCTTTAGAATCAGAACCTCTACTAGGCTTCCATTTTCTAGAATGCTCAGAAAGCATTACTTCCTAAGTGATCAAGTGGATTCTTCAGCAGAAACCGCCCCCTTCACCAGATACGTAGGCAGCATCCACACTGTCACATTCACCAACTATGAATTGTGTTACGATGCATGATACTGGTTGGTTCCAAAACAGTAGCTCTGGCTGCCTGCATTGGGTCTGAGGACAAAAAAAAAAAACCAACATAAGTAGCCTTGGACAAAAATCCTAGGGCAGCCTTGGCAGTCTGGGAAAATCCTAGAGCAGCCAGTCACATCTAGGAAAGCAGGGAAAGACGTAGTTACAGTTTTAAACTTTCCAAGGGGTAAGATGTTTGACTAAATGGGCCTGTGCTTCCCCAGGCCCTGGCTTTCTCCTCAGAAGGAAAGGAAAAAAAAGGGGTGGTGGTGGTAGAAAATTAAGTCTGTACATCTCTACCACAGCAGAGAATTAGCATAAGGCTAGAATATTCTGTTGTCAACCAGGATCTGAAGGATATTAAAAAAAAAAAATCATCTAAATGCTAAGAGTGGGATCAATCTCACACAGCTTTAAATGTCTGCAGTGTAAACATCTAAGCTCATCAGCCAGATTTCCTTAACTGCCAGCAGAAGAAATAGACACTTTAAGGCATGATTTGTCTCATCTTAAAATAGACACAAAATTATGTCAGATAAGTCTGTAACGAGACTCATGAGATTTACATCTGACCTAGTCATCTAAAGCCAGGTGAAATGACGTCCCATCCTATGATTTCGGGTACTCTATTTGTCCATGGAATGCCTGTATGGGAGTACATTAGCCCTTGTCACATGAATTCTTCCAAGTGGACTCACACAGACATCTCTCAATTTACCCACATTTAGGTTTGCTGTCATGATTGATCTTATCATTGAGTAGGTATCTCAACATCTAACTGCGCATATTCACTTTCTCATTGCAAATCAAGAAGCACAAATTACGTATTTTGTTTCTAATGAAATAAAACATTTTAGTTATTTGGAACGTATAACCAACAGCAAGGAAAAGCAGGACTTTATATTTAGACCTGCTCTTGATCAGGCAGTAATCCAAGCCTGGGTAGACCTAGGGTTCCTATTAGCTTAGGTACATTGCTGTTACTACCAGATGGGTAAAATACACATTACTACTATTGTCAGATACTCTATATACCTTCGGTTGTGCCCACAGAGTGTGGAGGTCCACTCCTTATATTACTAAATCTGAAAGGAGATCCCAATAATTAAGAGATTTACATCTATCCACCTGTTCATAGGGTGAACAATGATACAGATTAAAGAAAATGCATTTGTCAAATTTATGTATTTGTAGAATTTCCTCAGATATAGCACACAATAAACATCTCTCTACTTTCAGAATTAAGAAGTATCTGAGAGGTGTCAGCTTTTCATCTTACGTGAAAAGCTCCTCAGAAAATACTTTCTGAAGAAGGGTGGACAGGAAAACCAGAAGGAACTGCATGGTTTCCTGCAAACAGTAATACCCTGCACAAGTTTGCCTCTGATAATGCTTTTATACAGAATAAAATGGGAAAATGACTTCCAGGAGGAGCACATCAAGAGTTTCTCCAGTAAGAAGTCTAATTGTTTAGTATGCTTGTATGTTGAAGCCGTAATGGATGTGATCAAAACTAAAAAACAAACCCAGACACATAAATAGCTTTTACAGCAGGATTCAACAGCCCACAGTAGTGTGTTTTATGGTAATTTAACCATACCCCCNAAAAAATTCACACTAAAGGCTTTAGGTTAACATAAAATGATGCAACTCTTCCCACATAGCAACCACAACTCCACACTTCTCTTAAGGCCCTAGAATTAATGCCGCCGTGTACTATCCTTACTGCAGCTTCTGGTGTCACGCTGCTCTTCTGCAAGTGTTTGGCCAAAAGGCTACCAACTCCTTCCTGAAGTAGTTAACTTGCTGGAGTGCGTCTTATTTTCCAGAGTATTTCTGGTCAGAATTCCTTGGCCAACTGAATGTTTTCAGCTTAAGGAAGACAGGCCTGAATAAAGGTATTTCATATCGGGTTTTTAAGAAATTCCTCAAAAAAAAAATTTTTCAAAAAAAATAGGATTTGGCAATGAGTACTTCCCTGGAATAGAAAAAGAGTTCTTAGGAGACAAGGAAATATAGTACCTTTGAGCCTGCAAGTTCAGGTTTATTTTCTGGCATCAACAGCGGTACGGTATTCAACAGAAAGACTTCTCCCGCATTCATGTGAAAAGCAGCTCTAAGGGCTAGAAGGGCATTTCTAAAATGGAGGTATCCAGCCTGGCTGCAAATTCAATAGCTATCCTCGTCCCAGTGGAGCAAGATCATAGCTCTAAAGGTTCTTTACTCTCTTAAAAACACAATATACATACTTAAAGAGCAAAAATTCTGCTTGACCTCAGAGAAATGAGAGGTATGAGTTGCTAACGACGGCGCAGCAATTTTTGCCCCCTCAAGTAAACAGCAATGCAAAACTCTTATTTGTACCAAGGATTCTTCCAACACAGGTGTGTCTCATTCCTTCAGGACAGGAACTGACACCAGGAGAAGTATTTCAAGTACTGAATATTGTAAGGTTGAAATCTTGTGCCCTGAATTACATGGTAGTTTTTAACTCATTCACACAAAACAAAGTTTGAAGGGCTTATCCTTTGACAGCAACTTGCAGAAGGACACCAATTTCACCTTTAAATCACCTTGTGCTTTAATCAGTACAGTTTTCTTCGAAGGACTGAAACTGAGTCTTACAAGGCTGGGCTTCAAAGTTGAAGAATTAAAAGCAATTTGAGCATATGCTCTATACATTGGTTCATCCAAATTAAAAAAAATGCATTGATTCCAAAGGAAATGGCCATTTTAAGACTGAAAAACTACAGGTTTGAAGATTTGCTAATCTGCCATTGTGAATGCCTTGAAGAGGCAGGCTCTTTAGGATAACTGTGATGACAGGCTACAATCAAGATGGAAATTGCCGTGTCTGAAACATTGACTTTAGACACTAAAGAACACCCTGAAGAATTTTAAATACCAGACACTACTGATTATATCCACTAGAGTACTGGCCATTTAAGTTTTATCCATCTGCAACAAAAAGAAGGAAAAAAAAGACTTGGACCAACCCTGTCTTCTGTGCTCTCTTACAGAGCACAATGCGACTACAGTCGCCTACCTGCTCCAGGAAGAAAAAAGGCTCATTTTTTGGACAAAGACCCCAAGAGATACTCGAACACATTCAGCACATATTTCTCCCATCCTTGGTGATTTAACTCCTAAAACCATTTGAATTATAAACCCTGCATATGTGGTCACTTCAAAACCGGATCTTTTCTCTTCTTGCAAGTTGACAGTCAGGGTTTTAACACTGGGCACCCTGTACGCTGTACTGCACTCAAATCTACGCCACAGTGTCTGACCTACACCAGAAAGGAATCCTGGTTATGAGCAGACCTCCATACCAGATGCCTTGTTGTGCAATTCCAACGCTCTTCTAAATTATGCTTACCTCACTCATCTGAAGTAAGTCAGCAAATCCTCAGCAGCAGACAGCAACTGAGTCATTCACAAGCCAACAGCCCCAGACTGCTTTCTGCAGTAATCCTTCAATCAGGGGATAAGCCACTTCCCTTGCAAAGCAGCATCTTCAGATGCAACGCAACAGGTTTATTTTCAGGCATATCTAAACTTGTTTTTATCTGGTGCAGTACACAACAGATGGGCTCCAGTGCTGGGAACAAGAGCCCAAGGGAAAATCCAAATGGATGACACTAAGGCAGACCATTGGTATCCCTGGGTCCAAATGGAGATCAACTGTTTCACTTTCTAAGCTGCAGGAAGCTGGTACTGTTATCATCTTGACACCAATACCTTTTATCACTCCTCCATAACAGAAATAATACATAACCCTATTGTTTTTATTTAAAATATATATCACTACCATATGTCAAATCATAAATATGTTAAAGGTGTAACTGAAATCTGAGACAGTCTCAATGTGTTTAAATTACTGTCATGGTTTCATCTGGAAGAGAGTTAACTTTCTTACTAGCAGATGGTGTAGTGCTGTGTTTTGGCTTTAGGATGGGAACAGTGTGATAACACACTGGTGGTTTTGGTTGCTGCTAAGCAATCAAGGCCTTTTCTGCTCCTCACACCACCCCACCAGCCAGCAGGCTGCAGGTGCACAAGACGTTGGGAGGGGGACACAGCCAGGACAGCTCACCCCAACTGACCAAAGGGATATTCCATACCATATGACATCATGCTTAGTACATAAACCTGGAGGAAGAAGGAAGGGGGCCATGGTTGGAGTGATGGCATTTGTCTTCCCAAGTAACCATTATGTGTGATGGAGCCCTGTTTTCCTGGAGATGGCTGAACACCTGCCTGACAATGGGAAGCAGTGAATGAAATCCTTGTTTTGCTTTGCTTGCGTGCGCTGCTTTTGTTCTACCTATTAAACTGTCTTTATCTCAACCCACAAGTTTTCCCACTTTTACCCTTCTGATCCTCTTCCCATCCTGCCACGCCTTGGGGAGCAAGCGGCCGCATGATCCCAGTTGCTGGCTGGGGTTAAACCACAACAATTACCAAGTCGTAAACGTAAACTGCATCTAGGAAATGCCTTTTATTTCTAGGGCAACATTTACCTCTTTTTGGAGCTGCGTTCTCGGCTTCTCTCCCTGGAACTATGCCTGCTTCTATGATGGCTGCGACTCCGGCTGCGGCTGTTAGAGCGAGACCTGTGACGATGGCGTTTCTCACGGGATTTGGAGCGAGTTCTTCTCTTCCGTTCCCGGGAGGCTGAGCGAGACCGATGTCTGCGGCGATCTCGGGACCTAGATCTAGGAACAGAAAGGACTTAAACCAGACACTGCATTCACCTAGCTACTCTATCAGTGTACTTTGAATATTATACACTCTATGCATAAACAAATCTATTGTATAGAGAATGGTCTGCAGTGTTCAGAGCTATTGCATTCTCCTACGACAGGCAAACAGAGAGGGGAAAGCAACATTAGAAATCCTATAAACTCTTTTATGACTAATGCAGACAATTTTATAGTTAATTCACAACTGTATGTATGGTTACAGCATAGCCAATCCAGGCTTCTGAAAGGAATTAAAATATGGAAAAAAATGTCTTTTTTTAAATTTTAAAATCTTATCTTTATCAGGCAAAGTTACAGAACTTCATGATGCAATGACAGGGATCATTTGCCAGAACGTACAGAACAGTTCTGCAAAAATAAGACGATATCCTTCCTCATACCTACTACAATAAAACTAGCCTGGAAGGTTTTAACCACCATACAAATTCATTATTTTCTTTCTTTCCTTCCCCTCCCGCCCCCGCAACCACTTTGCAATATATCTCACTGGTGACATTCAGCTGCGTAGGGAAGGAAGAAAACCTGTACTATTGATGGGTCATACGCTGAGAGTTAACCTAGTGCTTAGGATTTTTAAAACATGCGTTTTCACCAAAAGGTATTAAACACAAGCTTCTGTTTTGAAGAAAAGAGCAGTGTTCTGTGTTCTAACCATTTTTGGGACAAAAGTTGCATTGTAGTAGCCACAAAACAGATGCACACATATAATCTCATTAGCATAGTGATAAATACTGTATTTATACAGTAGAGTTGACCATGTAACAGAATGCTTTGTCTGTAAAGATGGACATCTTAAACTAATAGTGCTAGACAAACTTATAATGTTCCAGCTTGTGAAAGGCTGGCTTCATTGACGGTATTCCTTGTCTGGAGATTTATATACCTTTTGGTATGCTTGCTGTGGGATCTGGACCTGAAACAAATGGAAAATAGTACATCAATTTTTCTTACAGAATCTTACTATGAAGTAAAGTACAATTTAGTAATAATAAAACAAACTAGTTGACCTGTTATTGTGTTTCTCATTTCACTAGCAATTATTTAAAGGCCTTTTATGTGATGCTAACACCTTTGTAAAATATTTCCCAGGAAACACACCCCTCTGACAACTGTTTTGTGTTTGTTGTTTTGAGACCACCATACTACAAACCCAGAAGAATATCTAATCTGCTTTTTTATTCCCGACCTTCCCACAGAAAAAGCTTACTGTTCAAGTCAGTACTCCCTCACTTCTTGTCAGGCACCTTTTATCAGACTGCAACAGATTTTGAAGTTTACATTGTTAACCTCTGGAGCTGACATGTCAAGAGAACCGTAGTTCAATTCCACTCCATTCTAGCCCCACAAGACCTGGAAGCAACTATTTAATAGAAGAACAGGGGGAATTATGTTCCTCAGTCACACATTCAACTGCTAAGGAAAATTTCTAACATCTATAGAGAAAATATTGAACATTTAACAGATGTTAGAAACTCACATGTGTGTAAGCTCACATCTGTCAGGTCTCAAAACAAGGTACACACCTGAAAATTATCTAATTTAAAGGCCACTTGTTCAAATATGTAGAGACGCTTCTATCTGTAGTTTTTAAAAAGGTTATGAAAACAATTCATGTTTTAAGAGTTAGACGTGAAATTCACTCTCAATTCTTGTAAGTTTCCAAGGAATGCAGACTATTGTGATTCTGGAGATTTAGAAATGTGCACGAACTACATCAGTTTTCCCATTAAATTTAAATAGGTCATTATGTACATGCAATTAAAATAGATCCCTACCTCCTTAGTTTCTCCCTTTCTTCTCTTTCCCTCTCCTCTCTACGTTTCAGACGTTCCTGATTTCGTTTCTCCTGTTTATCAGCCACAATCCTCTAAAAGCAAAGGAATATATTCATTAAGTTACATTTCAAAATTTCTCAGATGAAGGTGCTATAAAAATAATCTAGACAGTTAATATTCAGTTCTTTCCCTCATGTATATTCCCTTTCTCTTGTGTATATTATTCCCTCTCTCTTCCTCAGGGTATATATATTTTATTTATTTATTTTTCTCCAAGAAACAGAAATTATTGCAGAAGAGCTGCAGCAAATAGATGGGTGTTACACGAAGACCTGAAATATGTAAATTATATCAAGTTTTCCACAAAGAGGAATTTAGAGCAATAAATCATGCCTTTGATGTGAGAGTTTCCATGCCAATCCTACCGTATTTTGGCCACTGGGGGAAGGCAGAAAGGAATCAGAACCGGGAGAGTTAATTGTTTTATTAACGCCTTCAGCTATGCTGTGACATAAAGAAATCCTTAGTCTTAAAGGACTTGGTTGGGCTGATACCTAGTTTTGAGGCTACTTGTTTCTGTGTTGTGAACATGAGACACATAATTAGAGAGGATGCTTCAGCTGATAGCCCCCAGGTTGAACTCACTACTACTGGGGACAAGGCACGCTCAGTAGAGGGCCCTCAGATGTGGAACTCACAACTGGAGATCTGGCCAAACCCAAGTCTCGCCACCTTCTGGACATGATGCAAGAAATTCAACTCTTTGTAAAGACCTTCTTCTGAGATGTGGAATTGCCCCAGCAGCATCTTGATTAGATCTCTGAGGAGAGCTCTGAGGAAGGAGGGGATAGTTATTGTTTTCTTTTTTTGTTAGCGAAGTACTTCAAAAGATTATTTTACTGATGCTTTGGGAATGTGAAATAATTATCCATGCATTTTTTTGCAAATGGTGTAAATGATCAGTTATTTCAACCCTTTATGTCATATTATATCTATGCTTCCTCGTACAGTATCAGTAATTTCACTACAAGCAAGGTTTCTTGTTCAAGTGACTCTTTGTATAATTTCACGGAGGGATGACAGGAAGCACACATGATCTACTCTAGGCATCTAAGGATTAAGTTACAGCAGCTATATTTAGGAGCCTAAATTGCCAATATAGTCAACGGAAAGAGTTGGGCTTTCCAAAAGGTAAGTCACAGTATATCCATGCAAGACAGCTGGAATATTATAAAATATAAACCAAGCCAGTTTACTCAAACTCAGTAGCAGCATTTTCTGCTTTTAGGGCTTCAACTCGTTTAGCTATTGTCTTTACTGATTTCTACAGTTAAATACTTAATTGAGCCTTGAACTCCATGATTTGCATATTAAGGTCATAAATGGTATCCGTGTCCAAATCCAACCTCTTGAATACCAGAAGTCTAAAACATAATTCCAGTAAATCTTTTTTCCAGCATACAATTTCTAGTCAAGACAGTACTGTTTATGATAATATTCCAACTGGATTTCAAATCTTCAACTATAAAAAACATGCAACTTCCCTGTAACCATTATTTTAATATCTATCCTGACTTTTTTTTTTTATAATACATCTTTTTGTATTCTGACTTTGGACAGCTACAGCCTTGAGTTGTTGGAACTTACTTATTTCATCTATTGCCAGTTAACCTTAAAAGCCTACAAAAATTTCTTTAAAGAAGAAATCTCCTTTAGTTGTTGGTACCTCTAGAATGAAAGTCACCTAATCTTTGTCCGGATAAAATAAAGAAATTGAGTTTCATTCTTTCACTTTCTCTAGATCTTTTTTGAAAGATTTGCCATGTGTTATCATCCTCCTTATGTAATGGTACCGAAAGCGAGGATTTCAATACCAGCCCTATTAACATTTTATCCTAATTAGATAAAATATCACTCACTTAGGCCCACTATATGTTCTCGTGTTTTCAAAAGTCTCATTATTACTTTTAGCCAATCAACTGGCTAAAAGTAAAGTTCATTTGGCTGTCTCCTGTGACTGCTAAATATGTTTTGACATTACTGTCTTTCAAACACATTCTCCATTTTGTAAGTGGAATCGCACTCTTTGTTCCCAAGACGCATTACTTTTAACATGTGTTTTAACATACCTCAGTGCAAAAGAGGTCACCTTATCAAATTATTCAGATAATTGGTATTAAATTAGAACGTTTTGTGTTTCGTAGACTAATGAAATCCCAAATTTTGAAGTAATATGAAAAAAAATTCACACACTCAGAAAGAAATATTCCGTTAAGGTCGCCTGGCAAATAATCAAGTAGAAGCACACACATATACACACATAAAAATGTAAGAATGATTTACCCTGAGTTCCTCAAGCTTCTCTCTTATTTCAATAAATCCTAAATGTAGTTTTCCTCCAAAGTGGTCAGCAAGTCGTCGGTCATTGTCATGAAGACCAAGATAAGCCGAGCAAACTTCACAAACGCGCAGCTTCTGCTGCTGAAAGCTGGAGGCAGGCATAGAATTCCTGTACACTTCCTAGAAAAAAAAAAAGTTCACTTCACTGAAGCTTTCCAGTACAAGCCACATCAGCAGACCATGAGGCACAACCGGGCTGCCACAGCAAGGGCCACGAGACCAAATGAGGTAAGTCAGTCCAACACACACAAACACAACTGTAGCGTCCACAAATACAACTGGCCAATACTGCTAAACTAAGATAAGTGCATCATCCGTGGAAGTGAGTACAATTTTAATAGTATAGCAGTGCATTTAAAAGGTAGGAACTTAAACTGTACAGGATGCCGCAAAGCAGATTTTTTAGTTTTATATGAAGCAATTATTTAAGGAAATGACAGCAGATAAGACATCTTGCATTACACAGATGCCAACCAATTTAATATTGGACCCTGCCCTCTCCATCCCCCAAGCCTTACACAACCAACTTACTTCTGCTTCTCTCTTCTTTACCCGAGCCTTCTCTACTTCATCCATTACTTTTTGAGATTCTTCCACATTCCCATCAGCTCCAAGCTGTTCCACTTTGGCCAGCAGTTTCCCAATTTCTTCATTCAATTCATGAACTCTTTCAGCCTTAAAAGACAAGAAAAGGCTTAACATAGGAAATACTTTTAATTATGGAAAACAATCTGAACTACTGTTGAGTTGTTATATGCAAAATCGGTAGGACAGAATTAAAAGAAATATGCAGAGATAACTTCTCCAGGTAAAGGTGAAACAGAAGTTGCCTCATGTAAAAACACAAAGAAAGACTGAGTTACCAAGTCTATGTACCAACTCCAGAGCAGGATTTTGTTCAGAAACTTCAAGTAATTCACACTGTTGCCTATACCACATAGTCTTGCAAAATTAGTATTTTTACAACCATTCCTCCTGGCACGTGCATACATGCACAGAAAAAGAACAGTTTTTTTCAGTTAGAAGATCTAGAGAAAAGCACATCAAATTTTGTTTACTTTATGGATGAAGTTTTGATCAAAAAAGTTTTAGAATTACTAACATTTGTATGGCATGGTATCACAGAGTGTGAAGTCTCCTGAGCTCAAAAATATCAGAGAGGTCTCTTCCCTGTGTTCTCCTCTCCGTGCTTTAAATGCAGTTTTGGGAAGGACAGAGAAAAGGTCTTATTTTTTCCCCTCCTCAGTATGAATGCTCAGATTGGACAGCTTGCCAAAGCCTTGAGTTGGCTCCTTACAAAAACAGACCTTCAAAGAGACTTCAGTAACTAGTTTTACAAGCTTACTTTAGCTGCAACTTCAGCACTGATCTCTTCTTGGGTTTCTGCTAGTCTTTTCTTAGCCACTTCTGTTCTCCTGTCACAGTCTGCAATAAATGACTGCAGGTGGTCCATTGCCTAAAACATCAATGAGAACACCTATTAATGTTGTCAAGAACAGATTATTTCATTAGCCTTAACCTTTTCCAGATTTATTAAGACTTAATTTTTATAAATTTTTATTAGTGAAACCTTTGTAAAACAACAACCTAGCAGTTTATGGTGACTAATCACATGTATTAATACACAACATTCTAAAAAGCATAGTCTACATGTCGTCGTAAGTATTTGCATAAATTTGGAAGTGAATCTCTAAGTCCTCTCTAAGAAGTGAGCATTTCTAACATACATTAAAATTCTTCAAAGAATATTCGGGTTCACCTCGCCCAGCCAATAAATGCAATACTGTAACTTTTTTCACTAGGATTCTAAAGCTATTAAGCATATTAACACCATCCCTCCAAACAACAAAAAAACCCCAACCTTTTTGTTCTAGTGAAGACTAACTTCCTAGCTGGGAGTTCAAAACTCAAACTACGGTGTACTGAGACATAGCATAGGATTTGTTATCCTCAATACAAAATTACTTTCTTCAATAAGCATAGAATTTAAGACTCTCTTCAAAGCATATACAACCTTAACATTTGCTTGCTATTTGATAACACTAAGAAGCATCCAGGTATATGATAATTTGTTCTGTGGAAGGCTGTTAACAGTTCTACCTAGAGATGACTAACAATACAAATTAAATACTTATGTATAATAAGAGGCACGTATCTTTTATATAACTGTGCCAAGGGTTTCTCTGCCTCTTTCTATAAAATTACCTTCCAAAAGTTTTCATTTTGTGTGTACCAAAACTTAACTGTTGTTGCTCAGTTTATCCACCTATGTACACAAATTATGCTTTTTCTCCACCATTAAGACAAAATACATACATCAAGCTCAAAGAAGAAATCTTGATCTTTGGATGCTATTTCATAGTCTGCCCTTAATGCCAGGTCATGCACCTTCAGGCATTCTCCAAGGTCCATTCTCTGAAAAGAGGCAGAGGGAAAGTGGCATTAACTTTTCAGAAGTGTTACAAGGAATGAAGTTAGCACAATTTTCTTTAACAGTCAAATATTCTGAAGCAAATCATCTCACTTGTGAGAATGAAAGAATCAGGGACGAAAAAGTACAGATATTTTACTTGTCATCTAAAACCATTCTAGAAAGGGCAGGAAGGAAGCGTGAACTTAAAGCAAGCAGGCTGCATCACTAATCTTGCATACAATGTCACTGACAAGAATGGCCTGAATCTTATTAGGTAACAAATACTGTTTTTAAATTGAAGTTTGCATAACACACAGCATAAGGAATTCTAATTCAATCTGTTCCCTGAAAGCTTGTTTGGTGATCAAGACAGAGCAATGTGTGCATGACAAAAAACAAAACAACCCACCCACCCAAACAAAAAACCCCACAAACAACAACAAAAACACTCTCTAAAACAAAGCAAAAAACCAAACCAAACAAATCACAAAAAACTATTTGTAATGGAAACAACATTGAACAAAACCAAGGCACCCTCTCTGCAAAAGCACAAGCTGATGAATAATCATTGCATCACTTAAAAGCAGCATAGTTTCAGTTAAGTCTGCTCTTGGCACCAATCACTTAATATTAAGAAAAATTAATCCTTTCTTAACATTGAAAGCACATAATGAAAGTTGAACTCTGATGGAAAAAGTTGTTACTGTTGTAGCTTAATAAGAGTTTTAGAACCAAAACTAAAATAATTAATAATTTGTGTTGTGAGTTTTGTAAATAAGAGAGGAGTGTTAACTCAGAAACTGCTGCAAGTCATTTGGTTCTGAACCAAATTAGTGTGGTGTTTTTTTTAAATAAACAAAATACTTGCATTTAAGTAGCAATTCAAGCCTCACAAGTAAAGAAAAAAAAGCCTCAATTGCTTTCAACTTCTCAAATCATCAGCTAGATGTTCCTACAATTCCATTTAAGTAATTTTTGCGGAAGTTATTGGTTTATTTCAAGTGTTAGAGACAGAAAAAACATTGTTAAAATACAGAATTTTGAACATGAAAGTTTTTGATAAACTGTAGTTATTTCAATATCCTTCAGCCACCATAAACCTACTTTCCGGAAAACATTTGATTGCAATAGAGAACATCTGATTGCAATGATAAAGAAAAAGATTAGCTTTTCCTTTTGCAACTACACAGGATCTCAGCAATTTTGTGAACTGATGCAAATCCACAAAGACTTTGAAGCTGAGCAATGTATTACACATATCTACTTCTAAGTCATTAGACTCTGACATTATTTAAACTTCAGCATTCTTTCAGGAAAGTACTTCAGTATTAGCAAAGCAATATGAAAGAACATTTTTAAATTATCTGAAAATCAGACATTTCAAAATCCTCCTAAAATTGTGAAAAGATTGTCTTTATGCTGATTCATCACTTGTACTGATAAGGTATTTAACATTAAACTGTAAAACTCAAGGCCAATCCTGTTTTACGTGAAGCACTCCAATGCATAGGTAAGGCCAGTGACACACTTTAATAGATCTGAATACAATGACAAAAAGCCTGAAACACATCCACCGTAGCATCGGAAAAATGCTATTTTAATATGCAATCTACATACAAAATGTGTAAAATAAACTTTCATCACACTAAAAAAAACAGAATTCACATGGCATTACTATGACACACTGTTCACTTTACATGTGTTTCACACTTTTCCCCCAATTCGGGTTGGATTTGCCCTCCTCAAGACAGTACATTTTCTGATTTCTTTTTTTTCTTACTGGGAATTGTAAATCCACAGCCTGAAAGGATGGTAATTGCTCTGAGCCAGCATTACTACTGAAAAAAATTCTGTCCTCCCTTTATCACTGCCCTGTGCCACCCCACGCTGGCACATCTGCCTGTGCAGTTGACCACAATCTGGGTACTGACTGGGTAAAACGTATCTTAGCAAACCAAAAACAGAGGCAATTTTTCAGCAGTGTACCTTTGCCTAACGTGTCAGGCAGCCACACAAACAAATGTCCTAATAATATGTAGGTGGTAACATAATAGTGAACTTAAGCAGACAGGATCTTACACTATCAAGATGCCACCTCAGAAACTCCTGAATAACTTCAGTAATATTAGCAGTAATTTTGAGGGATGAGGAGGCTGTTATGGAGGATTTCTTTTTGTTAGAGGACTCAAACAGAAGACAAAATAATTTGTCTCCCCTCCCCCTCTTTGATCCAACAGAGTGCAGCTTTATAAATGCTCACATGACGTAACAGAGAGGGAGGAAGAACAGGCAGGTACAAGAGAAAAGGATTCTTTTTCATTAGCTTTGCTGCAAAAGAAATTATATCGTTGTTGGAACCGCTCCTTATCACAGCCTGTACTAGTATTGGCTAATGCCTTCAAAGCACCATCGCAGAAGTATTACTACTAAATGTCTTTCTTAAATGGTCTATTAGCAAACCCCAATGTAGAGACATATAAATAAAACATTTAAAACTCTTAAACCAGTTTGTACATTATATGTAAAATCACTTCTACTGGTATAAGTTATGCAACATCAGGCAAAGACAATTCATCTTGGGGATGACTCATTACTGTCAAAAGTCTATGCTGGCTCAGGATTGCCAAGGACCTTAATAAGCCCAGAGCATCTTGTGTTATAATTTGGCTCATATGGCTATCTGCAAAGTAGATGGACAGCAGATGGAAATGGACAGAAGATACAGTAAGACATATTATTTTCATTTTCCACATGTCCACCTTGCAGTTTGGTGCCAAGACATGCCCTCCCCCAGAGGCAAAGAACAAGCACTGGTAGTCAGCTCTTTAAAGATAATCACATTTGAAAGAGAAGATGGCTATGAGGGAGACTAATGTTCAGATATTGACCTACTAATGAAGGCTTAAAAAGAATGTACCTAAACTCGTTTTCACGGTCCATACTTTCAGACACTTACACTACTTAAGTGATTTACTTAAGAAGAGTCCTAATGAGTAAAGCAAATAAATAAAGGTGAGACGTCCAAGTCCCCAGATTAGACATAACAAAAGTTTATTGAATATGTAAAACCATGCTTTGGGACTTTTTTGTAGTTACTGCACTTTTACTGAGGATTAAAACCAGAAAAACCCCTACGTATTTGGAGAATCCTTTTAACAACTGAAAGCTATTGCTCAAGATTAAGTCTAGAAAACAGTCTAGGTAACCATACGCAAAGCAGTGTATCAGCAGTCCTTTTGCTGTTGCTGACCTCTGCTTAAGAAACTAGTGCCTTCTACTAATAACCTTCTGCTTAAGAAACTAGTGGCTTCTACTAATAACCTTCTAACCATGTTTTGCAACACTTTTTTTTATTCCTCAGTGTTATATGGGCAATTAAAGCTACTTGATTTCTCTGAGCTGAGGTTTGGACGACTGGTCTTTCACCCCAAACAACCTCATATTGAAACGATTTAATAGTATTTTTTTCATCCCATCCACAAGATGGATAGAATGCCTTTGGTATTGATACAGAAATATGGATTACATACACTCAGTTTAAAAATGATGCATAGCTCTGCTTCAATCAAATCAGGTACCAAAAAAAAGAGAATCATGTAAGTTTAGCATGAATAGACAAGGAGGAGCTGGCTGAGGACTTGGACCATAGAGAATCTGAAGAGTTTATCCATAAAATAAATGTGCGCACAGAGTACCTGACACTAATAACTGAACCAGAGATTAAACTCTGATGTGATGCTGTTTCTGGAACATGAAATTAAGAAGGCTTTCTTTTCAAATCTTGAGCCACCTACGGCAAAATTCACATTTTGGCACTTCTACAACTACTACACATTCCTTTGACATCAGAGATTAGATTACGGAATGTACTCTATATGGACTGCAAAAAGAGCGCAGAAAAGTCAAAACTACTAAAAACACAGAGGACTGATGGACAGCGTTTATGTGGAGAATTCTTTCTAGCTATAAAGATACACATACCAAAACAGTTAACATTCATCAAGAGAAGGTTTTTTTGTTTAGGAAGATCTGACATGACTGAAAAATTTCTACTGGAGGAACCAAATCTCTCGCTTTATCAAATTGTCAAGGCAAGTATGAGAACACCCTTGCTACTGATAAAAAGAAGTTGCAGATAAACTCTTTGCTGAGATCTTCCTTATTATGGAACTCACTTTTCATCCACATTAACAATTTTGTTTCTGACAGATTTCTAGACTTGTGATAAAGCCCGTCCTTTCATGTAGGCAACACATGTTCAGAAGGGGAGCCTTTAGGATCATATAATTACGTGTGATTTAAGTCCTCTGACTTCACTAACAGGGTTAACTTTTGTAGGACTTCACTAGGTGGAAAGAAATGCCGAGCCAAAATGAGGCAGAAATTATTATGTTATTAAAGTCCTGAGCAACCACTGAAAATCCCAGGTATCGTCAGAAGTATGCTTCTTTAAAGACATTTCTCCCTTTAATCATACCCTCACTTCTGAAGACTTCAAGTCCTTAGACTAGATCTGCACTGAAAGACAAAGCTAGCAGCAGTCTTCCTTATTTTTAGATGAGGTATGTCAGTGTTCACATAATACTTGGTCTTATAGCCTGACTATATAAAATATTAACATTGAAGTTTCATAACCATACAGAGAGTAACAAAAAAACCCCATTCACCTAGATAAATTAAACCCAATGAAATGGAATACGGTACAATCTGTTAGCTTTCCTGGAACTGGTCCAAGAAATTAAGAATACACTTCAAGAGACTGACATGATCACTTGCTGGGACAACAGTGCACTTTATAGTTCATCACTGCTGGGCTAAAGGATACAAATTGAGTTAGCTTATTCAAGCCTAATTTAATTTGATTTGCAAAGCTGAAGCAGTTCACATGACCAAATCAGTCCTGAACTGAAAAGTTGATACCCTCCAGCAGAATGCCTGGTTTTTTTGTAATGCTACAGCAAATAATAATATTGGCACACCTAAGTTTTAAGCATGGAAATAGCTCCACTGAGCCAATGGGACTACTGGCAAAGAAATTAACTCCAGATTAAAATAATTTACTAACTCCTATCGGCACATGTGTGAACTATCCAAACTTTTCTTCCACAGTAAAAGGAGATCTCGATAGTACAGTCAGTGAGCCTAAATGGATTCAGCCCACCTTGAGAGGGATACCCAGTGGCAGGTGAACCCAGTCTTTCTCTAGGCTCCACTGCTTAGATCCCTTCTGACTCCAGTGCAAACTTCGACACCTAGCTCCTCAGCTGAAACCTATATTTAGGTGTCTTAATCTGGAGCTGAATTCCATCCCTAATAAGCTTAATGTTAAGCATGTATTAAAGTACATTGCTAAACCAAGGTCTCAATCAATACGGTTTTAGTCAGCGAATGTCCTGAAGAGCTGAGTGCAATAAATTCATGAGCACCTGAAGATATGCTTAACTGCAGAACTGAGCTGACAGAGCATACTTTTGAGGTCTGTAAAAATAAAATGCAAGATGTTTCTCAACAAATGCACATAAATACAAACGCAGACAAAACTAATCCACTGAGCGGAAAGGAGTTTCTTGGAACCCATGGTTGAGAGCACATACAGTATTTGTGATATTTTTCCAACAGGCAAGCACAATCAAGCTAATAAAAAAAGATTGTTGCAGAAGTGCTGAACTGCCCAGGCTCTTCAAAGATAGCTAGCAGGTTACTATAAATATTTAGGACATTATCAATTTTAACCTTATTAAAGGTATTTGCTTTAAATCTTCCCACCTTGTCATTTTCATTAGTACTCAGCTATTCATTCAGAAACATACAAAGATAGAGAAAACACATTCTTATACATCTTGTGAAACTTGCCAAAGACAGCACAGAGCTTACATCCAGAGAATGTTGCTTAGTAGGTGCGTACCATTACAGGGGAGTCATCTGACTCCTACGTATGTAGCTTCAGTCCTAATCTCATAATGTAGATAAATATAAGCAAACATTTTTGTAATGCTGCTGCTGAAAAATAACTCAAGAACCATAGTCTGGAAAAAATAAAAACAAACCCACAAGCCTGATCATCAGCAACTATTAAGGATAAAAAAAGCTAAAGAGAGTGTGTTAACCCCTTAAGACAAAAAAAGTTAAGTAAAAATTGCTAACTTTAAGTGGTAAATTATTCACTGTGTCCCAGTAGCCAGGGTTTACAAAGTCTTACTAATCTCTCGTCATAAAATTCTCAACTTGAAATGAATGAGCAAACTCTTAAACCACCGACTTACGCATGTGAACCAGTGTTCAAGTGATCATTATGAAAATGCAGAGCACCAAAACATGAAAAAAAACAGTCAGTTAAAAATAAAGAGCTTTTGTGAGAGGCATTGTCAAAAGCATGTTCTGAACAGAGGCTGTTCTACAACCTTGAATACAAAGTCATTTCTATGATCTTACCAATGGGTTTACAAGGTGCCTCACGCAAACTTCAAAACACATTTCAAATAAAAAGATAATCACAGATCACAATAGATTTGGAATTATAATTTAATAAACTGAAAGAGGATGCTATGTAAACAAAAGTGTTTACATTTTTGCTGTTGGGACTCACTATTCTATGTCTCCCATGCAGCTCGTTACTCCCATTGCAGACCCAAAAAAAACCCCAAACCCGTGCTTCCCCTGTCTCTCCCCGAAGTGACACAAAATCATCTCCTGCAGGCACTGAGACACCTCTGACTGCTTGACTTAGCATTTTCAAATCTATAAACCAGAAACCTAGTAGCACAAAACCATGTCCCTAAATAAGATGAAATAAAAACAGAAATGTAACCAAAATCTCCTGATTTAAGTAGGTAACAACTGAAGCTCATTAACAGACAACTAGGAAAGTCCATCCAGAAAAGTCGAAGAAGAGGGTAAACTGATACAGAATGAACTGTTCTGTTGACAACAGCAGCCAAAAGAAAGAATTACATTTCAAAATACAGCTAATTCTTATGGCTTTCCACTCCTAAGTAAAATATTTAGGGTTCCTTTAAAGACAACTTTATTGTTCCTTTAAATACAAACTACTCTGAGGAAGCAAGACAGAGAGAAGTGCAAAAGAAAGCTTAAAAAAAGTAGGAAACCGTGCATTGTTGTCAACCTAGGCAATAGAAGTTTCCTAGTAAAACTCTAAACTTCACTAATATGTATGGATGCTTTTTTCCTGAAATGTTTTTAATGTTAACCAAAAGATAAATCTCAAAGAAACTTGAGGAAAATACCTACTGCAAGCGTTCCAGAGAAGTCTAGAAATAACAGAAGACTTCACACAGTATTCTTAAAAATAAGCACACACTTCATCTTAAGAGAGAAGAGATAATATATGCAGAAATCTGAACAACAAAAAAGAAAGTCTCCCATCTTTTAAGAAAAGTATACACTCACTACTTTTACCAATACATACTCCAGGCCAGGGAACATGATTTTACTGTCAAGGGAAATAAATTCCTTGGCAGAGTTCTGGGTATTTAGCCATTAACGAAAAGAACACACTAAATTAACAGAGCCTACTCATATAAGTCATTTTGTTTGTCTTGCGTTATCTGTGAATGTCCTCCTTGAGTGCTTTTGAAAGAGTGGGTGGATTGGAATAGCATAGAAGTCTGCATTTCACAGACAAGAACAGTAACATGCATTTCACCGGAACTGCACAGATTATCTTGTGACACACAAAAAATGGCAATTCATGTCCAGTATTTTACTGATAATCTAGTCAATGAAGAGATTTAACCTCCAAGTGTCCCCAGAGAACTTACTCTCTCAGAAGCATAAGATTCTAGATTTGATTTGGAAAAACAAAAAACCCCCACCAAACCAAATCGAACAGTTACTCAGTCTTTGTTACCCACAGCTCTCGAACGCAAAGATGCATCAAAATTTTCCTACCAAAACTAGCTTCTTGCCCTTTTAAAAATGGGCTACCGAGACAGAAGGTCCATTTCTTCAGACCCATGACTAGGTAAAACAGCAGACCATCACATGGGTCAGATAAAGCCTGTCTCTTATGAGACCCTCTCTACTACTTCCAGTAAAAGGATTAAACTAGTCACTGTTTCTCTGGATCCAGAATTACATTGTGGAACACATTTTGTGGTCCAATGACTAACTGCATTATGAGGAAGAAGGGAGGAAAAAAAAGAAAAAAGATTGATATTCACTGAATAAGCACTCTAGTTTATTACTCCAAGAGCAGCAGCACAATCCAGTATGAGACAGATGAGAACTTTCAGTGAGGACTTAAACTGGGTAAACAGGCCCAACCTACATGCTTGGTTTGCACCGTAAGAGGCGTTATTGCATGATATCTACAACTGTTACAGTTCTAAAGTTCTGCATTTCTCACTTGTCAGAGACAGCCATTCTAGAAAGCTTTGCTTACACAGAAATTAGATGACAATGAAGTGCTGGCAAATTAATCTTTTAACAGTATCTTCTTCTAGATGCTGACCAATGACCCTGTATGTTTTTACAGCATACTGGTATGCCTGTATCTTCCCCCAGCCATGAGCTATTTTGCTTATCATGCAACCAAAACACTGGGCAACATAACAGATGGATGAAGAGGAAAATGTTCTTCTCCCTCTTCCCTCGTTTTGTTCGGACAGTAATGTACAGAACAGTTCAAGATAAAACTACATATGCATTTATACACAAAGCATTGTTATCAATTTGTTACCACTTATAACACAGAAAGACTTGAAAGAAATATGTGCAAGATGCATTATCTTCAGCGTGAATTATCTTCAGTATATGCCAACTTCAAGACACCTGATTTTTGCGATATGACAGAACTTTGCTATACAGAAGAAAAAGGAAAGTGTCTTTAAGGATAGGAAAAAATATTTAGGAAGCCACAAGACTTACAAAGAAGCTCAACAAGTGGGCCTTTCCTATTCCATTGCCTTTTTTATTAAGATAAATGCTAATTTCTCTAGCTCAGTTCTACTATTTATTTTGCCTCTTCTTCCTGTGCTTCTTGGCAGTTACAGTTGTGTCTACTTCTAAAGAGACTCTTAAGAGGAGGGAACCATGGACTTAAACTAGTGGTCTGTCAGTCCAACTGCCAAAACTAGTAAAACAAACAAAATTAATGTGTGCATACATGTTTGAAGCCCCCTGATCAACGAAAAATGTTATGGTAATTTAAAATCACAGATACTTGGAAAGCATATTAGAGGCCAGGTGACAGGTAAATGACTTACCAAGTCTACATATTTCAGTTTTCCATTTTGCAAATTAATTTCATTCTGTATTTCATTAAAGGCTCTACTCAAGTTAGCCTTTTGGAGTGATATGGCACAGAGAACCAATGCTGCTTCAAATAATCCTTAAGACAGGTTTTCCAGTACTCATTTTCCCCTCTGACAGAGGGTAAGAAAACGTGCCAACGCGAACAAGGAAAGCTACCAAAGTGCAGCATTAGGAATGGTACACACACAAGACTCTTTATATCATCATACTAAATCTCCTCTACTGTTAATTCTTCTAACGCCGTGGAACATGTGGTTAGACCCCACGTGGAGCACTGTGTCCAGCTCTAGAGCCCTCAGCACAGGAAAGACGTGGACCTGTTGGAGTGGGTCCAGAGGACGGCCACAAAAACAATCTGAGGGCTGGAGCACCGCTCCTATGAGGACAGGCTGAGAGAGTTGCTCAGCCTGGAGAAGAGAAGGCTCCAGGGAGACCTTATTGTGGCCTTTCAGTACTTAAAGGGGGACTACAGGAAAGATGGGGACAAACTCCTTAGCAGGGCCCGCTAAAAGGGATAAAGGGACAAGGGATAATGGCTTTAAACTAAAAGAGGGTAGATTCAGACTAGATATAAGGAAGAAATTTTTTACAATGAGGGTTGTGAGACACTGGAACAGGTTGCCCAGAGACGTGGTAGATGCGCCACCCCCAGAAAGATTCAAGGTCAGGATGGACAAGGCTCCGAGCAATCTGATCTAGTTGAAGATGTCCTTGTGCATTGCAGGGGACGTTGGACTAGATGACCTTTTAAAGGTCCCTTCCAACCCAAACTATTCTAACACACCTGCCTTTCACAAAGAATAAACTACTTCAACCAGGCACCACAATGTAAAGCACAAGCCCACCGACAAAGCTACTGGCATATGTCAAACCCCTTTGTTTGCTACGCTCAGGCAGAGGAACCTCTACTATACAGAACACAAAAATCCAAGTCAAATAAGTTACTAATATGCCATAAATTGCGATTTTTCAAGTTGCCTTTGAATTTGTGAAAATGGCACAGTAGCTGGGTATTGTACAGTAAGTGTCTCTATCTTATTAAATATATCTCAGCCTCTAGAAATGTAATTATTTGAACTTTCAACTGTTTTCAATAAAATTTTTCTGAAGAAAGAAAAATCACTTCTTTTTACTATACAAGTATTTGTGTGGGATAGTTTCTCACTACAACATAACGTTTTAAGAAAGTAACATCATAATTTATCATCAATTACATTTATTTTTTTTCTGCTAGTTGCAACCGTACCAGCTTAAAACCACTTTGCCATACTGCAATTCATGTAGGTAATGTTATGTATTTTATTTAAAATTTTTTATGTTATAGCAAGTGATGTTGAATTTGTAAGTAATAGTAGCATATAGAGCAGGGAACTTGTAAAAATTAACTTCATAACCCATATAATAGTTGTTTATAAGGTTCTCTGAGCTACCAGAGAGCAGTGGATAAATACTTGCTGAAAACCACGAAATTAAAAGTGGTATTACAAAGAACAAATAATTCAATTTCTCCATTCTTATCTAAATAAAACGCAAGATTTAGCTACGTACAGTTCCAGAGAGCACATCATGAGGGCAGCAGTTGAGAAGGTGACTCTTGCACACTCTGTCATCACTAAATTTGATTCGCTGACGGGTTGTGTCACCTGCAATATAGAAATCAACACATTCCAGGTTAGAGATCTGTGGAAGCCAGACATATTCTGCAGGTTACATGCAAAGCGTTAACATTGCCCTGTCACATAGTGAAGGCCTATAGACACTAGAACTTAAAACACTGTATGCTTCTTTGCCAAATAACACCAAAAACACAAATACATGTTTTAATGCTCTATAATGTTATTTTAAAATCCTCTCACACTTCCCCTTCAAAAATGCAGCGTGAAAAGTGCTTGAAACCAGAAAGATAGCATTAGCTTAAAAACACTTTGCTACAACAGCATTTGTTAAATGAGCTATATAATGTTCTAGTCAGATTTTGCATGAAATAGTGATGTATTTGTATGCAACAATTAGCATATAAAAGCAGCCTCATAAACACAAGATGATACACATTGAGTCTTCACCGAATCCCACCTTATACTCATTTTATGATTTTGCTCTTGGATGCAACGCACCCTCTTACTTCTGGTGGGAGTTGCATAAAAAGTTGGCAGAAGAATGGTTTTAAATGCTTACAAACCTGAAAAAAAGTCAGTCAAACATATGGACATAGCCTATATGCAAAATTATTTTACAGATGTTTGCATATCTCCGTATCATAAGCCTTTTTTATTTTCCTACATGCTGTTTGTTGGGATGGAAATATCTTAATTATATCTTCATCATGGCAGGTTGCAGTTCCTGCATCAGCAGAATCATCAACCTGCCCACACACTGAGGTCCAATTGCAAGTTTAAATAACCCCATCTTGAGGCAAGACCTAAAGTCTTCAGAATAAAGTAACCAGCTGGTGCTTTGGGGATGAGGGAGGGAGTATGTTTTCCTTCAAGTCATAACATTGTCATTGTTTGAGATTTGGAAGAGAAACCACTGCTACGGCTCTCTTGTTGTTAAGACACAGGCATGATAAAACACCTTAATCTCTCTAAGGATGTAGCTATTTATTCATTTTTTTAAAACTTAACAACCTGTTAAAATCTCTAATCATTGAAAACCTACTGGTGAATTACTGAAGCAAGGAAAGCTGCTGGGGGAAAAAAGACAACACACAATGAGTTCAGACAGCAGCCTCTTCCATTTCATCAAGTACTTCGCAGTGTAGAAATATTCTGCAGTTTAATAAAGTCTTTTACGGCTTCATGACCCAAAACACTGAGAATTTTGAATCTATTAATTCAAGAAGCCAAATTCATTACTGAATTAACTACAACAGAGGGGAATAAAACCCCCACATCTTAACAGTCAAGCCTTTATTACTATCATATAATCAGATTTTATAGTACCAGTTCCTATACATAGGATGGTAATACATAATGTTTTCAAACAGGCCAAGTTTCAGATTATTAAGCAAGCAAGATTTTCCAAAACTACAACATGCTTAATTTGCCTGCAGGATACAACAGTTAAAACCTGTAATCCACAGGCTAAAGACAGCTTCAAAGCAGTTCAACAATAGGTTTTCTCGAGGGCAACCTTACTGCTTAGTTATACTTACATGACTAAAAATTTAGAGCAATCCCTTTATAATCATGCCTGCTACTGCAATAAAGAGCTCTGAGTTTTGCTTTTCTTTTTTTTTTTTTTTTTTGCTTTTTAGGAGGTGGATCCATATTTTTTAAACACATAATTGCGTTTGTTCCACATTCATTAACACATCTGAAAAGTTATTGATAACTCACGGCTCGGCGAATGCGGGGCCTTTCTGACACTCCCTTGCAGATTGATGTAGGCAGGCAAAGATACATTGAACCTTTATAAATAAAACAAGGGGCCAGATTGTTCAGTTTGTATAGAATAATAGACTCTGCCAGCAATTTTAACACAGCATCTAGAAATACATGTTGACTGTAAAGATTCTTCTATATAAAGACACATGAACAAAATCACAAAAAGTATTTTAAAAAGACAGCTGATGGCCTTACAGCACTAACCTATCAGGAGTCAAGGAGTTATCAAGACCAGAAAATTGCCAAAAGACTCATGGTTCCTTAGGTAACGTTGGCAAGTACTATTTTCACAGACATCACCTCAACATCCTAGACAGCTTTTTTCATACCTCTACCACAACTAGGAACTGATGCTACAGCTGCAATACAGTCGCCTTTCATCTAAGTGGCTAGCATGATAATCCCAATTACCAAACTGAGATAAGACAACATAGGGGGGGAAAAAAAAAAAGGAAAAAAAAAGGTAGCAGAAACTAGTCAATGACAGCCTCAAGAAGACATTCCACGTTTACATTTTAAACCTTTGTCCTTTCTGCACTGTGCCTTTGGTCTAATATTTAAAAGACTTTCAGAAAGGCTCCCATACACAGAATATTCAGATATTTTCCTTTTCCTTTTTACAAAAAGCAGCTTCATACATTTGCATTTATTTTTAATCCAGGCTGTTTCAGAAGGAAAGGCTTATCAAAAAGAAAAGGTGTCATATAATATGTCCTAACAATGAATTTTGTGTCCCTCTGGCAGCTCATTCCAGAGTCTGATAGCCTCAGAAGAAAATGCTTTTATTTCTTCATTAATTTTGTGAGCTCCAGTACCGTTATTAGTGCAGACCTGTTGGCAAAGACAGAAGATGCATTCTGCTGCTGACCTACAGATGAATCATCTTGAGCAGATGATGACCTGGGGTCTACACGGCTTGCTGGGGGGAAGGGCAGAATAAAGTCTACAGATCCAATACACACCTGACATTCAGCCTACAGCAAGAAAGACTAGAATTAAAACATGAACACAGATGTTCTTAGGCCAAGGACTTCAGTGGTCAGATAACCAAGACACTACTTCTCTTTGTCGAACTGTACTTAGGTTGATATATTCTTTGTATGGTCAAACAATCAAGTGAAAGCTAAGTGACGTTTATGAGCACTTAAAAAAAGGCTTTATATATTCTGTAAGAAGAAAATAATACATCTAGGTACCAAGTAGCTGCAGTCATCTAAATTTTAGAAGTATCCTTAAACATTAATAAAGGGGACACTACCACTGATATTTTAGACCTTATTACAAGTTCTATTTTAATAGGTAAATAATTAAATTAGTTCAGAATAGCAATTTAAACCCGCCTCTGAAGAATTGCAGAGTATTCAACTACTTGATCTTTAGGACTCATGCTCATTAAAGCAATCAAAGTAATTTACCAGGGCATTATAGGAGTCAACATCTATTACTATAAACCATCCCTGTGTTTACAATTAGATTTTTCTCAATTAAAAAAAAAAATCATATTATCGATAAAATTTATATAGAGATACACAAAAAAATAGGATAAATTTTCCTCAAGAAGCAGCAGCTTTAGTTTTACTTAAAATACCTGCCCCAAACCACATTTCTATAAAAGATTACTTTCCAGATGAATGGAGAACTTTGAAACAGAATTGAAACCATTCAAGAAAAAAAGCCAAACATAAGGAAATTTCTACACTTGACATCTCATATCCTTTATAAGCATAAGGAGGCTACACGCTAGGAACACAAATATTAAAGACATGATAGCAGTAATGTAAACTTTCTAAAGGAAGTTTTCTGGTTTGTATTAAACATGCTGACTACAAAAGTAAGATCAAGACCAATGCATGCTGCTGATTAAGGAACATCCAGAGGTTGAGATCACAATGTGCACTTGGACTATACAATTCACTTTGAACTCCCAAGTCTAACCTATTAACAAGCCTCTAAAATGTCATTCCCGTTCAGTGCATTTTAATCACAAACCAGCAGAATGAACACTTATGTATCAACAATGCTTAGCATTATAACATGCTTATAACAATGATTTATTTGATCCAGCATCTCTTACTGTTCTGACGTATCCTAATATACTACTAACACCAAGCCCAGTGCATTGATGAGAATTACCCTTTATAACCCAACCGTAACCTCCAGTGGCAAACTAATGGTGCAATCCATGCAAAGAAAACAACGTGCATTTTCATTTTCATGCCGTTAGCTTCCTGCATTAAGATACATCAACCAAAACCGGTTAGCTTTCCACTCAAATTTTTGAAGCATGAGTCCCAACATGTTGGCAAGGGCCTCTGAAAGCTTTACCCATGAAGAGCTACTAACTGGGTGGAGTATCGGGTTAAAGACTGCCTATCAAATTACATCAGCAAAGCAAGCCCCGTATAAAAAGTATTCAACATCATTATTTAATTGAGGCTTAAGCAGTCACAGAAGATCCTGTTCCTGCTACACACTTAATGGGCAGCTAATTCTGATATTCTTGTCACTAACACTGGATGCATCTTTACCGTAACATCTTTAGAAGAATACACTTTCTAAGCACGATTGCTTCTGGTTTATGCTGTGGCTGAATTAATACTTGTGAATGCAGAATAGAAGGAAACCATTTTTTAGCTAATGCATCACAAGCGGAACAAATATAGGAATGATTTTTATGAGGTGTGAATATGCCCGTTTGCTTCTCCATAAATGCCATTTCATACGGTGCCCTAAACCCAGAGTAGAAAAATTCCTCAAGTCCTTCACTGTTCCCCCCATTTTTAATGGCTAAAGTACCGGAACTTTATAACAAAGCCACAGAATTCACTAAACTTGATCGTTGCTCTTAAAAGCCTTCTGATCACTCCTAACTGACAAATAAAGAATCTTTTCATGGTTTATGTGTTGCTACTACCTTCAGATTTCTAAGCTGACATCAATTCAACATTTTGGGTAGGTTTTGCAGAAACACGTGTATACAAGACACTTTTTTCTGCCTTTACTTTGCTGCTGATCTGTATTTGAAGGAAAAGCTCTCAGAGGAGGCCTTTGGCTCCCTAACGTGGATCTCAGCCAAAGGGCTTGCAGTCTTCCAGTAATGAACAGCAATGTATTGAAACTGACTTCAAAAGCACATACTACCATCCACCTACAAATGTAAAGCAAAGTGGAACCCAAAATCCACGTTTACCACAAAACACAGGATGACACTGAGGAAAGCACAGGGGTGTCACTTCAACTCCTCCGAAATAAGGAGGACAGAAAAGCCACACATTAGTAACCACTGCTCAGGATAACTGAAGTGGCTAGGGTAAAACAGAAAAACTACTTAAGATGTGAACATATGAAAAAAGGGTATTTTAAGTTTCAATGTCAGAAGATGATTTAGAACAAGAAAAGTGCTTTGCTAGTAACAGCTAAAGAACTGAGTTAAAGACTCCAAATACAGCAGTTCAGCTGAAAAAGCTAGCAGGTGAATCAAAAGAGGCTGATTGGCACCTCATATGTAAGGGTTCTGTATATTGAAAGAAAAATCCAAAGATTTTTCTGCTAGTCATGTAGCATAATATTTGTTAGGATGCTTGGGAGAACATTTTCATGACCACATGTAAGTCTCAAAAGCATGCACAAATTTAGCTGTCTCTTAAGAAAAAAATCTAATTAACTTTGCTAGTTTTTCATATTTCTAGACTATAACCTAATTTTGATGTAGTGGCAATTATTTAAAAAAAAAAAAAAAAAGCCAAACCACCACCACATTTCTTTTCAACAGTCAAGTCTCAGCAGTTTCAAGACATGGTGGTGTTCCAGGGCTCTGTTCTGCTCTACGTGTGCACTACTGTCACAAGTAATGATCCTCCTCCACTCTCTGCTTCTAACCCATTCCTCACACTGACTCTAGCATTCATGTGGCAAGGCAGAGCAGGTAACTGACCTGGCAGAAAATGAACCAGTTGAGCAAGATAAGCTAATCTAAGATAAAACGGGATCTTTACAACCAGGCCTTTTAAAGAAAACTTGGCAGTGTTTCTTCATTCCAGCTATATTCTGAAAAAAAATAATTCCTGGGGTCCTGTGCTGGTTTTGGGTGGGATAGAGTTAATTTTCTTCATAGTAGCTATCAGGCGGCTATGTTTTGGATTTGTGCTGGAAACAGTGTTGATGATGCAGGGATTTTAGTTTTAGTTACTGCTGAGCAGTGCTCACACAGAGTCAAGGCCTTTTCTGCTCCTCACACCACCCCACCAGCGAGCAGGCTGGGGATGCACAAGATGCTGGGAGGGGACACAGCCGGGACAGCTCACCCCAACTGACCAAAGGGATATTCCAAACCCAGTGACGTCATGCTCAGCATGGAAAGCTGGGGGAAGAAGGAGGAATGGAGGGGATGTTCGGTATTACGGCATTTGTCTTTCCAAGTAACCATGATGTGTGATGGAGCCCTGTTTTCCTGGAGATGGCTGAACACCTGCCTGCCCATGGGAAGTAGTGAATGAAGTCCTTGTTTTGCTTTGTTTGTGTGTGCGGCTTCTGCTTTACCAATTAAACTGTCTTTGTCTCAGCCCACGAGTATTCTCACTTTTACTCTTCCAATTTTCTCCCCCATCCCACCGGGGAGGAGTGAGCAAGTGGCTGAGTTGTGCTTAGTTACTGGCTGGGGTTAAACCACAACAGGTACCAATATCAACTGTTAACATTTCACTCCATTTGTAAATGACTTGATTTATTTAAAACAGTTATGATCCTATTTGTAAGGATCACTCCTATTTTCTAGAGAATAGAGATTGAAAAACCAGAGTTTACTAAAGCATACTATTAAAAAAAAAGTTTAATCAATTTTACACTTGAAAAATAGCATTAAAAATAAGTTACACTTTTCTATCAGCTTATTCCTAATACTTTTGAGTGACAAGTTCCTGCAGCCCTGGTCATCGACAATAAATTAAACTTGAACTAACCTTTTAACTATTGACATACATAATAAAGAGTCCTTTAGTTTAACTGCNGTTTTAGAGTTGGAAAACGAAAAAAAAAAAAAAAAAAAAAAAAAAAAAAAAAAAGTACTTGTTTGTAAGTACATAAGATTAGCACCTTGTCTTCAGCACTCCTTATTTCTAAATGTTTGGGAAACCCACGCTATGTATTCAGTAGCTTATATTTAAGCCTCTCTATTTAAGTATGTCAAGTTATCAGTACTTGGAATGACATACTTCAGGGAAGATTTTTTCCAACCTGCAGTCATGACTATATTAAAGTAGTCCAGCTTTTTACTAACATCAAAACATAAGCCTCTTTTTTTTTTTTTTTCTTTGAAATTCTGGCATGGTCCACATCCAATCCAGTTTTCCACTTCTTGTCAGAGAAGGAGATAAGAGAAGTTTAAGTTAGGTATATTTAAAATAACCTCTTGTTTTTAAATAACGTGTTTTTCCACATGTGCAACAAAATCATACCGTTTACAGAATGATTTCACTGTATTGACATTAACAATACAACTGCTTTTCAGAAATACCAGATGAATTCTAAGAACTGCAGCTCACTGGAAACACCAGAAGAGCATCTGCCAAGTCCCTTCTGTTTCACTTCTCTGTCAGGTGTCTGACACAGGAGCAAAGCAAGCAGGAAGCAGCAGGGGGCTGAGCCAGGCAGCTGGCGAGAGGCTGCCTGAACATCACATCCTGGCAGGTACCAGGCAGCAGTTCATCACACGTTGAGCGATAGCATGTGACTATAAATGCATCTATCCCACTGCCAAAATTCAGTGCCAAAGCAAGTCACAAAGCTCTCAGCTCTCCCTGCCCCGCAAGCACAGCGCCCTCTGGGAAAGGATACAGCAAGGGGAAGGCCCAGAGCTGCATAGAGAGTTCTGGACAGCCACACGTAGGTCAACTCTGAAACGGGAAGCCTCCTTGCTAACACAGCTTATTTGTCATAAGTATTCCTACAGCAACATTACGGCTCAGTGGGTATTTTCTGAATCAATTTGAGCAATACAGAACTGTGCTTTCTAGGTGTTTTCAGAGCTCGACTGCAAATCCATAACAACAGTTCATAACTACCTCCTTTGGGCTTCGCCATTCTGGCCCCAGGGACAGCAGTTATAATGAGCGCGCACAAACTCCCACAAATTACAGCCTACAGCTCATCTCCTAAAACCATGTTTAAGCATCTCATTGTGGAATTTTCAAAACCATTTTCAGAGCGTGTTCCTGTTCTCTATGAAGGATACTACAAGCTCTGAAAAAATAATATAGATTGCATACTCAGGCAACAACGTTGGTTTTGAATTTACCCTGAGTGTTCTGTTCTCACTGAAGAGATTAAATGTTTGATCTCTACCTTTTTTAATATAGGTATGAATTTTAAACTCGCACATTCTAGGCTCCTCAAAAAAATCCAACCAACCAACCCCAACACCACATCAAAAAACCCGTCAAACTATGTAAAGTATAAAATTCTATTAATTGGGAAATTAAAAAGCACTTTGGAAATTTTGAGCAACATACAACACAAACATCACCCCAGAAAGATTATTTTTTTAAGAGACATTTTAAACTCTATTGTGTTGCCAGGCAGAGCAAAATCAAAGGCAACAGGGAAAAGTGGCAAAACAAGAGCTACAATCAACCAAGAAATGAAAAAATTGCCACATGCTAATGAAAAGCTGCGATTTACATATTACTAGAAACAGAATATTTGTCAAAGGTGATAGGAACATAAAAAACCAAACAACCTCAAAACCCACCACTCTCAAGGTTATCAATATTTCAATGACCTTGAATTTATTAAGTACCAGCTCTGCAGAAAAGGATGATTTTCAACCCATGTGCGCACTTCAGTTTAAGTAATGCTCCAATGGATTATTATTTAAAAAAAAAAACAAACCCAAACTAGAATGGTGTTACACTGAGATCCTCAATTCCCCACTTAATCCAATAATGGAAGCCAGTTTTGCAAGTAGACTTTTCTCCTTAACCTTCCCCACCTTGCCAATTTTGTTTAAACGCTTCCTCTCTAGCCAGTTAGTTTCTAAAAATGCAGTTTGGGAAATACAGGGTGGGTGGGAGGACAGAATACAATTATCGATAAAATAACTGCTTTCTCACAAAGCTAAAGGAAATCTAGTCTGAAATTGCTTTTCCTGGTTTAGATCTTAGTCCTTTAGCATTTTTAAGCAGCTGTCACAGGTAAATGACGCTCTTCTCCCACCACCCAACAGAAGATACATTCATAAAGTGAAAAAGTCCCCCCTCTTTAAACCTTCTGTGTATGCTTAGGTAGCTCTGAGACAGCTATCTAGATGCCAACACTGGGAAGACTTGAGTTTCATGAGTACACTCATCCTTTGCCAAGCACTTAGACACACACAGCCACAACAGGAAGTATTTGAAAATCTTCTGGGCCAAGACAAAAACACCTTAAGTCAGATCCTGCATGATGACTGCTAACTAACGAACCTTGCTCTGGAAGGTAATCTCTTCAGAACAGTGATTTTCCAATGAGATTATCACACCTCTGTTTAAAACAACTATAAGCACTTAGCAGAAGGCATTCATGACATACCGGGTGTGTGAAAACTAGTTACATTTATTTAGAATTCTAGATTATATTAAAAAAAGCTGCCAGAAAGATCACATTACCCTAGTACCAATAGACGATCAGCGCATACAAGGTACATCCCAGTTCATACATCCTACTCGGAGCATGGTAAAGCAGGTAACCATTAATTCAGCATGAAGCTTCAACAAACACGTAACACATCTGCAATAGTGAGAACAACGTGCAGAACATTCAAATACTCTCCAATTGCAGTCTACCCTCGGGTGCAATATTCTCCTGTTTATAAATAAAATACCACACAGCAAAACAGCAACAGCGCTTTTCTAGCTGTCCTCAAGCTCTCTGGATTTATGGATGGCTGCCAATTCAAACTTTCACGTTGAGCGCCACGCACCCTGACAAAAATTCTGAGAAGCTTTACATAGAGATAATTCTCCAGTTCGCTATGTGACCGCAGAGCGATCCAAAACCTGACCGTACAGCTAGTACCTCTCTCCTGGGATTACTGCCTCTAGATGTTAAGCTTTTAGTTAGCTGCTTGGCGCTTGCTGGTTTTCAAAAGAGTCGGTCCCCTTAGGTTAACTACACTCTCTCCTTTAGAGAGCATCAGCCATACCCACCTGCTGACTGAAATGATGGTCTGGGTCAGACTTTAGACAAAACTATAACAACACACGCACAAAGCGCTACTGTAACAGCCATTGGTCTGGGGGGATTTTTTTATTTGTTCA
>VYZM01007314.1:0-29056 GCA_013398915.1 Dromas ardeola | reverse complement strand
AAAAAAAAAAAGTACACTGATGAAAAGAGCCTGTCGCAGCGAGGGACAGGGAACAGCTAGGCCGAATGGAGTAAGGCTCCTACTGCAGAACAAGGGGCTGCCGGCAAGGGAGGATCGCGGGGCAAAGTCTGCTGCCAAAAAAAAAAAAAAAATAGTATCTTTGCACTCCTTTCAGGAAAGCAGAAAAGAGCAAGTCCCTCTGGGAACAGGTGGAGGCAGCGTTACCTGCAAGGTTTGCAGGATACAAACCCCACTACTGTGTTTGGACCAAAGCAGGGATAAAACGAGAAATGCTTCTCCAGCTATTCTTGCAGAGGGCCAATAGTCCTGACCTCTGAAAACATTGGACTTCTCAGGGATGGCAAACCTGAGTATCTGGAAGGAGTGAAAACATCAAGTAGTCACACAGAAGAGAGTTAAAATTAGTCTCCCTGATAGGGCTCTGCTGGCCGCAACTGGGAATGTGCAGGGGAACAAACTGGCTTCCCAACTAACAAAAGACTAACAGCCATTAAACCGACCAGAACAATATACACATCTGGAACTGATGCAGGCTTTTGTGGCAGCAGCTTCTTCCTTTTCCTGCTTCAGTTCAGGATGGAAATTAAGCAGGCACCAGTTCCTCTGGCAAAGAGCCTTACACACTCTTAAAAAATTAAAATACAAAAAAGGGGAGACAAGTGTATTTACAAAATCCATGGCTGGTACAGTACATCATTTTTAAGACACACTAAATGCTACAATCTTTCAGGTCCTGAGATTATTACAAAAAAAACCCCAACAACTCAAAACTTGCGTTCAGGTCCAGTTTTATAAGGAGAGAGGAAAGAAACCACACATTTAAAACACAGTATCCCTTGAAGTTACTGGAATACACCTCCCTAAAAATCCAAACGAAAATGGTGCTAACCACCCACATGTAGCTGCATTTGTTTGTTCAGGCTTGTTGTCACAAGAGGGGAGCATTTCACAGGGGAGTTTCTCTGGAGGCCGTTAGGATCCTCTCTCCATCACTAAGCCCTACGATCTGAAATATGCGAGTATTACAAGGAGGAAGGTGACCTTGTACAAATTCACGCTGGACTGAGTAAAGCATCACAGGAATCACCAACTCAAACAGGTTTGCCATCTCATAGTAACTGCGCATTCCTTTGTCTGAAGCCAAGGAATGCAAAGAACTCTAGCTGTGATTTAACATTCATTTATAACAAAACACTTGACCAGCTGTTTGTTCTGAGCTACCTAATGAAAGGCAGGAAAACACTTTGTCCATCTCTTTCTCAGCCTTTCCTTGTCTTGGGGACGACAGCAAGTCAGGTAGAGTTAAGCTGGCTATATCCAAACTTGCTAAAATACACACACGCTAAAAGTGACACCAAACAAAGGATACTGAGGCCAAACCTCTGTTGAGGGGATGATCCCCACTACCATCAGCTGTGCAGGCAGGTATTTGGATGCTCCGTTCTTGACTGGGCCTCTTTATCAGGCAGAACTAAAGGGACTTGCACCCACACCTGTTGTTTTTTTCCCCAATGAAATATTCTGAACATAATGCTTTTGTATCATCAGAAGTTATAATCACAGATGCCCTTTTATTACAAGCACCTGACGTTAAGCTAGAGAATGCCAACATTTTAAGGATTACTCATGAAATGCTTCTAACGCTCAGTAAAAGACAAGAGACAAATCACATAACAAGGGTACTAGTTGAGCTGCTAAAATATAACATTGCTCAGTAGACTTCTGGGTAATAGTAGTTCATTTTGTAATTTTTTTTTTTAACAGTAGTCCAAAAATAAAATTTCTCCGTCTATTTCCAGTATGGATCTTGAGAACTATGCAAGAACATGGTACTAATTGCTACATGATGGAATCACTGGCAATAAAACACACACTACAGTTCTCACCTCTGAGCTAAATTGTTACCTGTAGTTACATACAACAAGACTAAAAGATCAGTGAGAAATACCTGGGGATCGCGATTTAGCATTTATTTAAAGATCCAGCTACTGTGTAGCCGATAACTCCCCTTGTTTAGAAGCAACTTCATTTAAGTGAGAAATTGAATTCACTTCTGATACTGGAAGGAAGCCTGGGATGTCTCATTAGTTTCTCCCCAAATCTGATCTGTACATTTGAAAAACATCGCTGCGGCTTCTTAAACCAATTTTGAGAGCTGAATATTCTAAAAAACTCTCAGACTAAAACCTGTCCCAAGAGGCGATTTTAGCTTCCCTCTGGAAGCAACTTCATGACACTTGACACTAGGTGTTGCACCAGTGAAAGAGTTTCTTTTTTAAAATACAACTTTCTTTCTTCACGTTAGCAAAAAAGACTTCTGCAGTACAGACATTCAAAAAATATTCCATTTTCTTTGGGTAAAACTTCAACATGTGTTAAGAAGGGTAGCTGGGGGAAGGAATGCATGTAACACTGAAACACATAAATACTTATCTGCATAGTTGATATTAGTGACTACTAATCAAACTAAGGCCTTATCTGGAAAAAGCTGAGAACACAAGAAAGTTTCTTCCCTCACTCCCCACTCCTCCAGTGAAATGTGGTAATTCTCAAAGAAGCTCTGGCTACCTCAGCAGCTACCTGGTTTGGCCTACGATGGTGGTATCTCCTGACTGGTTTTGGTTGATTCTCTCCCTCCCTTTTTCTCTTGGTACTAGACAGTAACAAACATAATGACCTGTTGATACCTGCATACACTGTTGCGGGAAAAAAAAGCCAACCCAAAACCCCTTAGTATTGAGCACAATAGGAGTCAAACATAGTGTACACTGCTTGCTTTCCATTACTTCACCATAAAGAAAAAACTTACTAGTTAATGGTTATTATTTAAGCAGGAGATGACGGCAAGGGAAAGAGACTGAAATTCACTTCAAGATACAAAACATGCTGTTTTTTTTTTTTTTCCAGAGTTGCTCTGTAAAATTATAGCTGTCAAAAATGGCTACAAAATACAGACCTATATCCTTGACTACTGACAAGATTAGCACAGTTTTATTTATGAGGAGTGTGCAAAAACAGCTGTAGGGAATCTTTGTACTTCCCCAGTTTTGGGCCAGTTCCAGGCCATGCTGATCTCTCAGCATAACTCATAGCAGCAGCAGGGCTTACTATGGCCCCAAAAGGCTATTACAGCAGCAAGGGATCACCAGGTCATAGAAAAAGGATGATGAAGCCACATCAGAAGTTTCCACAAACAAAGCATTCTCGTGCACAATGGTTATCTTTCCAGTGGCCCAGTAAGCATACTTCTGGCTGCTTATTTTGGCAGGGATTTCTTAAGCAGTAGACAGACACAGATTTTCACAACAGCTGCGCTTGTTGAAAAAGGCTGCAACAGTCAACCATCATCGCCAGCTGTAGATTCCCCATCTCACAGATCAGCCTACGATAAAGAGCATGTGTGCTCCACATGAATTAAACAGCAATAGAAGAGCCAGGTTAGCTCAGTTTACTGCTACAGGTGGATGTGGCAAACTCCACTGCAATAACTTCACTGATGCACCTAAGGCAGATTCAGCAGCACCCTCACTATTGCTCCAACTGGCTGAGCTACCAGCAATAGCCCCACCTTTGACTGGCACCATTAGATTGGTAAAAGAAATCCGCCTATGGCCTAGTTTACATGAACAGGTTCACTCAAACATGTGAAGACAAGCCAAGAACTGAAATAGCAGTTAGGCTATTCTCTGCCACAGAAACATGTTGTATTTGATATCTTATGTTCTGCTCTCTCAGTGTGTTCTCCACCTATGAAGGACTCTTCATTCCATTTCCATTCTGGAAAGTCAACGCTTCATTTTCATATTGCAATTCAAAATTAGATCTCCCCCAGGGGAAGCACATCACAGAATTAGCACAGTCTAGTGATGTGTACATATGTTACCTTAAGTTTGGGTCAACAAGTGAATTGCTAATTTCAGTTATGCATATTTATAGTAAGTTAGATAGATCCTCGGCACAGAATTGTTCAAATCACTAGATGATCTATTGCAGATTGCTAATTTTGTCAGAGAACAAGGAAACAAGCACAGACACTATTATGAGGGTTCACTTGCAACTAACAACACATGAACTTATTGTTCATTATATAAAGAGAACAACCCATTAATGAAATCTCAATTGAGAAAAATTAACAACTAGGAAAGTACTTCATGGAGAATGATTTAGGCAGCATGTGAAGCGTAGCCAGGTTTAACTTCAATTAGCAGCTGCACTCTTGCAGGTTTTGTCAACTTCCTTCGTACATATGATGCATGGTAGAAAGTGACAACTATGGTAAATCTTGAGAATCCTTGCAATAACTGGTGTCAAGCAGAGGTGACTAGCCGTACACAAGATTCCTTGCAATTCGTCTCAACTCAAACTTGTTGCAAGCTGCTATTTTAACCACCTTTCCCCCCCACGCCTCCTTGGGGTTGTTTGTCAGCCAGACGTCTTTGCCTCAGACTCAGTAACTGTGTGAAATAGTCCAGTATTTAATAAGGTTGCCAGACAGGGCCCGTAATGTTTTGTTTGTGACCTAATTAAGATCCAAATTTAAAACCTTCAGAGAAAAAAGCAAGGAGTTTCATTCCCGTTAGTGACTTCCTTTCTCTCATGCACATTTACACACACTCACACACACGCTCTTTTATTGTACTGACATCTTTGCACAGGCGTTCACCTTTAAGTGTTTAACAGAGCCAGCAGGATGTAGAAGGATGAACAGGTTTCTCAGGAATATTGCTGTACGTGTGTGTGCGCGAATGTGGGCAAGTGTGAGAGAAAGCACGCACAAGCACACAGAACCAATGCCATGGTACAGCAGCTATGAAGTTACACACATTATACACTTTTTTTTTTTTTACAAAAGGGGAAAAAAAATAGTATAACAGCATAAAGCCATCTTGGCAAGCTTAAGATTTTCCTCCAAAATGCCTTCCAGCACTTCAGGATCTCTGAGAACAGTTTAAAGAGGGTAGGGAAATAAAATTAAAAAAAAGGCACTTAAACAAAGGACAAAGGCCTGAATCAAGTAAGTCATGGAGGGTAACAGCCATTTCACCAGAGCGAGGACCAATCAAAATCTACCAACCTTTTTTTAATTTCTATAAAATTAAAATTGCATAAAGTGTTAATCAGTCATTTACCTACTGCTTTCACCTTCTGGTTCATTTTATGGAGAAAAAAAACAAACCCAAACAAAAAGCAAGTGTCCCTTTAATGATTTCCCCCCAGTTCAGCAAATGATGAAAGTTAGGTGTGGGAGGAAGCCTTACACAGCTTGGCTTGGCTGCACGTTTTCCCTGCAATGCCATCTTCAAAAAAATCCAAAACAAGAGCGGAAGAGGGACCACTGTGCCTTCACCAATTCATTCCAAAAAAAAAAAAAACCCAAAACCTAACAAAACCAACCAACCCAAACACCCCAACACTTCTATCTGTGGGCAAAAACTACTCAAAATAAAACCAAACAAACTGTAAACTAGATTAAAATTTGCTAATAAATACAGCCAAAAGTTCATTTTACGAATGTAGCAGCAAATGTGATAAAGTTAGTTGGAGTCCAAGATGACTCCCAGAGGGTTAATGGTTCACACAACTGATGGCAGCCTGGGAGAGTTGCAGGATTTCTCTGTTTTCATGTCCTCAAGGGTCTTGCACCAAGTGGAGAAGGAGTGTGGAGGAAGGGTCAGGTGATGGGACTGCGGGGAACAGGCTCTTGGCACCTGTCCCACCCCCAGATCTGTGCATCAGACAACTTTGATCGGATTCAAACAAGAAGCAGAACCCAGGTAATTAAAAGTTACTTCTGATTAGCAGAGAACAGATGTGAAACCCACAGCATCCACACTTGTGACTCAGTTGAGCGATATTAGTCATGTATCTCAAATCAACAGAGAAGGCTGGACAAAGTGATTTAGGCCATTTGCATCTTGGAGTGGGAGAACACTGCAGTTATAGTCCAAGGTATCAGGACATTTTGCAGCCCGTTTTTCATCTAGCCTGCCTTCTTGCTTTGCAAACGTCTCGAAAGGATTTAAAATAGCTACCACGACTTTTGGGACTTTGGATCATGTAGCAGAAAAATATTACCCAGACGGTTTTAACATCTAAAACCTGTGTTTGAAATTATTGCTTGCATTTGTTTGGGGCTTTCAGTGAGCTTGACATGTTAGCTCATATATAGTCCCCGAACCAAGTTCAGCCCTGCTGCCTGGAACAGACAGCTCTACTTGGCTTTCTTATTGCTTGTGAATACTGAGGGTTATTTATATGTACAACTACAGTTTATTTATTAACAAAGGCCCTTAAAAAGTAGTAAAAACTCGGGGGACAATGTCTTTAGAAGAGCTGCTGTGCAGGAAATAGTAAAACATTAACCTAATTTTGCATTTGGATGTTGCAGGAATCTTTCACTTCCCCATCCTGTTTATGCTACCCACAAAGGTCCCTGGGAGCCACCCTATTATTCCCTTTGATTTGGCCTTGCTAGGTTTAACCAGGGGGAATAGAGAACAGGGAATGCAGACCCTTTCATTGCTACGTTGCTGATTTCAAAGCAGCTCAGGAGCATTAATGACTGAAAACAGTTACTCTCTGAGGGCTGTTTGAACTGGTTTCACAATGAATGTATGGTCATCTTTATTCTCAACATCCTACTACCTATTTCCACAATAAGTGTTAGTTTACTTGTTTCCCCAAGACTGAGAAGCTCAACAGGCCACACAGAAAGGACTACTCCTACCCTCCTTAAGATTTAGAGAGGATACTCCTCAACTGAAGATTAAGTATACTTACAAGAAGAGAGGAATTTTTAAAGGAAATTTGTGCTGTAGTTATAAAGGGCTCCAAGTCTCCCAATCTAAAATTTCATTAGGTATGAAGACAAAAGATGGCAATTTGAATGAGATGCCTCGATGAGGAAAACACAGAAGAGGTAGAACTCTCTTAGGACAGGGTCTTTTAAATATATTGCTGCCTGATGGCTCACTGCTGCAACTCCCTTAGCTACATGCATTGTTAAAAAGTATTAGGTTTGACACAGTTCAGAGAATTAGCATCCTGCCAGAACTGTCAGGCCTCAAAAAAACCAGGAGTTGTCTTCCTTCAACCCTTCCTGGAGAAAAGAGGGGGAAAAAAAATCAGATAAAGCTTGCATTCTAAATAATTTATGGTATTTTGACCGAATCTGCACAGTATTAAGAATGCCAGAGTCTACATAGCTGTATATTTCAACTCTAAATAACCTTGATGGAGATGCAAGCTTATCTAAACAACACACCACATACAAAACATTAGCACTAAGCTAAAAAGCATTTAATTGGCAGATGCTGTGGAGTGAAATTAACGAACTAATGCATCCTATTTTAATTCAATCTGTCTTTCACAGAAGTGTTGTGCAAAAACATTTATTGCTGAGCTCAACCCAACATTTTTATACTAAATACACAATATATATTATTTTAATTCATGTATATATATTTATATAAAATTAAAATGAGCTCTAAATAGAAAAGAAATTGTTGTCTGGTCTAAGAAAAATAAATCACATGTAAAAGAAACCTGAAAGCTATAAGTTAATCTAGCAAAAACCACTGAAGATTCATTAACCATGAGTCAAAGTCTCTCTGGCAGATGCGAGATAACCAGTAGTCACCAGTTCAATCTCAAATCAGACTACTGGAAAGACCAGCTACTAGGAATTTCAGCATCTCTGATCAAAGGAATGTTTTGGGCTTGAAGGAGAAGGGCATCATACTATTTTATTTGCTCCTTTCCCCTTGACTTACTTCAGTTTCTTCCATTCTCACCTTTTATCCGACAGCGTAAGGGACTCAACAGCAAAGCTCTGTCCTAGTGTTGAAAGTGCAACATGTGCTGGATACTTCCTAAGCTTACAAATGAACCAGTCGATGTATTGCTATCCAAAAAAACAAAAAAAAAAAAGCCAGCTTTGCAGTCTTGTGCTACCATGTAAGGAACAGTTCAGGTCAGGAACTCCCCAGGCCAGCAGGGTCTGGAAATGCTGGAGACAACCCACTCAGCCCCCAGAAGAGAAGGCACCTCTGGTCGCTTTGAACGACTCCTCTTTGGCTAATGCCTGAAGCAGTATTAACCTGGTGCTGGAATAGGTCACAATCAGCTTTCTTTAACCAGCAAATCAGTATAATGCATGGCTTTTGGGAGGAGGTGGATGAAAGATGAGGAAGATCTAGAATGAGTAAAGAACTGGTTGTGTTTTATAAATGACTTGAATAGAACATTATTTAATTTCAGTAGCAGATAAGCATGAGGCAAAGGAAAAGAAAGTTTAACAAATGGGAGGACTGAAAAATCAGTGTGCCTTTAAAAAAAAAAGTGGGAAGAAATGCTAGTTTGACTAACAAAATATGGGTTTCCTTTTCATGTAAATGGAAAAGTTTCCATCCCTTTCCTCCCTTAAATAAGAATCTTTATATTAAAAAGAAAACAAACAAGGAGTAAGGGATTTCCCAGTAGTCTGTGTCTCACACCTCAATATACCAGGAGATCTGTTTTTGAAGACAACTCTCTAATGAGACTGCGTACATCTGTAGGCTCCCTAAAGCCAAACAGCCTTGTAAAGCTGGAAAATGCCTATATCAGGAACTCATGTGTGTAAGGGTTTAATTATAACAAAGTATCCCAGCACCACCTCTGCTCTACATAACCTTTGGTCCACAACCATAAAGTACGCTCAGGACCTACACAGAATCTTACACTGGGCACTTTGGGCACTAATGAAGTGGATGATTCCACCTTACACAGTGGATGGAGAAACCTATTCTAGCTCGTCTCACTTTCAACTCTTCATTGGACATCACCCAGAAATTAAATGTTTGTGCTGCTGTGGGTTTGACGATCAATTTCTTTTAAAAGCCAATCAGAGCAGATAAAAAAAAAGCTTGTTTCTTTAGGCAAGATCAAACTATGACCAGGAGGACCAGTCCTCCTTTTCCTTCTCTCTTTGATCAAGTATTGTTTTCTTTTTCTTCTTCCTCTCACCACAGTGCTTGGGATCAGAATATGTAAACATCGACAGAAACAGCAGCCCTGTGACAATAAGCACTTTCCCAACTGGGCAGATTCTGTCAGCCAACCAGAACTGCTTCAGCTCCCTTGCTTGTCCAGAAGTCACTGGTTTTTCCGCTGTAACTTAGTGTCCCCTTTACTTTGGCCTCCATCTGTAGTTCAGAGACAGGAAAAGAAAGGGAAGAATAAAACCATGAGTGAACTTTTATTTTTGTAACTTACAGCAAGAGAGACGGGGATTTGGCATGTTCAGCTTTGGCATCACCAAGAAGTACATTGTCTTTATAGGGTTGAAAGACTTTGCATCTTCTCTGTAGTTCATTTATTAGAAATTGCACTGTTGAAACCTGAGATATCAGGCTTCATACCAGAAGACAGCACCTTTCTAAAGACTAAGTTGCAGCTTGGGATACTGAAACAAAAATTTTAAAATCAAGCCTTTCTTTAGTAGCCATTACATTTTAATAAAGCGTTTTTAGTATTCAACCCATGGCACTCACTGTGACAAAAAAATTAAGGTTGTACTAAATATAACCAATTGGTTTGTTTTTACAGCCCCTTAGAGCAACACTGCCCAGGTTTTTGGTGCCGAGGACTCCGAAAACAGGATAAAGAACCCCCACCAAGCTGTTGTCACCCTTCCTTCTCCTGGCAAAAGAAAACCCCAAGCCTACAGGTGGTAAAGAAAGGAGTACAGTCTAAACTACACCTTCTAAAGCTTTATGATAGTTTTTCATCTCTAAGGTTTATACACAGAAAAAAGGAGATGTTCTACTTCAAGCTTCTCAATCAAAACATGCAACTCTTATCAAGGATGAAATTCCCAGGGAAGGCAGATCTTCCATTAGAAAACCATCACATAATTCACACACGTATACACTCTTCCAAGAAACATGAAGAAGCTTCAGCTGGAAGGTCAATTTCTCCTCTAAAGGAGAAATTAAAATTGAGTGGAAAAAACAATCTCACCAATACAGACTTATGCAGACTTACAGATAGTCTGTAAACAATCACGTTAGTATCCAGTAAGTAGTATTCCTTTTTTCCCCTACTATCTGAATTCGTACATTTTGGTTTCTAGAACTACTACAATAAAGTATTGTTGAAATTTAACTTTGTTCTGGACATGGAAGACCAGTAGGAAAAAAAAGTTATTCAGGTTCCAAAAATACTGCTACAAGAGAATGTGTAATGCCTGCTGCTACCAAAGCTTGTCCCTGTGTTGTGTCTTCTCTAAAACAATTTCAGTTCTGGTGTACGTTTTATTTCAGTCTAAAGCAGAAATCTGCCTTTTACGTTACAAGTAATAAGAAAAATGTCTTTACCTGTGTAAGCTTGCTGCAAGTGAGCAGGCAGAGGTGAGTGAGACAGCGTTGCTGCGTGCTGAGCACCTGGCTGTAAACCCTTCAGTAAGTCTGGGAAAAAAAGGAGAGCAACAAAGCTGAAAAATAAATCTTAAGGACATAAGCAGTCTTTGTGAAATAGGAAGTTTTTATTTTTATAGTGTAGCTCTAGTAGCATGCTCATTTGCACAGATTTCTGAAGAAGTATCTCAACAACAAAAAATAAATACCTGATAGCATTCTAATGGCTGGAATAAGTCAACAGAAACAGACCTATTCAGATATGCTTAATCGAAAGTTAGAGCAAAAACCGTGCCTCGTTATTGGGACGCAACTCTTCCTGTCATTTCCTTCAGCAGAAAGGCTAAAAAGTGATATAGGTTAAAAACCTAAAGAATTTCTTTTTAAGCAATAGGAAAAAAAAAACGCCATCTTGGTTGATACTTCCTCGTAAGAGAACTGCTTGATATCTGAGATTACTGAGCTAAGGATATTTTGAGGAATAAACATATTAAGTCTCTTATTTGTATTGTGACATTTGGAGACTTGTAAGCCGTATGCCTTTTCTAAAGATGAGGGATTAAAAATTAACCCAAGAAAGCACATTCAGAATTACGCATATACTGTGAACGTAACACTAAAGTTAAGCTTATCAAAGGATAGCTACATAAACAAAGTTTTACCAACAAATGAAATCACATTTACTCTCCTGTAGGGATTTTCATGAACCAAATTTGAGTGTCTCAGAACTTTATCGCTTCCCTTCTTAATTTCCATTTTCAGGACGCATCTTTCCTTATAGCACAGTGTGGTAACTAATTCCACTCACTCTGAGTTAGGCTGTGGTGGAAAGCCGCTGAGGTAGATCCCGAGGTGGTTGTCACTCCAGCTGTGTCCGTCCCAAAGCCAAGAAGCTCCAAGGGAAACTGGAAGGGCACGGTCACAGGAACAAGGCCACCCAGCATCCCAAAAGGAGTTAATGGTGCAGACGTCACGTTCTGACTGGTTACAGACAGGGGTGATGCCATGAGAGTCAGAGGTGAGGCGTTAGCCAGTAATGATGCTCCTGCTGTTGACTGTACAAAGAAAAGGAGTACTTCAAGATTTTAAAGCTTTGAGTTGTATTCTTTAAGGAGATAAGAATTGACTATCTTGTTAAGTGTGGCCCTATTAAGAAGTGTATTAAACTATTAATAAATATTCACTTATCCACCTAGGTGGTCTTCCCACTGTTCATCTGCTAAGCAAGTACAATTATATCTCAGATTCAGACATGACAGTATGGTTCATCTAATGTTTTTTTCATCAGCCTTGCAGGTAATTTCCTTTATTTCCTTTCTAATTATGCACTGGATCTACAGTCAGAATCTAATGCAACATCTTCTATTAGGTTAATACAAAATTAGCAGATGTAGATCTGAAGTTCTTTAGGAGCACCGCATTACTCTCCCCTCTCTAAGTGTGGGTCTTAACAGAACAGTAACTTTATTTCTAAAAAGGCTGCTTAGAAGCAACCATTTTTGAAAATTAGAATTCATACATAAGAACGCCCACACTTGGAGAGAAGTCAGGTTACCAAGATGCAGACGTACATATGTATATATAGGTATGTTTGCACATGTCAAAGCAAAAGACAAAGGAAAATAATCTCTTTACGTACGTCACAATGAAGTTAAATTCACTGCAGTTTAAAAATGAAAACATAAGATTAGCCAGAACATTTTAGCTACAACAGCTCCCAAATTGCATTAATTCCTCTAACATTAGAACAGTTCATTCTTGTTTAACAATCTTCCCTTCACTACATATATAGTGATTTTACATGCTAATGTTCAATTCTCTAATGATCTACTACAAAACAGTACAGAATGCATTTTGAGTCACACTCAAGCTCAGATATTTTAGATATTTGAGTTAAAAAGACTAAGGTTGAATAGGACTTCAAACCTGTGTGCTTATACAAGTAAGTCTTAACTAAAACCAAAACTTGGAATCGTTTTAATGAACGCATAAGCTTAAAATGAAGTCTCCTTGAGTTCTGTAATATCAACTTACAGAAACAGCAAAGTGACAGAAACTCCTAGCAGGGATAACGTTTCTACTGCCAGTTTTGGTCTTAAGGTGTTCAGATGAAAGCAGCTACAGAAAGGTTAGTTGCTGCTTACAAGAAAACACAAAGTTTTAAAACAGTAACCCTGTAAATGTAAACAACTACAGATGTGATGTTGGTAGCACTTGTTTGTATTGGTCATCTTAGGAGTGACAGCTTCTAAGATATACTCCATCCCACAAGTAGAAGAAATGGATGAAAAACTTCCACATACACGACTGGTACTTTTAAAGGCAAAAGATTAATTTCTCAATAAGATTATGTACAAAAAAATTACAGCCGTTCACCATCTATGTAATTTTTACTGTGCAACAAAATAAAAGCCACACGGTATTGCAATTGTGGATTTGTAAAATGCCTGAAAACAGAAAGAAGCTTTATGATGTTTTCTGCCAAGACCTTGCTTACTCTCTCAGAAAGGAGGAAAGAGAAGTTCAGTGATGGAAAGAGCTACAGAGAATGCCCTAAAGGAGTTGCAGTTCAGACGTTTCTATTCATCTCACCTATTTTAACACTTCATAAAAGGGTTCATCCTGGTCATGTAAATCTGAGTCACTAAAATCATTAAAAGTCTAAACCAGATTTTGCTTAAGAGTACTGATGATAGGTAGAGCTTCTTAAGGAAGTCACACACGATAATTTCTGAATTTTAGATTACTTTGGCTTTGTGTTCTTAAGATGTAACTTAATAGAGTATTCCAGAGTAAAGTTTCTGTGAAGCTAGAACAGGTGTAAGCTTATATTCTGGTAAATAATTGTGTCAATCAAAAGGGGAATAGAAGGAAACGTTTCTTGGAAACTCTTCCTTGTTAGGCACATCTTCATTATCACATGAAATCATATAGTCTGATCTTCAATGTAAGTAGACCAGGATATTCTGATGAGCAACTCAGGTACCATTTTCATCTCTGACCGATTAATAGCATCTCAGATGGGAATTAAATCCCTAAACCCTTAATGGAAAGGAGACCCACTTTCAGTCTTATGCAAGGTTTTAAGAGGGGTAACTAACTCCTTAGTGCATGGTACCTAACAATTAGACTGGAATTCATTAAAGTCATCAGCCAGCCATTAGATCTTTAAGACTAAATAAAGCCCTCTTATCACAAATCTCTTCCCCTTCAGTGTACTAGGACTGGGAGGTAATTTGATTCTAATCTTCTCTTGAACATACTCCACTGACCAGGCCTCAGTCTGCAGAGCTGCAACAACCTTATTCCATGGTTTATCTTCCTTGTACCATTCTTCTGAACCATTTCTACGTTATCAAAGTAACTTCTGAAGTGTCAAAAGAACCCCACATGTAAAGTCACAATAATTATAGTGATACCATATGCTGCTCGGTACCTCTAGCTGATTTTCTCCCTTCTATATACCAATACACCTTATTTTGCTGTTTTACAGTATGCACTTATGTTACTTGATTATCCACCATACCCCCTCCAATCCTCTTCAATGTCACTCTCTGCAAAAATGCATTTAATTCCCCAGGTGATCAGCGTTTCTAAAAAAAAAAAGTACTTGCCTTCAACTACAGGAAAGTTTGCCAGAATTCATCTCATCATCCAACACAGTACTACTAGTTTCCCTCATCTGTCATCTCTAAGCACTACCCCATCTGTTTCACATTTTCCTCTACATTACAGCAATTGCATCCACTGGATACTGTTGACTGCACGAGGAAGAAACAACTGTGTTCCCAGTCCATTCACTGTAGCCTTTTTTGTCTCCTCCAGGCACCTTCCAGAGTACCCAAACTGCACCGTGCCTGGCTCAGCTCTTCTCTAGGCCCTCTGTGGTACCTCAGTGGCTCTTACACAGCACATGGGTTGTAGTTTTTTCATTCAAAGTACCCAAAATAATGAGAAGGCTGTGTCAGAGCCTGCCAGATATTTCTTGTTTAGTGTGACAGACAGTAGAATGAAATACCATTGAAATGTCATAAAAATCATCTTCCTCCTGTTATTCAGCTGCAATAAGAAAAATTTGATAGCAAGGAAAAGATCATAAACCATTGCTAAAAGCTGAGTATACATCATTACCATGCAATAGCTATGTACGTTGTTAAAAAAATACAAAGCTTTTCCATTTGCTGTACACCAGGACTCTAATTTACAGTGATAACTGCTTTTCTTTACTTAAGTAGTGACGGCTTCAGGATAGAGAGTGCAACAAAAGAGAGAAAAACCTCAAATCACCTCAGTAATTAAATCATTCCCAGTAAAAAGAACACAAAACTTGGGAAAGCAGGTTGTCTTCTGGGTAAATAATAGGTTTGCATGGGTTTTAGAACAACAGTATTTTCAGATTATTTGTTTTATATGACTTGTTTTATCTCCAGTGATGAAGTTCTGCATAAGCTCTCACTCAAACGTTTTCTATATTTATATATTAATGAGGTCTCATTCAGTTTGACTAGGTCCTACAAAATGAAACAAATATTTAATCACAAATACTAAAGAAAGGCCCTTGCAAGTGTTAATTTTAAATACTAGTCGTGCATTATACTCAAATCACAAGCAACTGAATCCCAGTTTTGCAAGTTAATCATGAGACTTGGCAACAAACGTACCAACACACCTTTTCACATGATCGCCATCATTACAAGTAAGTAAACATGGAAGAATACACAAATCCAATAATGCAAGATAATACCACATCGCCTGAAATTCTGGCCACAAAGCTTACCTCTTTTAGTGCTCAAAAAAAAAAAAAAAGAAAAGCGAATTCTGTTCCACAGTATAGACCAACCAACATTTTACAGTGAGGATTCGTTCCACACTGATCCTTGCATTTCACATCAGCTGGAAATACCTATTCATTAGTACGAATTAGTTTCATCAGTATTAGCATTTATGCTTAGTAAAGTATAAACATTAGATTTTTGATACATTTTCAAATCAAGATATTGCAAAAAAGAATGTTTACAAAATAAACATGGTAAGTATTAATGTAAGGTTTAAAGGTAAAGTCATTAGATACGTACCTGCACACTGGCTGCTACAACTGGAGACCCTGAGGCAGAAGATGGTCTGTGTGGAGTTGACAATTGTTTAGTAGCACCCTGTGTTCCACTTCCTGCTCCCCCAGACAGACTAGTCCTACTAGCTCCACTTGAGTTAAGGTTACTGCCTCTGCTGGCAGGTACATTCATTCCAACTCCACCCAAATTATTTTTACCAACAGTTCCAGAAGGAGAAGAGTTGGGCAATTTCGAAGAAGCCTGAGGGTTCTTTGCAGGCTGAAGGCCTGAGGTGCGATTAGAGGGCAGCAAATTCATTGTGGGAGACTGCCTGCTGATATTTACACCACTGGTCTGTTTATGAAGGGGGTTGTTGCTGGAGTGACTACTCTGGGAAACTAGTGCACTTGAACTGGAAGAACTGGGTGTTGTTGCAGGCCTGGGGGATGAGGTGGACTTGGATGAAAATTTAGGTGATGCATTGGGCTTGGGTGTCACAGAGGGCTTAGATGCAGTGGGCTTGGGAGAGGCAGCAGGTTTGGGAGAGGCAGCCATGGAGAAGGGAGGCTTGAAACCCTGGGAAGAAACTTGTGACACCATAGCCTTGGCTAAATAGTTACTAGAGGTAGAGGTGCTGGATGTTGTCCGAGAAACCAGTGGGTGAGACACTTGAGAGCCACTTCCAGATGAGGGATTAGACAAAGGCAGTCGATATACTACAGACTTCTCTTGAGCCTTGATGACTGGCGATGAGCAAGATAGTTTGGGATTACTGCTCAATTTCACCACTGGATTGGTCTGTGATTTACTAATAGTTGCTTGTAAAGGAGATACATATTTCTGTTGTACAGCTGAATGCTGGTGCACCTTTGTCACTTGTGATGTTGAGGAAGAACCACCTTGAGCCTCAGAAGATGATACCAAGATATTAGCATCCTTGGTTCTTTGAGAGGAGGTGGAAATAGCTGCTTGGGTCTTAGAGGAAGAAACATGAGTCTGCGAAGAGGAGGAAGCAGCTTGGATCTGGCTTGACCTCTGTAGTCCTTGCTGAAGTAGTTTGGCTGGCAAAGGCTCTAAGGAAACCTTAGGATTTTGAATTGAAGATCCAGCAATAAGGCCTGAAGAGATACCAGTGTGAACTAGGTCCTGGGGTTTCTTTGGTACTGGCCCTGTGTGACCAGCGATAAGACTTGATGAATGGGGTGTTTGAGTGGGCTCTACTTTCTTTGAAGTTGCCAGGGGCAACTTACTCATAATGCTTGCTAGCTTCTCTTCCCTCAGCCCAGGGCGAGGTCTGGATGTTGGTGTGTCTATGGTGGACCCAAGAGGTGATCCCTTGGCACCATTATTAATAACTGCCAGAGCATCAGAAATAGAGTCCAGTGAGGGTGGGTGGAAAGAGAGATCTTCATCCAGCGAGTCGTCCAAACAGATGGTCTCTGGAGCTGGTGTGCAGCTAGAGCTGGCTGGGGTGCAGACAGGTGTGCTGGAACTCAGAACAGTAGCGCAAGTGGAATTGACTGAAGACATACAGGTTTTCTGTTCTTTCTTTGGACTGGAGTCCTGAGAATGAAAAGATAAAACAGGTTGAACAGCCTTTCTGGAGTAGATCTAAAGTCTTCTTTAGTGTAATACTATTATTCTGTAGATGAACCAAAGATCTACTATTGAAGTTTTCATATTAAGATACCTATGGTATCTAGGTGTTGGAGTCCTATGTGTTAATTCAATATTCATATTAGAAACCTAGTGCTGTTGCTCCACTTAACTATTAGTGCCCCACACAATTAAGAGTAATCAATCCTGTGAAGAACAGGGTAGCTAATCTGATTGCTAGGTAAAATTGCTACTGAACTAAGACAACAACTAGTCATGTTTAATGAGAACCTCTATCAAGTTATTATGTTATCCTCCCAACCACATACTTTTCCAGTGTTGCCAAATTTAATACAAGCTGAAAACAAATACAAAGCACGCATTAAAAAATGTGAAACTTTACTGGAACTAGTACCTCCTCACAGTAAATTTTCAAAAAAATATAGCTTAAAGTTAAAAAGCTACACAGAAGTCATTTGTGCTACTTTCTTTAAAGTTAATACACCATCAAGTCAATAAGCTCTCATCGCATTTCCTGATGGAACCCTTCTGCCAGAATTTTTCTGGATGAGAGGCAGGAAGCAGGTTGTATCAAATGGTCACAGAAGAGTCAGGTATCTAAATAGGCATTTACCTTCACTTTGGGTTTAGGGGCTAGAATCACCTTCTTCTTTGCCCTAAAGCAGAGGGGATAAATGCACATCAGAAGACAAAAGAAAGGCAAGTCATTTCAGTTTTAACTGTTACCCTGATTATATCCCAATAAACTAGAAGGATGACTATTGGAATCCAGCTTTAATCATGAAACATCCGTGAAGTAGAATATGGGTTAAAATATAGGGGGAAGAGAACAAACACACTTTTAATCCATATTTTGTGTCATGTATCTCTAAATTAGATGCAAAACTCACTGAATTGCTGATATAACCTGGTATCAGGAGAGCTATTTTTTACTTTTCCAATTCACAGAAACCACAAACTACCAAGTCTCTTCCAATCTTCAGAGTTTGTCTGCTTAGCAGAGCTTTGTCTAAACTGGTCACCTATAGTTATATAATTTCACTTTACATTGATGTTTTTGTCACTGAGGAGTATACGTCGTGTTCTGATTTATATTTCAAACCACATAAAAAGCTGCTTTTTTTCCCAAAAGAAAGTGTTTTGTTGCTTATCAACTGTGAAACAGTTGTACCTAACTTCTGTTTGTTTCAAGAGGCCATTTAACAAGCTTTCAAGTTTTCTTGCAGTGTAGGTGAACACCATAGCACCCTGCAGTTATTCGAGCAAGGACAGCATTAAGGATTATTAGCCATCACATTCAACTTAGAAGTTATGCATTTCACACCTTTTTTCTCATTTCTATTTCTTCAATAGGATCAACAGATTAACATCTTTAGGTCATTTATTCTCCTTTCCTAAGCAGCTAGGAATATGCCTGGTTAAAAAAAAAGACCTTACTGTAGGTGGCCCATGACTCAGTTTTGCTATTATGTAGAATAATATCCTATGTTAATCATATTTATTACAAAGGTTGCAATTTGGGTGTTATTCAAAGTCATAATTGTCTATTTGGCTTCTGTCTGAATGTGGGCAGCTCCTGAGACGGACATAGCGTTGTCTGAAAATCAAGAAGGTAAAATTCCACTAAGATACACAGCCTTCTGTGGTTACAGAGATATTTATGAGGAAAAGAGAGCAAGAAGTACTGTAGTCTCCGAGTTCAATTTAATATGCTGCACAGCAAAATTTAGGTAGTGTACAGTACTTTGAAATACTTTGAGTAAAAGGCGTTAATCCAAGAAGGAATAGCCACTTGAGTTATCTAGCCACTTCATAACCGAGTTAAAATATAATGCCACAAGAACATTAGTTATATGCCTAAATTAAAGCATTAAAAATTAACATTGTAAATACCTCCCTTTCCTCCCCTCTTTCCAAAAAAGGCAGCATGAAGATGGGAAAAGATGCTATAAACAACTTAAAGATACTAGTAAGTTGTCAATATTATACTCACGGAGCAGAAGTGAGGTGATTGTGAACACTTCGGCTTTCTTTAAAAAGCATCCTAGAAGAGTGGTGAGAAGAGAAACATAAGGCGATTCTACAGGGACAATCAGCACATGACCACCAAATATGCAAGTATCCCGGAATTTTCAGAAGAACCCTTTGATTGTCTGTGCCCAAAGCAGCTAGTAGGTAGTTTGCCTGTATTGCTATCATGATGTAGTTCCAGGCAGCCATAAATAGAAGAATGTCAAAAAAAAAAAGATTTCAAGTTTACATTCAAAATACCTCAGTGAACAGCCAAGCAGAAGTCAACATAACACAATATTAACTCTTTCAGGTGGACAGAAGAAATACATTTTGAATTCTCTCTCCTCAAAGGCTAATGAAATATTTTAAATATCAAATTCATGATTCCTACAGCTTGCTGCCCAAATGCAACTATAAACAGATAATTAAGGAAAACTTGGTCCCCCTTTCCCTGTTGCCAGGTAGGCAAACTAGAACAGCAAAGACTTTCCTACACCACTGCCATCACTCAAACACTGACCATGAGCAGCTGTCTAAACAAGAGCTTTTCACCACTGCTAACACATCCTGTTGAGTTGCAATAGTTATGGAAAATACAAGTATCCACAAATCTCATGTAATATGGTAAGAAAACATTGACATCCCCTCGCTACAGTTCCAATGTCTTAATTCTCAGATTCCACTTTCAGCTCCATTTTCTGTGTTATATTGCTCCAAATCTGTATTACATTGCTCCCCATCAGAGACTACTAAATGCCTATGAAGAACATCTAATGAGGAATGTTCCTTTTGCTCCATGAAGTTCAATGTGCCACTTTCTGACCTACCCAGCTTCTCCAGGTGCTTGATCTATTCCTTAATCTTTTTCATTTTGCAATGAAAATCCAAAATGAATCCCAAGCCCCAGTAATGTGTAGTATCATCCTTAAAGGTTCACGACAAAAGTATAACTACTACAGGAAAGGAAGTCAAAGATACGGTACAAAGAAAGGACAGAAGGACAGTGCAGTATACGTTCCAAAGCAAGAACATGCTTGGAAAATAATCCCTCCATTGTGTACGTATATTTAGATGTAAAAGTTGGTGAGGGAGATCAGTGTAAGATTGTTTCTCTCTGATCGTGATTTCAAATCAAGCATGCTGTTTGACTTGCGCAAAGTTAAGTGTGCTGGAAGCCTACTTGAATGACCACCTCCAAAGATGATAACACTCTTGGAATTAAAGGAAACAGACTTCCTGTTCCTTACACTTCTTTTTTTGAACATACACATATTTAGGTTGCAGGCTTTTTTCAGACACACATGAATTAATATGCAACCCAGTTACAAAAAAGCGGGTTACATTATTTGAAAATGCTTTGGGATCCTTTAGGATGAAATGTATTTCTCCAAATCCATGAATATTAATAAAACAATCTCCTGAGGCAGAGTATGGAACTTACACACAAAAAAATCGTGTGACAAAGGTAGCTGTGATACACACGGACAAATGAACAAGGTGCAATTGAAAGTTATTATTGATATCTTACCTCATGTTCCTATACAGCTATGAGGAACATTAAGTACAGCTAACTTTGAAAGAGCAAGAAATTTTTCCTCTGGGACGAACCCACAAAGTTCTGGTACCACAGACCTACTCTAATTAGTAAGAATTCCTTATAAAATACATAGTCAGTAGACCATTTTTAACATTAAATACCTAAATTTTTTTTTCCAGTTTACATAGCTCCTTCTCACTCGAGGCCACATATAAAGGTAAAACATTATACACCTTCAGCGTGATAATCCCTACCCTAACATCCCAACAAGATAAGCATCCAGCATATGAATAATATGTGCTGTATTAGGAGTTACCACTGTCAGACTCCAGGAAATACTTTCTTTTCCTCTTTCCATACATAACTGTTTGCCTAAAAATTACAATACATCCCTGCTTTCTGTTTAGGAAGCGAAGCGCCTCCCTGTAAGTACAGGACAATTTGTAAATCATTACAGTACCAAAACTACCATAAATGAATGTAAATGAAGTAAATGAAGTCTTGCTGGTCAACAGAGTTATGATCAGGCAGCTCTTTGTGTTTGGTTTGTTGGTGTTTTTTATTTGTTTGGGGTTCTGGGGGGGAAGGTGTTGTTTTGGAGTTTGTTTGTTTGGGGGTTTTTGCTTGTTTTTTTTTTATTAAACCACTTTTATAGATAGTTTATGGAAATTTTCAGCACACTTTTATGGAAAGGAGAGAACCATATATGTTATATGGCTTTCAAATGCAAAGTTTTAACATGTTTCCCTTCTATGTGCTCTTAGATGACCTCACACCATCACTTGATTATTTCACCACTATCGGCAGTGATCTCCATACCTGTTCTTAAGCTAAACTGGGATTCCCTGTCTCATCTACTTCAATAAAACCTTCATAAGCAGTAACATCTCACTCATCAGCATACTTACTATACAAAACTAGATCCTTGAACAGAAATAAGTCAACTGTATGCCAAGTGTAAAACTCCATTTGCTCCTTTAATTACTATTTCACAAGTAGCATATTACACCCTCATTTTCTACACTGACTATTCTAGGGAATATCTCAGTTTAGTTATTTTTACAGCTTGATACAGATTTGACTAATCTACAACCAAGGTACTCTTGAGCAAATTGATTAATATTGTTATATCATTTAGCTTTTACAGTTAGATCAAGATTTGATGGGAAATGGTCTTTTGCAGTGGGTGCTACAGAAGAAAAGAACTCACATTATCTATATTTGATTCTCTCTTCCACTTCAAAGAGTTGGAAAACTTTGCTAAATCTGCAATTCACAATGATTACTATTGTTCTCATTTTTTTTTTTCCCCTTTTTTGTGTTTGCTTCCTCTTGACAAGTCAGTAGGAAGCAAGCGTACATTTTCATTAAGAAACTGGTGTATTTTTAACTGCAGCATCACTAATTGCATGCAGGAAATAAAGAGCATAAACCTTAGTGTTTTCTGAACTCTGGTGTTGAAATTCCAGCTCATAATTTTAAAGTTTATGTCATGCTGCATTCACAGAATCACAGAATTGTAGGGTTGGAAGGGACCTCTGGAGATCATCTAGTCCAACCCCCCTGCCTAGAGCAGGTTGCACAGGAACGCATCCAGGCAGGTTTTGAATGTCTCCAGAGACGCAGACTCCACCACCTCTCTGGGCAGCCTGTTCCAGTGCTCTGCCACCCTCAAAGTAAAGAGGTTCCTCCTCATCAGACTGCTTACAATATAGGCAAAACTGTTTTCTGTATCACTATCATTTTCTATATCACAGAAAGTACTTCCCATGCAGTTACCCCACACTTTATACTTCTCCCTCAAATGAAGCATCACACACTGTGTTATGAACTTTAGTAACTTCAGTCTCCAGCAGATGACAAAAGGAAATAGTTCTCCAAGGAAAATAGTGGTTTTTTAGCTCTCAGGTTTGCACACAAGATAGAAAATTAACTTCTGAAAAACATTCTTCTAAAATATTCCAGTTCCACTGACATTTTGAAGTTTTAACCAATATTAATAATACCTGGTTGAGTCAAATATATGACAATAAGTAAGATCCAAGAAGTAGTTAACACCAAAATAAATAGACATATAAAGCAGGCATCTTACCTTGCCTGCATCCAGCCTTTAGGCCAAAGTGGTTTCACTTCTGTTTCCATAAAGGTTTTGAGGTAATCTTCAGCAGACTGACTTCTATTTGGCTCTAGCTCATAGCATCCCAGCTTGATCTTCACAAGATTACACAACAGAGACCTGCAGAAAGAAACACAATAAATCCAGGCTGGATCGGTCTTTGAGCAACCCGGTCCAGTGGGAGGTGTCCCTGCCCACAGCAGAGGGGTTGGAACTAGATGATCTTTAAGGTCCCTTCCAACCCAAACCATCCTATGATCCTACGATGATACTGAATGAAACAATCTTTTCAAAAGCTCAGCAGAAGGCTGAGAAATGGAAGCACTGATGCTATATGGCTGCTGTCCATTGCCAGTTGTGGGAAGAGCTCAGTTTCAATCACTTTTTTGGAAGTTTGCTACTGCACAAGTTCACTGCTGCAACTGGTATGATCTGCTGTGTCACCTCTCCGTTTCCAACAGACCATATGGCTCTTTTTCATCCTTACTATCATTTTGTAATTGATTTTACATTTTCTTTGTGGTTTCCTCATAGCTGAAACATCTCCTCTCACTTTGCTCAGTGACCTCTATCTCATTTAAGATGGAGAATGTCTGAAAGCAAGCTCCATTCTACACTGAGTATTTCAACAGAAGATTCTTTCTGCCTGGGATTCTGTCTTTTATTGTCCTTAAAAATACAGAAGTGCACACAGTTAAGTAACATTGGCCTTTCAGAGCCTCTTGAATCAAAAAACCCAACAGATTTAAATATCTCTTCTTTAAGTATGGCTCCCTCCAGGTCAGTCCAAGCTATACTGGTTGTATATATTCCATATATATATTCCACGAAGCTTGCTTCCCTGTTGTCTTAACACATTAAAATGACTCATCAGTCCACCAGACCCTTTTAATAGTATGTATACTTGTATTAGAATTAGCTTAGATCTTGCATGGAAAATTACAAATTTAGAAGGATCTACTTAAAAGCCTAACCAGATTAATTTAAATCTCAGTTTTCAGTGAAATCTACTCTAGGAAGCAAAACAGTGAGAATTCATCATTTCAGATGATGTGTTGCTCTTCAGAGATAACACAGAATTTGTGTTCAGAGAGAATGGGAGGGGTTAAGATTCATACATTCTGGATGCTGGCTTGCCCATGACTGGGAGACTTGCCAAACCAGCACTGACAATTTTGGTGGTTTGCCACATTCTGGCAAAAATCATTACCGCTTGGTGGGTGACAGTGTTTTGTGACCTATTCCTAGAATGGTGGGAAGCAGGTATAACTCTGCTTATGCCTCTGTTCTTTGCTTAAAGAAGCTCAAAGTCCTAGGACCAAAAAAATTCTCACTTATTTACAAAAAGCAGAAAAACAAGCAGTGAAAGAAGGGTTGGACATAGGATGATCTCGCCTTTCAAATTAAAGAAAAGTGTGTTTCACCATTGCAGCATTCTAGCTTGCCTATTTATCCTCACTGTCCAAAACTTCTGACATGTGCTTCTGAGAACAATTATTTGTTAAACAGTATCAAGTAGTAACATCCCCTTGGAGATCGCTTTGTGAAGTCAGTGAAAATCCTTGATGGAAAAGGTAGTTTTGTCTCACCTCACTGTGTCATCCCAATGAAACTTCTTTCTGGGTCCCACAACCCTCTTTCCAGGTTTCTCGTCATCATCTTCCTCTGATCCATTTTTCTCTCGTTCATCTTCTGCTTGCAATCTACAGTTAGAACAATTGTTTTCTTTATAGGTATACAACACAGACAAAATGTTTCCTTGAGAGTGTTCTAGGTGCAGGGAAAAAAAAGGACCTCTCTTCAGATTCTTGTTATACCATTCCTGAAAGGGTAAACAGCTCATCTTCCTGTCCCCACCGCTTCATGGCCCTCAGAGACAAGTGAAAAGGACACACTACATGGAGGCTATCAAGGATGCTGGCCATAAGCTTCATGTAGTGCCTCTACTGGGAAATGGCAGGATGCTTATCGACCTATTAATGCTTCTCCAAGTCTAAAATTAGTTAACTATGCGGGAAACAATTACAGGGAACAAGGACAAAATATATCAAGAACCTGAACAGACAATCCTCCTCCACTAGGCTAGCATTTTGAGAATCTCCAGTATCCTTCTCAGTTTATAATTTCTCTCTCTCAAGACCTATTTCATTCAGTTAATGGAATTTCTTTCTAGACTCAGGTGTCAACATCACTTACACATAACTAAGTACTTCGTACAATTCAAAACTTACAGACACCTGTAAACTGGAGCAGAGTACTTTGCTGAGCTCAGGGAATGAACAACACGGAGACAGATTTCCAACAGGACTCTAGAACAGGCATGCACAGACTCCAGAAATACCTACTTGGCATTCTTGGCTTGATTGCGCGCCTGACAGTCCTCTTGATACTTGCATAACTGTTCAGGCATGACGTTACTGACAGCCAGTTTCAGCTTTTGCAGTGGTTCTCTCAAGCGGTCATCCTGTGAAAAGAGAAACACCAAAGCGGTGCTATTAGATGCAATGTAAAGAGTGTTTCAGATAGATAGTTTCACAAATATTATTTCCCACTCGCTCCTGAGACAGTATTCCTAGTACTAACTATTGACCACAACAGTCCTTTCCTACATGGCACTTGAATCCTGTTAGGTGCAACAGCATTATAGAAATGCACATACTTGAAATATCTCATACAACTCATACAAGTCTTGAGACCAGAAACAATGAAAGATAGTCACAAGGAAACATATCATGAATATCCCAAAACATTATGGCATGATCTCATTAAATATTGCTTCAAAATAGGGAAGGGAAGCAAAGGAGAGGAAAAAAGCAAGATGACTTGACCGATGAGTATCTCAACACTTGCACATAAGTATTCAATTAATCAAGTCTCCAAAAACTGTCATATAACAACATCATAGGTAATGAACGAAATATATGTATTAGATTACCTCAGTATTTGATGATTATTATTATTATATGTAATTTATGTACCTCAAGTAAGGACTATGTATTTAGAATTGTCTCCAAATATTAAGAACTTCAAACATTAAAGTAACATACTGTATACTTCTCTACATGTTTTAAATTCTCTTCCTGCATCTTCTGACTTTACATTCTTAATCATAACTGCTTATTGAGAAGAACTAGAATACTATGTGCTATTACGTCTTACTGCTTAGAAATAACATATGAATGTTTGCCTCCTTAGCACGTTTTGAGATCTCTGCATTCATGATCCTCAGATCCTCCTGCAAGATTTAGTCTTATTTCATCTAAAGAATAAGATCAGGGTACTTTAGATCACAGACAACTTTTTTTATTCAATATGAAAACATATTCTTTAAGAGAAAAGCAACTGCAAATGACAAAAGTATTTCTAAGACCTAGCCACAAAGGAAAATTTGCACAAACAGTACAGGCTGGGTCATCTATTATCCATCTAGCCTTTCTTTTTTCTTGACAGAAAAGTGAATGCAATAGTAATTATTTTTTTTAGCCTGTTATAACCATGATTATTTGGCCTTTCTAGTTCTGCTACTTGATAAGTACCCTGTAACCAGCTTTCAACATGAAAGCACTTCATTCTCAGATAAAGGGCGTGAAAATATTTGTTCCTAAAGTAGTAACAATAGCAGGTACACATAAGAAAGCTTTTAAGCTGATCTAGCAACTGGTCCAAAAAAGACTGTGTGGCTGTTGCTCTGCTCTCCTGCATTCTGTCCTCATGACTATTACATGATTGACTCATGCTGGAGCTAATCTCCCCATCGTTACCTGGACATTGAGATGTAACTTCTTCAGACGCTTTATCAGTGTGTCCTTATTGCATGGCACAAAAGCCTCAAGGTGAGAGTACACTCCATTGCGGATGGCAGGATTTATCTCCTGCAACTGTAGCTCAATACTGGCAAACAAACAAGAGATAGTCAACCAGTGAGGCACTACAAGATGAAGATGACAACTGAACAAAAACCTAAAGAAGCTTTGTATGCATAACATATTCTAGCTATGCATACTAAAAATAGCAGCTTGGGACTTTTTCAGATAAACTTTTTTACAAAAGAAGCAAGTCTTAATCAATGGCAAGAAATCATTCATATACATAGTTCTCCAGCAATATTGAATACTGTCATTCAAATTTCATTTACTCCCACCATTGCACATCAATCTTGATGCAATTTTGACTGCTACAGTCTTCTACAGATTACTTTTTGTTTCTTAGAATACGAAGATAGAACCTTCTATATTAAAACGCTTAGTTGAAGGATTACAGAGTAAAAAGAGCTGGCATTTCCCTCATGAAAGCTGAAGGTGCTTTGAGTTATGAAAGCGGGGTACAGGAAGAAATAATGGCAGTTCTGTTGAATTTTACACATGAAGTCAAGGACATAGGGCACTACAAAACACTTTACACTGGATAAAGACAGACAGATAGTCATGACAAGAATTATATTCATATATAAGTCTCTTTAGCCAGTAACTAGCTTAGACTGATCTACCTTCATTGACTTTTAAGGGCTTTGTTGGAACAACCTCAATAATATTTCCTCTTCTGTACTTTTCCTTTCACCCCCTTTCCAAAAAGGGAAGGTTGTACAGATAAGCACTTACTCCAGCAGAATATTATTCATGTCTTGCGTGAAAAACTTCTTCCTGCCTTCTTCATCAAACATCTTGGCGGCCTGAAAATACAGCAATAAAGGGTATTCAAGAGTTCATAGAACACTTTATCCCAACAATCTTTGCTTCTTTACTTTTACAGCTGTATCACATTCTTACTTTCCAAGGAATAGTATTACTTGGAAAAAAATATATAAACCCAAACTATACTCAGCTGTTTAGAAAAAAAGGTGAGGATTGTTATTATACTCAAATAAAAATGGCTTGCTCTAGGGCAAACAATCATTCTATTTAAAATCTGCCTGGATCACTGATGTTAACACATTCATCTTTTCAATAACCATGAAGAAAGAAAATAGAGATCTTAGCACCAGCAACATTCTACCACCACTGTTTGCTTTAAGAAGAGGGGCACTGCTTTACAAGTCAAGCAGGCAAGAACATCAACATATTTCTACTCTCAATCTATGAAAGGCTCCTTTTCTACCTGTTACATGCCTCACCCGGTTACAACTTCCCAGCCTTCTTGGATCCATCTTAATCCTTCATTGCAATTTCTACAAAGCGATTACATATGCTAGAGGAATACCTCATCCCTCTTTTCTGGTGCTGTCCAGCATTCTCACCATCTTTAGACTAGATCTCTAATATTTTTGTCTGGTCTCTTTCTGAGTCTGTTTGGGTGGGGGAAAAAAACCAAAAAACACAGTCTTATTCCTATACATACTTCCTTTTATTAGAAGCATTTACTGATGTCACAGGAATTCCCATGCAGAATCCCTTGATCTTTGTCCTTATCAACTAGATTCTTATTTTTTACAAACAATGACAGCTTGTAGGAGAAAGCCAAATCCCTGCACCATTCTACAAAAATCAGTAAGATCTCTCTGGTGTTCATCCACTCTGCAGATTTATAGAAGTCGAGAGGAAAAAAACCCAACACTTTTAGAGGCTTATTGTTATGTTGTATTATGGCACTGGGACCAAACAGCAACTATCTAAAGTAGCTGGAAAAGGATATGCATGCAGAAAAGTAGGCAAGTGTGGTATCACTACAGTGTCTGACAAACATTAGAGGCAGCTGACATGCTACAAGGCCGAATATTCAAACAAATTAAAAATCCAATTCTGCCTTTTAAAAATTTTTTAGTGACTTGTGACAAAGCTAAAACCTAGAAATAAGTGGAAGTGTTAACTTGATAAAATTCCTTTATTACTATGAAATACTTACTGTTCTTGGTCTTTGTAACTGACTCATTTAAGTTTAAAAGAACATTTTCTGGAACTGCAAACTCTACACTGCACAGGAAAACAGGAGTCTGACAATCTACCAGATATCGTAATGTAGCCCACTGCCTGAATGCTTTACCGCTTCAGTCATGAACATTGATACCAGAGGTTTTTTTAAGTTCCTATAAGGACTGCATTCTGCTCACTACTTTCTACCATAAATTCAGCTGCTGAGGGGAAGGTACTGTTTAAGAATACTGAAGCATTTGTCCTGGTAAAAAAAATGAGAAAGGTTACAGATGTTTACAAGTGATAGGATACCAAAACCTTTGAAAACTTTGAAAGTCTTAAATCCAGTATCTTTAAACATAATTAGCACAAGGATTATTATCATCTTCTGGTTTGTATAAAAGTGGAAGGAAAGATGCGCTTTGACATTTCAGTCCCAGGTAGACCTTGAAAGGCAA
>VYZM01007313.1:92274-132888 GCA_013398915.1 Dromas ardeola | reverse complement strand
GGCCCACCAGTTGGTGTATTAATTTCTAACCCGTGTACACATGCCTTATTTTACTGGCAGTAGTACATGGTGTAGGAGGAGGGGGAAGGTGCTGATGAGACAAAGAAAAATGTGCGTAACTGCCTTTTGTAGCAGTAGTTCTCGTATGTTCTGGGGCCAAGAATAGTTAGAGTGAAATTTTACAAACACAAATAGTTCATTGTTTTAATAACGTTCATTTGTTTTTATACTAATGTAATAAAAGACTGAATACTGAGCACTATAACCTACAGATTTGTGTCATTGTTTCAAGACATGTTTTGACACATCAGATTTCAGCTAACACATTTGTTTTCATTTCCATTCCCATCCATTATTGTTTCCAGCAATGGATGTATTATTTTAATGACTTTCCTTATTCTACAGGGAGACCGTGGCCCACAGGGACCTCCTGGCTTACCTGGTGAGGATGGATCAAGAGTAAGTTGCTATTTACACAGTAAAATCTAGAGTGAATCTTCGTTTAATGGGAATGTGGTCATGATACATGTTCTTTTTTTTCTAAAAACTTCTGTTCCCTTTGTACAAAAACAGGGAGAAGATGGGGAAGTTGGACCAAGAGGTCTCCCAGGTGAAGCTGTAAGCGATGCTTTCTTATTCTTCTGTTTCTGTTAGAAACAAAAGTCACTCTCAGATTTTTTTCCTTTCTATTGAACTGTTCTGAATTCTAGGTATAAAAAGTACTCTGTGTGTGTATAGAGAGAGAATATGGATTCTGGCTGAAAAGCAAACAAATAAACAGTTTTGTTAGGGGTGAAACACTACTTACAGGATTAGAATTAAGTCAGGAATATATACAGCCAAGTATACACAACTTCAAGAATCCCAAAGGCTATTTCACATCATATTGTGTAAAACAGTCACTGCAGTCCCTGATACATTACCATATAACCAAGCTCCTGTTGCTTTGATAATGTTTTCCAAACGTCTGTTTATTAGAAAATAAGGCCTGGCTTCTCCTCTTATTTTCATACTACTGTGCATCATTGTGTATTTTTACACTTGTTTCACATCCAGAATTTCCACTGCTGTCAGTTGAAATTCTGCAGGTGCTGTCACTGCAGAGCAGAGCTCTGCATTGCAGGCAAGAAATCAAGCCTCAGAAAGGGGCATTTTACCCTAAATATATGATATACTGCTACCTACTTGCAAAGTAGGAAGAAGTCACTACAGAGTCAGTGTGTTAGTGATTTGTGACTATATCCTACATGAGGAGACTGGAGACTCAGTCCTGCCTACTTTAGCAGCGTGACGTGAATGATGACACAAATGTTGAAAACTAATATTCATTTACATAGGGATTTACATAGCCAAAAGATTATGTTATAGACCAAATCTTGCTCACCTTGTTTAAGAGAATAGCCCTTGGTCTTCTATGGAATTTTTTAGGGATAAGAGGAACAAATCTGATTTTGGTTTCCAGAATGCCTTGCATTTATCATAATAAAATTATTATTAATTTTTAATTATTTATTCAATTTTTACTACAGATAAAAGCAGTGTTTTACACTTAGAGTAGTAGCATAGAGTATGACAGACCATCATGTTTTCTAAAGAGAGGAATACAAACATATGCTACTATTCATGCCAGACCATCAAGCCAAGACGCAGCTGACACTAGTGGAAGATCCTGTGCCAATGTTCTGCACCAGGAAATACAAATAGTTATCTCCTACCATTCTTTGAAATGACCATACAGCGGCTAAATCAAAGTTTGCCCTTCCACTGACACCCTCTTCAGACATATGGTGGCCTTCAGGAGAGTCTGTTATCAGCGAACTTTTTCATTTGTTTGTTTGTTTGTTTCTTTCTTTCTTTCTTTCTTTCTTTCTTTCTTTCTTTCCTGTGCTGCCTTCCCCTCATCCTTCTTACTCCTTATGACATTCCTTTACCCAGTCTGCTCCTGGGTCTCTCTTTGTTTAGAAAAAATCATGCAGGTGTTAATAAGTGTTTCTTCTCTTCCAGGGTCCACGGGGATTACTGGGCCCCAGAGGTACACCTGGTCCCCCTGGACAACCTGTACGTATGAACCATTTTGTATTTGCAATTGCCAGAAGAAAAATGGAAGTCCACTGAAAGTTGTTCATATGTATATTGTTTGTTGTAGGGCATTGCAGGTGTTGATGGACCTTCAGGCCCAAAAGGAAACATGGTGAGTAAGCAAGCTGGGAATTAAAGAGGGAGTGGGTTCTAAGAATCCTTTCCACGTTCTCTTGTCCCTGCCACTATGCCATCCCTTCCACTTAATTAAACTTTTCTGTCAAAATATTCAGAGGCATTATGATCTGACATAGAAAAGAGAAGCCTTCTATTACTTAGTTTTCAGCCAAAAGGCCTAATCATGCTTTCTCTCAAGCTCCTTTAGCACCATGGACTCCAGTGCTTAGATCCTATGTGTGAGCTGTTATTCCCTATTAAAGAAAAGGCCATGATATTCATTAGCATGAAAAAATACCGTACTGGATAGAAAGTTGGTGGTAGACTTTAAAGAGGGAGGAACAAAGATGAGTTTGTATTCCTTTTAGTCCTGACAATGAAGATCTGTAGTGCAGAAATGCAAACCTAATTCCCTGGTATTTTTTTGCATGGTAGGGTCCTCAAGGGGAACCAGGACCTCCTGGTCAGCAAGGAATCCCAGGCCCACAAGTAAGTGTAAAATAATTCTCAAGAAATACGATGTAATGTGCAACAAATGTTTAATAAATGGAAATTACTATAAGGTTAGCTTTTTATGTGTAAAACTGATAAAGCTTCAAGGATTTTATAAATAATACTGCAAATGTGCCGAGGGCAGTGGGAGCAGAGTTTTCAAGTAAGCTTTCAGAGGGATTTTTCATTCAGGAGAAAAATGACTCATTCAGTGTTCCTGGAATGCAGCAGGAACGGCCACACCTGGAGGAGGGTTCTGAATAGGATCTTGTTACAGACCTACTGCCAGAAGGGTGGCTTGTGCAAAAGGCTCACACAAAACTCCTGATCTAACTCATAAGGGGGGGAAAAAAGCCACTTATATTTGCCAGTGTGTTTAAACAGATTAATGAGGGACCTTTCGTAGGGTGAATGTATGTATATTGTCCTCCCTGGTTTCTCACAGTGGTTTCTTTTTAATAGGGGCTTCCCGGTCCACAAGGTCCTATTGGACCTCCTGGTGAAAAAGTAAGTTACAGCATTATTCTGGTATTTCACAGTCAGTTCTGTGCAACAACCTTGGTTATGTGCTTAAAGGTTTTGCTATGTTTTACAGAATAGTAACCTAAGATCTAAAAATTAGCAGATCTTCCTGAAATCATCAAGTAAATGAATAACCAATGGAGGCTTTCCTCTTACATACACTTTTGCACATGCATTATTTCCTCCCTTTATTTTGATTTAATTTTCTGTTATTAGCATCAGAATCCCATCTACAACATTAAACAGCGTGTACTTGTATGTCAATTTCACAGCAAGCTGTGAAAAATATTTTTTTATTAACTGCTTTTTTATAACAAAGTTTTACCTACTCAAGTCTGACTGTTCTCTTTTTTCAAGGATTATATTTTGACATAACTCTGCAGTGTAATTGGCATACTGTAGTGTGAATTGGTGGGTTTTTCCTGATCTGTCTGTTTGTACATGTTCCTGTGCTTTGAAACATGTCTTCTGTTCATTTCAAAAATGTCACTATTGAAGTTTATGCTAATTTTACTTTTCTCACCTTTTTGTTGAATTCCTGCTCTATTGATTCTTTTTTTGATTTTGCTCCCATTCACTGTTTAGTTATATACCTTTGAAGAAATTGAAGGAGATTTTAGGAAACAATATGCATGCTTTTTACCTGCCTGTGTGCCTAAGAAGTGTTATTCTAGGAGAATTGTCTAGGTCCACAATATACGCATTCCAGAGGCTTTCACAAAGACGTACCATACCTTTCAGCTATGGGGTTCTCTGTGGGAGCGCTGGGGTTCTGTAACCTGTACTCTTTGCCTCTTAATCTTGTTGGTATCTTTCATATGGTGAATCCTTTTATTCCTGAAATTTTAAGTAACAGTTAACTTTGTACACTGGAGAATTCTTCCCCACCTTGTGTTGTGTGTGTGCATGTTCATAGGGTAATTCCTGAAGCCTGTCCTCAGGCAAGCACCTCTGAAAAATATGGGTGATTTATTTGCTAAAGATTCTAAGGACTGGTCTTGCGCTTATATATTGTATGATAGTACCTTTCAGGGTTTAGTTTGTTATATTTTTTGTTTATCCCTGATATCCCTATCAAGGTGTAACTACATTTTATGTCCTTAGCTCTCGGAGTTAAATGTATTGGATATAGGTGGGGTTTTTTTCTTTTTTCTTCACTTTTTTTTTAAATATTATTATTATTTTTCTTATAGTTACTCTACACCTGGGGTGGGTTCACCAGTTGTTTTAACAGAGATTAAAATACTAAAAAGATTTAAGGTAGTTTGCTGGTTTAGGACATACCAGTCCTCAGCAAGGATGGTCCTTCATCACCCTAGCAAATGATAGAATGTTCACTATTGTTCTTAAAATGTGTCTCTGTTACTACATTTAGGGACCTCAAGGCAAGCCTGGCCTTCCTGGCCTTCCTGGTTCTGATGGGCCTCCTGTAAGTAACCAAATATTTCATCCCTTGAATATTTAAATACTTTTACCAAGTAACAAATATTTCTGGATACCAGTGTTGCAAAAAGAAAATTGAGCGTAAAAGCATTATAAAATCCATCTAAAACCCCTGTATCATTTGAGCTTTTAAAACTAAGAGAACTACATTTTTTAAGCAGGTGCTAAAAGTGGCTGTAGGCGTTTAAAACGTGGCCCCAGATGATGAAATGCATCTGAAACATCTGCAAGGATGTGTAAATAACCTACTGACAAACAAAGGGCCAGATACTGTTTCACTGTAGTCCTACTATGTCAGTATGGCAAAGCAAATAATCTGTAAAAATGCTTATCACGTGTTTTCTGAGGAAACATAGAATAGACTCGATCTTTCTTTGCTTCCTGACCTGAGGTGCATATTACATGTTTGGGCTGCTGCTTTCATTGTCTGCACTGGGACAGACCTAAGCCACACTTTAGAATCTTGTGATGGCTAAGGAATTCAGCTTAGGTCTGAGGATGCATTCACTCATGTGAACAGAGAGTGTAACCACCTGAGTAACATTGTTTACAGCTCAGGCATTAAACTTAAATAGAATCATTGTTCATAATGACATGCATATACACAAGGTTTTTTGCATCAAAAACGTCATCTTTTTATACCACTAAGAGCCATTAGACAGTCAATGTGACTTCTCAGACCACGTCTTTCCTCCCCATGCCATTTTCCCTTACAATTTTAAGTTAAATCTGCATTTTGTAAACTTTACTTTCAGCAGGGTTTTGCTAGGGTAAGAACAGCAGAACTGACTGCATGGATTTCACTGCATAGATGCTTATATTACAAATACAGAATTGTACCCAGGGCGCTCTCAATCTCTCTTTTACCTGCCAAAGTACCATTTCCATGGAGAATGTTAAATATGCAATGATAGTCCAGCTGGAAGTGTGTATCTTGAATCATTGTCTAAACATTTGAACTTTCCCCCTTATTGTTTTCTGCCTGCTGGGAACAATATTAATTTCCAAACATAAGCATTATTTTAAAATCTGCATCTTGTTAAGCCTTAAAAGCAGGGGAGAAATGCTGTAAGAGATAATCAGGTGTTAGCACAGGTCTGTACCTGATACACATCCCTACTGTGGTGGGCTGACCCCAGTCAGCAGCTAAGCACCCACCCAGTCACTCCCTCCCTCCTCCGCCAGTGGCATGAGGGAGAGAATCAGAAGATCAAAAGCAAAAAAACTTATGGGTTGAGGTAACAACAGTTTAATAAATGGAGCAAAGCTGCACACACAAGCAAAGCAAATAAGGAATGCATTCACTACTTCCAGCCTGCAGGCAGGTGGCTAGCCACTTCCTGGAAAGCTGGGCTTCGGCACACGTAAGGGTAACTTGGGAAGAGAAACACCATAACCATCAATGTCCCCTGCTTCTTTCTCCTTTTCCTGAGCTTTTATTGTGGAGTATGACATCATATGGTATGGAATATCCCTCTGGTCAGTTTGGGACAGCTGTCCCAGCTGTGTCCCCTCCCAGCTTCGGGCCAACCCTTGGTCTTACTGAGGGGTTAGAATGGGACAAAGATAAAAGCTCCACGCTGTGCAAGTACACAGTTTTAGTCACAAATCCAAAACACAGCACCATATGGGCTGCTGTGATGAAAATTAACTCCTTCCTAGCCAGACACAGTACACCTACCCAAAATTACCTCCCTCGTGCACAAGTAGGTTTGTTCAGAGGATGGGCAGGAGAGGCAGGTTAAATTAAGTCCATTTTAATTGACATGACATAGTTACAACTGTAGAATTACAGTAGTGATTGAAGGCAATGAGCAGTACCTTCCTAATTGTAATGAGCTTTGTTACTGCTCCCGTGATATCTGAGTTAAGATCAGGTGAAACCTCAATAGCATTTTTTCAGGAGATCACGGAAATTCTTGTGATGCTATTTCATTCCACATCTGTGTGGGGAAATGTCCTTCAATTTTGAAGGTGAGACATTGTTAAAAGTGCTATATTATATTGTAATTAATGGAAATCTAAAGGGATGCAAATATGCTTTTTAATAGCAACATTTTTAAAGTCACCTAATGTTATAGAGACCTCTGATACTGGATGAAGATTTAAAATTTTGTACAGAAGAAAGCATATTCTAGGAGATTAGGATTAAACAACTGACATACGTACATTTTAAAAAACAAATAACAAATACTCACTGTTAGTAAGACAAACTCTTTAAAGGAAAATTAATAATCATTGGTAAGCAAGTATCAAATACTTTTTATTTGAATAATTCTTTTAACAAAGAACATATTTTAAACTCCTTTCCAAGGCCCGAAAATTGAATATAAGCACCAGGGGTTTCTCATGGAAGATTAAAGCCACATCAAAGTCATATCATATTTGACACAATGAAAACATTTTGGGATGTCAATGACACCAAAACATGAATGGTTTTAGTAAGTGGCTACATGTTACGTGGGGCCAAGTGCTTGGCAAAACTGTAGATTTATTACTATACTCCTCTAATATGACTGATGAACTTCAATAGAAACAAGATTCCTCACTGATTCTCAGAAACAATAATCTATTAACCTTTAGTTTCATTAAATTGCCTTTAAATGTTGCAGCATGTTAGAGTAAATTTTGTAAGAAAGAAAAACAATGGATCGATTAATGTTTTGAGTGGTACAGTATTAATGTCAGTGATATATAACAAAGACTGAGACATAAACATATTTTGTTTTAAAAGCAAGTCACAGTTTCAAACAAAGACATAGAATGTTAAAACTTGATCATCTTTCTATTGGCTTCTGCAATAAATTCCATAATCTTTTAAATAATTTTAGGAATGTCTTAATGCTGTAATATCAATCACCCTGCTTGTTTCAAAATCAAATTTCAGTGTGTCTTGCATTAAAAACCTTTTACTGCCGAAACATTAACAAAACAGAAGGGGTGATCAGGATATTCCTAAACCATTAACATTAACGTAACTATTGTCCAGTTTTTCCTTTAAATTAAATCAGTATTAAAAGGAAAAGCTTTCCTTGAAATTTTGTGTGTGTGTGTTCTAATACAGAAGAAGGGTGATTCATGACCTGAAATTCAAGTGTTTAAATAATTGTCTTTTTATAATAAAATGTCACTACCGAAAAATGAATATTTTCCAAAACAGATACATTTCTCTTAAATCAGGGTCATCCTGGCAAAGAGGGTCAGTCTGGAGATAAAGGCGCATTGGTGAGTTTTGAAACTTTTCCATTTATTTACATAGCTTTCAAAAAAACCTTTGGCAGTTTTTCAGCTTTATGACACCTTTGTTGCTACAAGAACTATTTAGGAAGATAATAGAAAACCCATGACACATTCAAAGCATCTGTGTGTAGACAAATATATTTATTTATTTTAATATATTCACAACATTATAGAGATTCTAAATAATACAGAGATTATTTTTTTAAAGTAAAACTGATTGTGGAGTTGACAGAATGGCAATCAATAAAAGTTGCATACATATCATATAGATAACTTGCAAATAGTTTGAATTTACAATTCCATTGTATTGAGTACCCACTAGGGTTCTTCAGAATCTTGGTTTTTGAAGATTTACAAATGCATACATACACATTGTATTTTTTAGGTCATCTTCAAGTCAGTGACAGGGAAAAGTAATTTCTTTATTTCTTTATGAAGCACTGGTGGGTGTTGGGGCTCTTAAAGTATTCTGCTTGCTGAATATTGACCCTTATTTATCCAGAAAAGCACCCTTTGTAGCACCTGAAATCAGTTTCACTTGCAGTACTGATTTCAGTGGCAATGCTAAAAGGTTGTATTCTGGGTAAACAGGATGAATGAATGAATAGGACATTTCAGACAGTACAATTCCACTGACACCAGCATATTACTATTTGTCCAAAATGTTGTTATCTGTTAGAGACTTGTAGATTTTATCCTGATTTCTTAAGAAAATAAAGCTTACACAGATCATTTATGTTTTGAAAGTACAGGTGTACGACCATCTGTCAGTTGTTCCTTATGCCTTTTGAATTTACTGATAAATTTCAGCCAAATTTGATAGAAAATTTTATTTCTCAGAGATGTTAACAGGTTTTGTGAACAGGCACAGTTGGAAAGCGGAAAACGACCTTATCAATGGCCCCATTAGGGAAAGATTCTGTTATCTGTCCATCTCAGACATCGGAGAATCAACAAAGCAGCTCAGCCTCACACACAGATACGTGTGTTTCCAGGCCTTCTTGCTTCCACTGTTTACAGAACTCAGTTTCTTTAGACATTCCCAGTGGATTGCATAGTATCGAAGCTGAGCATCTTTAAAATCCTCAGCAAACAGTAAATAACAGCATCCAGACTCCAGTCAGTATTGATAGCACCATGAGCCTTTTAGCTTTTAGTTTGGAATCTTTTTTTTAAAGACCATGATTTTTATTATTATCGTTATTTTGATCTCTACTTTTGACTTGTGTCATCATCATAATTAACATATAAATTTTCTCCAGTAAGACACCACTGGTTTCTAATTGGCATCTTTTTGTTTGTTTTTGTTTGTATGTTTGTTACATTTTCCAATTACCATTGTTTCAAACAATTTATATTGTGGATAAATTCTATTAATAATTTTATAGTGACATTGAAGGGTGTTTTGCGATGCCATGACTTTTCTTAGTGGCAGGCAGCCCAGTGTTATTTTGATGTCTCACACAAGGCTGCTGCCTTATAGTGAAAGAACAAGGATTAGACTCAGAAGAGAACTGCTTGCTAACCAAGTACCGTACAAACAAAAGTTCTTTACTCCAATATATTTTAGGGGCCTCCAGGTCCTCAGGGTCCCATTGGCTATCCAGGTCCTCGTGGTGTAAAGGTAAGATTTAATTACTGGATTCCTTCCCCCACCCCTTTTTGAATATATGCCTGTGGGTAATTCTTTATATTCTTTCTTTAGGGAGCTGATGGTGTCCGTGGTCTCAAGGGATCCAAAGGTGAAAAGGTAAATCTGACTGCATTTCATTCCTTTCCCTTTTTCTGTGTTCCTTATTTCACTGCAACATCTTCTCTCTCCTTCACTGCAGTGTGTTTCATCTTGCAGCAGTGGGTTTATTTTTGACTTAGCCTAAGGATGTACCAACCCCAATTCATAAATCAGTGACCTCCATGGCTATTTACACTGCTACAAAGTGAATATAAAACCTTCAGTTATTAGAATAGTTTTGGATTCTCTTCACACCAGTTTAAGTATCCACTCTCTAAGGTGCTCTTATGTAGAGAATCAGACATCCCCACAATTCAGACATCCCCTCTCTGATTAATAAATACTATAGTGGATACTGAGAATCTTGTGCATCAGAGAGATTTGTGGTGATAATAGTATTATTTTATCTGTTTTGACAGTGCTGTAGGCTGGATTTTGTATTTTTTGTGTACATCTTCCAATGGCTTTCTGGGTTCCAGGTATTTTTGTCCCAGATCTTTGGCTTTGCCAAAGTGATGGACAGACACAGTCAGATGCATATATATGAACATGAAGAAAGATTTTACATCCCCCCGATACCATTAATTCTGTACATAGAGCTCTTACTAGAGCAAACACCATCTGCTGCTATCTCTACTGACTTCTGGTGGTCTGCAGTGGCTGAAACTACAGCCAGTATTGGTTTAAATTCCCACTTTCCACAACACTCTGAAAAAGAGACAGGTAACAAACACGATCACTTATACCTCCTGACCGCACAGGCAAATTCAGCCTTGTGGCTCTGGTGGCTACTGTGTATATATTTATAGCTATTTCTAAAGCAGAAGAGTCAGTCTTGCCAAAACCCCTTGATTTCAGCACTAGAGAGCTGTCTTTCAGGCTCAGATGCCAAGACCTGCTGCATATTTTTAGGCTTTCCTAAACCACAGTTTGTCTAGTCTGCATACCCATTTTAGAGTCCCTCATTAAATCTAATCCAAAAAAGGGTGTGGTTAATACCTGTGGAGACTGGATGGTTCAAAAAAACATATTTTCTTGTGCGTCATTGAGTTATTAATATCCAGATAGAACAAAATACAGGACTCACATATAAATAAGCTTAATATATGTGTGTGTGTATATATGTGTGTATCAATTAATACTGATTAGCATAATCTCCACAATATTTCTATGTTCCTAAAAATTGATCTCGCAGTTGCAATAAGACACTGAACTCTACTGAATACCTCAAAAGGTCACACAAAGATATTTCATAGATTGTCCTCACAGTGCTTTAAAGGTCTGTTACACAGTCCTTTTTTTACTGAAATTATTCAGATGCCATTACATGGGGGAAAGCACTGTAAGAAACAGAAATAAATAAACTGGTCATTCAGAAAAGCCTCTGTAGTTCTGGAATGGTCCCAGGGATATCAGAGGAGGTCCGTCTCTGTACTGGCCAGTAAATGTGACTAGAAGCCTTTAGCTATTTTATTTTTTGTTAACAGCAGAAAAAGAAATAGAGCATTCAGCTCTCTCCTCCTACATGAAATAAAATCAACCTCTTGTAAATCTCAGTAGCTGGAATCTCACTGTGAAAGCTGAAGAAGAGTTTCAGTTCATTTGGCAGCCATTTGGTCAGTAGTTGGCATGTGGTCAGTCCTTGCTGATATGTTGCAAAGTGTTCTCATATAATTATTACTGTCCATGGCCATAATTGAGAAACATTTACAACTAAAACTTTTTTCATGTGTTCTGCACCTCTTTCTAAATTTTAAGAAAGGTCACCTTGAAATTTTAATTTCTGTAATATAAGATGACATATAAAGCTTAGTTCTGCCTTCTAGAAAGCATGGGAAACCTGCTTTTAGAATGGTTTTCAGCATTTTTTTTTTCAATGAATTATGATGAGTTTCCTCATCTTTTTTTACATGAACACATACTACTGAGAAGCTATATTTGCTTGTTTGATGGGTTTTTTTTTTTTCGTTTTAATGTCTCCTCACCTATTTTGAGCTGTTTAGCACTAGCAAATCTATTACTGTCACCATTTCTAGGGTTATTTGTTGCATGCAGCATGACTAATTCTAAACAGAGTCAAAATGGCCTTAGCATTGCAATCTGTCTCAATTGCTGATCAGGGAGAAGATAAAGTTTTTGTGGTCCCAGGAATGCAAAATGCAAACTTCTTTTTCAGAGTGAGGATGAAATAGAAAGCCTTTCTTGGCTTTTGTTGGGTTTTTTTTTTCAGTAACATGGAGCACAGTATCACTCTTTCCTGGCTTTATTGACAGTCCAAATATTACTCAGATTCTAAGCCACCAATATTACATCAGCACAGCAAAAAACTAACAGCATCATAGTACAAACATTTTACTGTGTGCTCATTCATCACAAAGACATTTGCTCCCAGGATATAACTACGCATCAGATTAAAATGCAGTCAATAATCTTTGTTGGCTGAATATTGTAAGAGTAGTTGTATGATGAGTTAGATTAAGAAAGAGGGAACCAAAAACTGATCGGTTATGCTAGAACAAGTCATGAACAGCTCCCCTGAACAACTCTGGAGATTTCTGTTTGTATCTGAACTAACTTACAGAGGTATAAATGAAACTTGTCTGAGCACTGTCTGCTTGTACTTCAGCATGGAGACCTATTAAAATGCTTGGAGTAAATTCTCTGCCAGAATTAACTAGGCAGTAAATAAGAAATCATCCCTAGGAATAACAATAATGTGTACCTGTTTTGCTACTGTATATAGATTCAATCTTGATGTCCATTGGTTTTTCTACTTTCTTTCAATCACGTCAGCCAGGAGAGTAGGCAGGGCTGAATGTTGCTGGACATCAAACTACTATGTAGAGATAACTACTTCTTCTTTTAGGTATGAATGTTAATATATGTCTTTTTTTTTTTTTTTTAAACTAAGATGTCACAACCAGCCAATTTTATGATTCCTTTCATGATACTATTAAGACTAAAAGAAAAATTAATTAAAAGGCAGGTTCTGCTATCAAAAAGAATAAAACTGAATAATTCTTTAGTTAATTGAATGGATGGCCTTATTAAAAGGAGTGATAATCAAAAACAGCTTAAGAGTTAAGAAAGGACTTTACAGGATAATTCATAATAAAACAGAAGAATTATATTGTCTCTATATTTAAACATTTTAAACAGCTTTAAAAAGCTGTTATTAGGAACTTTCAAACTAAAATGTCATTTTGTATAGTGCACTGATATACTTTCAAGTATTAGATTTCTGGTCTCTGAAGTTCTCGCTTTATCTATGCAAATTATTTTAATCTATAGTGAATTTATTTTCTTATTCTGTCTACAAAAAAAACCCAATAAAACACACCTCTCTATTACTAAAAGTCATTACGTGTATTTCTGCCTTTTTTAGGGTGAAGACGGTTTTCCAGGATTTAAAGGTGACATGGGCCTTAAAGGTGACCGGGTAAGCATTTATTCATAGCCCATATGTTCTTAAAAACTTTAAGTGATATTACTTTGAAATTAACAAATAAATTTAAACCAAAATTAAAATAAAAGCTAGTACATTAAATTATTTCTATTCCCTGTGCATGCACAGATTTGAGCCACAGATTTGGTTCATGTGAATCAACAATGGCACAGTTATAAAAAGGAAGAGAACGTCAGTCTTGGATATCCTTTTCACTAAACTTCTTCCTAGGGAATCCCCTTTTCCAGATTCCAAGATATCCAGTATATGCCTGAGGAAAATTAATCTATCCAGGATAAAGATGTTTCCATTCCAACCTAGCATCTTCCAAATCTCTGCCGGAATGTTGTTTATTTACCCCAATGGGCACTTACTTCCTTTCATAGGAAGTGTTGTGGAGTTTCTAAAAAAACTTCTCACAAGAGGCTCCTGGCCTATATCTGTTGTCTGTATACATAAAGAACTGTGAAGGTGGTATCCGCATAAGTACTTAGATAGACATTTTTCTTTCTATGGACTGTCAGAGTGCCTTCACATGAATTTAGGAAAGGAAAAATAAGAATATGCAGTTTCCAAATGCATCTGTCTTCAGGGAAGGCGACTGGGCTCTTACACTTGTGAAAGTAATATTTGGTGCCTAGTTTATATGTATTTGCACTTATATAATGAACGTAAGCAATGGTATTTTCTTAATTGGACACTGGACAGAGCTCTGAGAAACATGATGTAGTTGAAGACGTCCCTGCACATTGCAGGGGGATTGGACTAGATGACCTTTAAAGGACCCTTCCAACCCAAACCATTCTATGATTCTAATCTCTATTAAAATTTACTGAAAACTTATTTTCAAGGAATTTTAGGTAGTCTCTGTAATATATAGTGCATAAAGGCACTTGTTCCATATTTATAAGGTGGTGTATTTTAGGGAGAAGTTGGTCAGCCGGGTCCACGAGGAGAAGATGGTCCAGAAGGTCCAAAAGGTCGAGCAGGTCCATCTGGGGACCCAGGTGCTGCTGGTCCAGCTGGGGAAAAGGTCAGTAGCCAGATATCAACATAAACATGTCATTGCCTTATAACATAGATGGAGCCCCATGATCACGAAAAAGCAAGCCTCCAGGCACTACTACAGCAGACCACAGGAGTTCACATTTGAACAAGTCTTAGGAATCATTATTTTGTAAGTATACAGAAAGGCATTATGAGACTTCATCAGCATGTAAGGCAGCTTTTCCCTTTAAATTTTTTGGTAACCATGTCTTTAATGCTAGTTCTGTCTTAGACAGAATGTGCATTTTACATTTCTCACTTTTGCTGTCTTTAAAATAGGAACAGTTAGTATTTCCCAGCAACATCCCATCTGACATCATGATTAATTATCTGCCTTTTTATCTATATAAAGTCTTTGAAAGTATACATTGAAATTTTAATACATATGTGGTACTACTAAAAAGGTAACAAGGTTCACAGCTAAGAGTTTTGCCAGGAAGAAAAAAAATGTATTCAGCAAACTTGGGAACAAACTCTCTTTTCATCAGAAGTTGCTACATTTTGCAAGTAAATCATAAGTAGAAGTTCAGAAAGAAGTTAAGGTTATAATTTGAGCCTAATGTCATTCATCAGCTCTTAGAAAAGTATATATCCAAAACCTCAGTTCACTCATTACAAAAAAGATTTATTTTCCGGTTTACGTAACTACTGGGAACTATTTATGAATTTATGTTCTCCACAATTTTGTAAGATATCTCACCAGCTATTAGATCATTTACTTGATTCATTAGGTCGTGAATCAAAGAACATAAAGAAACCTCAGAAGTATTCTCCTACATGAATGCAAGCTAAGTTCACACCAGAAAGCCAGTTTTAACTCGATCATCAAAACTATCCGGTATAACAAGGGTCATATTATCTTCACCTACAATATATTTTCATTCTCCAGAAAGAACTGTATGTTTCATGGCAATGGTTGTTTTCAGTATCACTGACCTGATAAAAAAGTAAGAATATTAGGAGTTTTACAGAAACATTGTATTGTTGTCATGATATCTGCAGAATAATTAATTGACTGAGGGCATCTACAAAATAGTTCATCTTTCTCAAGTCTATAACCTAAGTAAAGAAACCAAAGTAAACCAAAACAAAACAAACTTTGTTTTATAGTTATTAGTTTTTAAATATGAATTTGAGGGTTTTTTTTAAATCATCTTATTCAAATTACTCAATGTGAATATAGATTCATGTTTTCAAGCATTTCTTTTTAACTGTGACATATATGGGACTCTCACAGACTCACAAGTCCAGAATCTGAAGATTTAAATATCAGAAGATATTTGAAAAAAAAACTGGTGTTGATAACACTGTTAGCTGGGCTTGGAATTGTAGACCCAAAGTTCTCCCTTTTCTACAAATATTTATACCTTTTCTTGTCCATTGAAAGTCAGACATCATCTGAGTATATTCTGTGGATACTTGGCCAAAACAGAGTGGGTCAGAGAAGAATTCTATGGTGTTGGTCCTGTGGTATTTATTTTAGTGCAAAGACTAGAATGATCTTTGTGAATTCTTAGATCTCCCCACAATATTAGGGAAGTGCCTGTAAGACCAGTTATGAATGTCCTATTCCCTAGTCATTCCTATGACTTATTTAATGCAAAATTGCTACTCTTCCATAGTGATGAAAGTACCAGAGTAGTCTCCTATTCTTTACGTTCAACTGAACCTGTGATAAGGAAACTCACTTTCCCAAATAGGTCTACGGCTGGATTTGCTTAGTAAAGAAAACGCCAAGTATGTGCCAAAAAAATGAGGAACATATCAGAGGAAAGCTTATAATCAAAAAACCATCTGTATCCACACTCAAAACCTGGGCAACTGGGTTTGCTTAATCCTAAAATCAGAGACAAAACTTTCAGTGAATTTGGCAAGAGTTTGATGCACTGTCATGCTGCAAAACATTTCAATCGTAATGTGTGCAGCTCGTTTCACTGTGGCACATAACTGGCAGCATTATAATTATTTTCATAAATCAAAGAATTCTTCTTTAATAATTTCTCAGTCAGACACATGCTTGAATATGATAATACACATCTTTATTCATGTGCTGCGTTTTTTAAGAATAGACATGTTTATTTTGGCAAATTTCCTTTCCCATACAGGTGTCGTCTTCCTTTTTTTCATTATCTAAGGTTACTGCAGTGTACCATATTATATTGCATAATCATATCTTCTCCAAAATGTGATAGTCTGGAACATGGACTATGTTTAGAATAGGCAAATTCTTCCCCAGAGTTCCCATCTTTCAAAGACTGAAACTGCTTTCCTTTGCCTTTGAAAGTGGCAAGCCATCACTCATCCTCTAGAGGTCTGAAGAGGGTACTACTCAATGGAGTAGGGTACTGTATTTAATTTCTAGGAATGGTTAATGTCAGTGTTGATCAGTCTGCTCATCCTGTTGTCCTTTCTGACAAGGTGGTAATATTTGTTGACAAATCTGTTGTCAGCAAATAGTCACTGAGGCATGATTTATCAGTGTCTCACACAGTTTAGAACTATTCAAGAAAGAAGTTGATTCTTCAAATGCCTATTTCTGAAAAATCTGTGGAAAACAAAGCAGCCATCACACAACATAAAGTAAAAAGGATTTCTCTCACTTAAACCTATTAACATCCTGATTTCTTAGGGAATATTAATAGTTTAATGACCTCACCCCCACATCGCTACACAGCTCTTTGTGGTGGAAAAAAAGAAGACACTGAGGATTGGCTTTGATAAACTCATTCATTGGAGTGGGATTTTTATTTAAGTTTAGGGAACTAAGACCACTGGTGATTAATAGTTAAAATGAGAAAATTATTTAATTGAATATTATATATTCCATGAAGTATCATCACTCTAAGTTGTGGGAAAAATATTTTCTATAGAAGTTTGCTGAACCACTAAGGAGGGTAAAATAAAATTTAACACTGCTTTCTTATTGTAGGGTAAGCTTGGTGTACCTGGATTGCCAGGATATCCAGGAAGACAAGGTCCAAAGGTGAGCTGTAGATGAACTGTATATCTTGTGCTTTGATATTAGTCACAATGGCAGTTATTTTATTTGTGTGTTTGGGGAAGCAGGATGTGGGAATCAAAGCAAAGGCCATTTTTCACATTTTCTTCCTTAACAATCATGTTCTGAATCAAAATCTTTAAAAACATTGGATCACTAAGGCAAGCTCTTCAAGGAGCACTGCCTTTCCTCCTCGTAACTCTACTGCCTTCAAACCTTTGCCATCCTCTCATGACTGTGTTTTTGTGGGAGCATCAGACTGGCATGCATTAAACAATTTGAAAACAAAGGAATTGCTCTTAGGCTTGAAAGAGAATGAGCACTATATTGACCATCAAATGGAGGTTGATAGTGATGGGAATTTTCCATTTGGTACAAGGATTCTGTTTGTGTCATTACTGCTTCTTCCATAGAATAAGCCATATTTCTTTGAAACATATAATTTACAATTTTCATCATGTTTTCCTTTTGCTTCTGTTAAGACAAACATGACAAAACCCAACCCTTAGTTGATCTATGTGCCTGCGTCTATCCTTCAGCTATCTTTTATGTTTTGATTGCAATAGAAAACCATACAGGTGGCTTCTGGTTTAAGTGAAGGCTTATATTTTTAAAACATTTTAATGAAACATATTTTTAAGAAGGTCGTCCTAACACGGCTTTAGGAAGTTGGCACACTAAATTAGTTGCAAACCCACTTTTCTGAGATTAGCAAGAAAGAACAAATGGAATAAAAACATAATTCTACAGACATTTTCCAGTGTAGAGGAGGCCATTAGCGAGACATTGCATCTCCAGACTGTCTCAAGGATGACTCATCTAGGGAAATATCACAATTAAAAGAATCCCTTACCTCTTCTACACAACTGAGCAATCAACCTGCAGTAAAATCCTCAACGATGCTCTACATTGCGATCTATTTTTATTTTCAAATTTGAAATTATGATTTTTTGGAAGAAATATAACTTCCTGGCTGGCTAATCAAAGTGTTTTTCTGACTCTGGCCTATACTTAGGCCCTTCTCAGTCAAGAAAATGAACTATCAGAATAATGTTTATTCATTAAACATTCCATATTAGTGAAAAATACCAAAACTGTCTATGGAAAGTATTCATGAAAACTATTCACCTCGAGATACATGCGGTTTTGCTTCTGTTTCTTAACTCAAATTTCTGAGATTTCCATCTTGCTTTTTGTTGGCCTTTAGAACTGTCTTTTGAAAAGTCTAGGATCAAACAGGTTTTACATTATTCAGTTCTAAGAACAAAAATGAGGTAACACTTCAAATAAAAGTTGATTCTTTTTTCAGCAAGATTTGATCAAGAATTTCATTACATTAAATTTTTATCGCATTAAAATTGAAAATAGTTCTCAAGCTGAATTCAGTGTTTGCTCTTCTAATTTGTCACTTAAACTTCCAAGGAAGAGTACTGACAGCTACAATACATCAACTCACTAGAGACTTGTTTTGAAACTCATTCACAGTCCAGTTCAAATTAACATAAGTGAGAGAGTAAAAACGAAGCAGCAGAAAAACATATTAGCTGTGTAAAGCAAATAAGAAATCTTGTCCCAGTATTGTCAAGAAGGTTCACACCATTGTTTCTGTTGTCACTTACTTGCTTTTCATTATTTTTCTTCTGAGAATTGTTCTTAGAGTACTGCCATTATCTGATAATTTTCACTATTTTCTTCTTTTCTGTCCAGTCCAAATTGATTAACACAGTTGTAAAAAGTACTGTATATATATAGTATATACAACACAACAATGTATATGCAATCAAGTCATGCCTGTTAATGCCTGATCATCAGAATTTGTTTTTTCCTCTGGCCTTTTAATTATAAAGGGCATGCTTGGGCTTCACAGAGTAGAATTTTCACAGTTCTATTCACATTTTAAGTTATAACTGGTGAAGAATTAGAAAGAAAGGAAGAGGAAAATCGCTTACTTTTCTCCCACAAGTGAATAACAGTCAAGTTTTCATTAGAATCAATCAGTGTCAGTGAAGTTGTACTGCCCCTAAGTCATTAATGGATAATTGGAATGATTGGGTGAAACAAGATTCATTAAAAAGGAAAACATAAGTAAGAAAAAGAGAAAAAAGGAAAAAATACTTATTGATGTAAGAGCACCAAGAAGTTCTATTTTAAGTTTTTGTTATATGTATTTTATTTGCCACTAAAATACTAATAGCAAGCTGCACAGATATAGATGCATTATCTCAGCAGGGAGTCTGGCCAGTAGCTCTGGTGGCTGACCAAACCAAACGCTGCTTTGATTTTCATCTCCAGTCACTTAAAAGTATATTTAATCAAGTCTATCACCTCTTTGACCCCCAAGTCCCTTGTGACAAATTAACACCTTGGCAGGTAACTAGTCTGCTGTCCCTCTGGACCTGTATACCAGAAATAAAGAAGAAAATACTACTGTTCAGATTAGACTGGGCAGTTAGCAGGAGGAAAGGGGAGAAAAAAGGAGAAGCACGAATAATGCCTGGAAGCAGTTTCTATGTATAAAATCAAGTCAGATAACCTTCCCATAAAATCTACTTATGAGATGAGCATATAAGAACATACACAAATTGCATGTATCAGTTACACGAAACTGGCCAGTGGTCAGTTTACAGTGAATAAAGAGCTGAAGGTAATTTACAGCTCAGTAAGTGAATAGAGGACCACTGTTCAGATGTGGCAACATTACATTTACATTTGAATTACATTTATTTTGAATGAAATTATTCTGTAAAAGAATTATTATACTGTGAGGCAACAAGGCCTTGCTTGTTCCTCTTCATTATGATACAGTTATTTCTAGCGGGCTGTTACTGATAATTTCTTTCCTACTGCTAAAAATGGTGCAGATTTAATGACTGCTTTATTGTTTAATAAAATGATAAATAATGTCCATTTTATACATTGATATTTTTTTTTTAATGCATTCTGGACTTGAGGCATTACGGTAAGTTAATTTACAGCTATTCATCAGACTTCGACATGTACAATGTACATGACTTTGGAGGTGTGCTTTACATATAAATTAAATGTTGGCTGTACTACTCTTTTGCTATTGATATCCTCTGATATTTGCATTGATTTCTTATCTAGGGCTCAACTGGTTTCCCAGGATTTCCAGGTGCCAATGGAGAGAAAGGTGCAAGGGTATGGTAATTCATGCTTGCATGACAATTAACTTTTGGAACTCAGTGCTATGGGGAGTCACTGAAAGCTAAGGATACAAGCTACTGTCTAAAGAACTAAAAAAACAGGCTTTTTACACTTAAGATGAACCTCTACAGTTATGTAAAAAGGGACATACTGAGACGCTCGTTCTCATTCTTTAAGATATTAATCTAAATTTACAGGAACTCAGACACTTTCTCACTGTGTATGCTACCACAATTGTATATTTGAAAAAGAGAAAAGAAATCACCTTTGTTGAAGCATCTTTTTTGACAGTAGAGCTGAGTGAGTTGGGAAGGACTATTTTTCTGTATCCCATGAATTATCCTGCTACCATGCAATTTACCCTCAAGGAAATTCAACTTGTATTTTTTTAAGTATTCTGATTTTCCACAAGCTTTTTTATAGGCTGAGCTTTGAAAATGCAAGATACACCAGACAAGATAAATAACCTGTAATATTACATATATTAAAAAATAGATGTAAAATTACCGCTTTTGCTGCGTTGTTTACTTGAAGAAGGTGAGGGAAAATCTGTTATGCATATTCTTCAAACTGTAAAAATTAAATATAGGTTAGAAAGAAGGTCACTGTGCTGTTGTCTCTAAAGCTCAATTGAACATAGCAGAACATGTCAGAAAGATGATGAAATTAAAATTCATAGATGATAGCAACTTAAAGTCAAACTGAAGTAATGTGTATCATTGGTCTTAAGAATCCATTTTAATTTGCAGCATGAAAACAATCAGAAATTCATTATTTTAAGATTTAATATATGAAATCCAATTGCATTTGTGTTGCTTATGTATGGTTTAAATTGTTCTTGCATTATTTTAGCTAAGATAGAGATATATTGTTATGGACAGACACAAGCAATTAAACAATGTTCAGTTCGTCCTTTTTGGGAAAAATGAGACATGACTGCTAATCAAGTTACCAGATTAAAAGAACAAGCAAAATGATAGCATCGAAGACCAGGCTTAAAATTACGAAAATCTAATTATATTGATCAGTTATCAGGCCTTCATAAAGCTTTCAATTCAGCTAGGATACTAACCACATAATTAATACCCTCAAACTGTGTGCATACTTAAGTATTATGCTGTTCATCAATGAGGCAATAACTGCTGGTTTTGTAATGTGAATCAGGTATTATTATTAATCTTGCCTAAAGGGGTATCGTTGTGGTTTATGCTACCACGCACACCGGTACTAGGAAAGACAGTCATTGCCCTGTGAAGTTCACAATCTGCGTAGCACTTTAAGAACAATACATAATTTTTATTTTGATAAGTGAAATAAAATCAATATTAAAAAAACCACACAAGAAAACCCTCAAGAAAACAGGTGTGTGCATTTAATTGGTTTCCAATAAAAGCAGGCTTTGTGCTAAAACATCTGCTGACTTTCTGGTGCTATTGTGTTTCCCTCAGAGATTAGAAAGTACCAGACATCAGGTTCCTTTTTCTACCTGAAGAATACTCTATTGAATTTTAAGCTTCCTTACATTAGAATGCTCAGCAATACTAATGCTGAGCCTAAGGAAATAAATCTGTTGAGTATGATTAGGAGTTACATTGAAGCAAAAAATTAAGTGCTAGTATTCTGGCAAGTTCTGTATCTCTGTGCGAGTGCGCAGAATACTGGTAGGTATTACAGGCCCTATTTCTGTTATAAAAAAAGAGAGACTTGCCCTTTCTTTTCTCTGTTAACCTGTGGAGCTATCCATGGGAACCTGGGAACTTTGTCTTCAAAGCTATTATTACATTGGAAATGATGCCAAGTCCTTGAGACTACTGCAGAGGGACTCTGCTTGTTGTGTGCCTTCTTCACTACTATTTTAAAGTAGTTTAAAATGTTCTAATGCTTATGACAGAATCTGAGTGAGGGAAATTTAGGCATTTAGCTTTAAGTCCCAGCAAACTTGGAAAGATAATCAATTTTATCAAGGACCATGACTCTGTAAATTGAAATGCAAAGTAGATACTTAAAGATAAAATAACATTTAAACCTAAGGGAGTTGCCCTCTGTCCGCACTTCAGTAAAAAAAAAACCACTTTATCTCACAAACACAGTGTCTGCTAAGATGATTTCTGTGAACTTTTCTCTACAGGGATTACATGGTAAACCAGGCCCCAGAGGACAACGAGGACCAACAGTATGTACTTTTGCTTTGCAATTTAGAGGCTTTCCTATATTAATTGACTCCACTATACTGTGAAGAATTATTTTGATTTGATTATAGTATCCAATGATTTTCTTCAAGTGCATCTGTGTTAAATTGACAGGGTCCAAGAGGCTCAAGAGGTCCCAGAGGTCCCACTGGCAAACCAGGTCCAAAGGTAATTGTGAAGCATACTGTATATGTTGGCTACAAGCTGTTTCTTATAAATAAAATAGAGGTCTAATCTTTGAGCATATTGTCTTTCCTTTCTAGGGTACTGCAGGCAATGATGGTCCTCCTGGCCCACCAGGTGAAAGGGTATGTGAAAGCTCTCTTGTTTTCCCCACAATGTAGGAGTGTGATTTGAGGGTGTATTTTTAGTTCTCCCTCTCATGTCTTTGCCCTTCTTCGACCAGAGTAACCAGAAATGGCAAAACATCAATTCCAATGATGCTTTTCACAAAGTTATGAATGGGGTAGCTGAAGTTTGCTGAAAGCTTCTTCCACCTGTAGCTCAGTTTTGTACAAATAGGACACAGAGAATACATATGCACTTTGTATTACATCCATGCACTGCGTGTATATGCATGGAAATTACAGTTGTATTTACCAGCTTATGCTTTTAAGAATGCCCCATTTACTGCAGCATACTGCTTGTTTATGGGATTTAGAAAACACTCAAGCCATCTCCAGAAGCTTCTTTGTTGAAGTAGCTGGTATTTTTGTTCTGATCAGCTAAGAATTCCCTTCAGCCTACTTTCTGCATGCTTGAGAAATCCTATTGTGCTTGCTAAAATAAAATGTTCTGCTTGCTATTATATTACCAATCAATACACAAATCCAATATACAGTCAGCCCGTTACACAGCAGTATATAGAAAAACAATATTAATAAATCAGATGTGGAATAGCAGCACTGGAAAACCCACACAGCTAGTTAAAGTGGACATGCTCTCTGCCAAAGTATTTTTGGAAAGCTTAAGAACAAACTTTTCTTTTGTAGTCCTATTTTATTAAACTACTAACCTTTTTCATGTAGAGAATCTATAAAGCCTTTGCCAGTACCCACCCCCAGGTCCCAGTGATCTCCAGAAGTCTTCCTGCTCAGGAGGGGGTTCCTTGTGCATTTTTCCCTGCTCCACAATGTTGCTTTGTTACACTATTTCCTTGCTGAATGCATGCACACTTGGTGTAATGATACTGGCAGAATGGCAGCAAACTGTTTTTGCTAGAATGACTAAGCAAACTGGAAAAAGAAAAAGGCCGTAGGATCAGACCACATGGTCTGATTGTGTTGGTTTCTGAGATAAGGACATCCATAAAGCTGTAACAAGAGCATGATGTGAGTGTTCTAGAAAGATCAAATTTTCAGTTTGTGTGTCTGCAGAAAGCGATTAAGGTTAATTTTGTTTTGTTTATCCTTAGTAGCTGCAAGTAGAGTTTTAATAAACATCTGTCTGCTATACAAATATAAAGGAATGCACATGCCTGCATATCTAATTTTTCTGCTTAAGAAAAGGATTCCTTTCCTTTTGACTGAAAGCCATTAAAGCATATGCCAAAAAAATAATACCAAGTACACTGGAAATGGAAGTTTTAGTTTACTAAAAACCTTTCATACTTATCATTTTAGGTCTTTCATTCCTGAAGCAGAATATTACTTAACTGTCCAAGAGATTGGTTAGTGGAGTAGGACAGTGGTTCTTGCAGTAAGGAGGAGGAGTAGGACAGAACAGAAGGAAAGTTGAGGACTGGAGGACTAGACTATAGCCAGTACATATGGAAGGCAACTCTCCAAGGGAGGCTGCAGTAAGATGTTAAAAGTACCCCTATATCAAGTAAAAGACAATGTACCAAGTGGAACATGTCCAGCAGGAATAAGTGGAAAGTTTGGGTGAAACAGGGATGATGTGGCAAGTAAGAGAGAGACAGAGGGGCAGGAAGCTGAGATTCAAGAGAGGAATGAGTTAACTAGGATGCTAAATGTAGAGAACTAGGCACAGTCCAAGAAAGGGAGGAGAAACATCAGAGGCAGACTACCAGAAGGTGAATAGCAGAGCCTTGTGAAAGAGGAGTTTGCTGACAGCTCCAAGAGGTTATGAGGAAGAGAAGCTGTGGGGGGACTGAAAACAATGAGCAGATCAATCCAAGATGAAGGCATCCCCGGAGAGAAACTGATTAGAGCAAAGAGATGAAGAATCGCAGAGCACCACATCTCATATCACTTGTGTAATATAAGTGTGAGGTATCTATTTGCTTCCCAATAGGGGTGAATTTCAGCCAAAACAGAAAACTGTCGTATCTACTCCGCTGAGACTACTTCAGGTACCAGACATGTAAACATTAAATAATCTGTCCTGTGTAGCTACTGTTGAAATGAAATTTAATGACAAAAAAGAAAATGTAATTTTGATAGCGTGCTGTTAGCATTCTAGTGCTTTTTCTCACATAATCCATCAGTCCAATGGCTTGAAATCTGCAAGTCATATTGTGAATTTAAAAAAAAGCAAATCTACTTTCCTTAAAAAGCCTCAAGATGCAAGGATCAAAGTACAGTGGGAATTTATGAGAAGAAGGTGCAACTAACAGTAAACCTTTGAGTTCATAGAATCATAGAATGGTTTTGGTTGGAAAGGACCTTAAAGATCATCTAGTTCCGACCCCCCTGCCATGGGCAGGGGCACCTCCCACCAGACCAGGCTGCTCAAAGTCCCATCCAGCCTGGCCTTGAACACTTCCAGGGATGGGGCATTGACAACTTCCCTGGGCAACCTGTGCCAGTGTCTCACCACCACCAGTAAAGAATTGCTTTGTAATATCCAATCTAAATCTACCCTCTTTCAGTTTAGAACCATTACCCCTCATCCTATCACTACACTCCCTGATAAAGAGTCCCTCCTCATCTCTCCTGTAGGCCCCCCTTAAGTACTGGAAGGCTGCTATAAGGTCTCCCCGGAGCCTTCTATTCTCCAGGCTGAAACCCCCATCTCTTTCACAACAACTCTCATATGAACATATTTGTGTGTTATGGAGGTTTCAGAAACAACCTTACACCTGTTTGGGAAGAGAAAATAAAAATGATGGATAGTGCAGTAAGATCATGAAGATTCCTTCCTTTACCTAGCAGTTCTTAGTTGACTGACATTTAGTATTACAATATAGTCAAGGTCTGCCCTCAAATAATATTCACATAAGGGCAAATTCTCCCACGTTGGGCACAAGGGATCCTCTCCCACAGCTACATGCGCACACTGTTTCACCTACTGCAGGAGGCAGCCATGCTCTGGAAGCGAGCCTGGGTTCTAGTTAATGAGGCTTATGGACCTTACGGTGCTTTGTACAGAGCAAAAGGGTAGCATAATTCGGGAGATGTGGCCTTCTGCTTCAAGTCTTTTGCATCAAACTTCAAACCAACATTTCTAACATAAGACAGCTAGTGTCTTAGCAAAAGCAGACATCAAATACCAAGTAGGATACGATAAATCTTGCAGTATATGACTATGGTACATGGCTCTGCTGTGGGACCATGTAGAATAAATAAGGTTTTTCAGGTTGCTACTCTTTGACTTAGCACACTAAAAACTAAACAGGAAAAATTATTTCAATAAGCTGACATATTCCCTTCCAGCATATTGGCAATAGATTTTAAAAACTGGCCTCCGTTTTGTCTGGTGACAAAGTCATGTAAGCTAGTACTTTGTGTAAATATCTATGTGTATAGGTATATGTGGACATAAATGTATGTACACATGTATATGTATATACTCATACATATCTATACATAATGCGCTAACTCACATGATCATCTTTATCTAAATTTGTAAAACCGTGCTGCATGAAAGTTTTCTCTCTCCATATATGTGTGTATATACAAAACTATATAAATACAGTGTTCATGCATCATGGTTTTTTTTCAGCTATCATCTCAGCTATTTTTCATGATAGCAAGAATGTTGTATTTAGTCCCTGGTAACTCCGGAAGGCTTATTCTATTTGGAAGTTTGTATTGTTGTACTGGCTTGAAGTATTGTCAGAGTGTAAGAACTGCCAAAGATGAATGTTGGACTCCAAGTTAAAAGGACCAGCAGACTATTAATTAATTTCCATGTTTTATGCAACACAGAAAACAATGTTTCTTATTCAGAGTTGATTCCTACTTTATTATGCACAGTTTCAGGTGTCAGATGCAGGCATAATTTATATAAGCAGTTTTTCTTTATTCTTGCTACATTCTTTCACAGGCAGTATTGCTTTCAGGAAATCCCCTCCAATGTCTATGTGTGTCAATTGTTGCTACCAATATTTATGGCAGTGGCGCTGAGGCTTTATACTTATAACCAGACATTACGTACAGAGTTCATATATTTTATAATTGAAGTTCATATATTTTATAATTGAAGCAAACTTTTCAATCCAGTGGCACAGCAGCTAGAGTAAAACTTTATGTGTTTCGTTGCCTTCGTACTAGGGACCACAAGGACCTCAGGGACCTGTTGGATTCCCTGGACCAAAGGGACCTCCAGTAAGTATCTTTTTATTTAAGTATCTGCAAAAGTGTTTCTGAAATTAGTATTTGAAGATTTATTTAAGGGACAGTTTATGTATAGATTACAACTATGCTTATTGAGTTTTAGGGCTAAGACAAGAACTCACATAGTCAAAATGATCATCGATGCAGCTTTTATGACATTTAGCATAATATACTAAACTGCACATATTCCGGTATGTTGATGCCAATGTCCAGGTGACAGACTGAGTTTAAGCAAAATATTACTTTGCTGGTGTATATTTTCTTTTAACAATTGATTTGTTGAGGAAAAAATTAAGGAGACATTCATTAGTGGTAGAAATGTATAGAAGTAATAGCACATTTGAGCTGCAGCCTGAACTAGTTATACTGCTCTTCTAGTGTGTTTCTGCTCACATGGAATAAGTACAAAAGCATCAAACCACCTGTGATTTTTTTCACCCATGCAGTTTTTATTTTATTTCCAATGCCAAAACCTGAAATTTCATCAAATACTCCTGTAATGCTTAGTTTTATGTTAACTGAGTCATTTAGCAAAGAAAAATGGAAGGAAAGTATACGGACTTTCCATGACTTCTGAATTTACAGAAATCTATTTTGAACATTTATGCATTTGACAACCTAACAGTCACTCTCCAAGCAATTGCCAACACACATCAGGGAGTACACAAGGAAAATGCGTTATTAAAATCACAGCTAGCTGATACAGCAGCAGTTAAGCTGTACTGCAGACTGGTCTAGAAAAAAAAAAAAGAGATCAGAGATTCTTACAGCTAATTGCATCCTGTTTTTCAGAATTAAGGATGGCTATGAAATGCTTTGACTTATGTATTTTACAATTTCAGGGGCCGCCTGGAAAAGACGGCTTGCCTGGGCACCCAGGACAGCGGGGTGAGACTGTAAGTAAATGTACTCTACTGTGTTAGTGTTGTAAACCTCCAAAGGCCATGATTGTGTTATCAAAGCTAAGGAAACACAGACAACAGAGAAAAGGGGAAGAGGCTGGCACTAAGAAGTTAAAAAACTGCAGTTTTCTTATGTTTGGTACGTTGGGCATGAGAAAGCGCTTGTTTTCCATGCTACAAGAGTGAGGTTGTTATTTGCTATGCCCGGTTAGTAACATCACAATGAGCTTAAATAGTCAATAGAAGTAAAAGAAATACTCAGATCTCAATTTTAATTAAGATTTGTCAGGCAATTACTATATAGTTCTTTTCTCACTGAATGCCATGTGACATAAATAATAACATAATAAAAAGTTTTATTAAATGTAAGCAGCTGGGAAACTCAAAAGACAACACCTTTGGAAAGTAGGATCAGGAATGATTCAACCTGTGAAAGAAATCTTAAATTTTGAAACTATACCCTATGTAATCCCCCTAAGAATCACATTGAGTAAATTGTGGCAGCAAAATGAAATGATTGACATGTAACAATTTTAATGGAATTATTTAAAAAACACCTATTGCCAAAACCTTACTCATATCCCACTGAAAAAAAAAATAAAATTCTTACTTGGATTTTTCAGAGCTAGAGAAAGCCATAAACTAATTTAGAGAGAAATTTTCTCAGTATGTGGAACATGGTTTGGGTTCCAACTTCACTGGGAATCTGTTAGTGACTGCTGAGTCACTTCCACTGCTGGAAGGGGGAGCACAGAGCTTGGAGTAACACATCATTCTGAAAAACTGTATTTTCTTCTGCTACTACTGTAGCATTGTAATGCTTTGCAATAATAATACCTTTTTTGTGTGTGAGAAAAACATTATTGACTACATCTTTGTTGCTGCAAAGACTAGTCTTGTGTACCATAAGAATGAATTTGAATCATTGTTTAGAATGCAGGATGCTCAAAATTGTTCTTTAGTCTGATAAGAAAAAGCACAGCTACTATTTTCCCTTTAATCTTATTTATTTGAACATGAGCCAGTAATGTGCCATTACAGCAAAGAATGCTAATAGTATCCTGGGCTGCAGAGGGGTGATCATTCCCTTTTGCTCAGCCCCGCTGAGGCCAGGAGTATTGTGTCCCGTTCTGGGCTCTTCCGTACCAGAGACAGCGAGCTACTGGAGAGAGGCCAGCTAAGGGCCACTAAGGTGATTAAGGGACTGGGGCATCTCTCCTATGAAAAAAGACTGATAGAGCTGGGACTGTTTAGCCTAGAGAAGAGAAGGCCCAGTTCGAATCTTATCAAAGTATATAAATACCTGAAGGGAGGGTGTAAAGAAGATGGAGGCAGGCTCCTTTCAGTGATGCCCAGTGACAGGACAAGAGGCAATGGGCATAAACTGAAACAAAGGAGGTTCCATCTGAACATCAGGAAACACTTCTCCACTGTGAGGGTGACATCACTGAAACAGATGACCCAGAGAGGCTGCAGAGTCTCCATCCTTGGAGATATTCAAAAGCCATCTGGTCGTATTCCTGGGCAACCAGCTCTGTGTCCCTGCTTGAGCAGGGCAGTTGGACCAAATGTCCCTTCAAACCTCAACTATGATTCCATGATTTCTTGATTTCACTCATGACCAGAAATGAAAGATACAATGAACTATGGACTATGCTACTGTCTGATGTTTGGACCAGGTCTCTCTGGGTTCAGTCAATAGTAGAGTTCTCTAATTTTGGATCTCCTCTGGGTTTAGTAGAGTTAAGTTGATATAAAACTTGAGTAACTTCAGAGCAAATGCAGCTTTTCATTAGCATTGTTTTCTGCCTTGTGTATATGTATAGGTGGGACAGAATTATTTGAAAAATATTTTCCGCCCATGGGTTCTCGTGTATATGTTTTTGTAGAAAAAACAGAGTTTTTTAAAAACAAAAAGTAGACTTGCTGAATTTTTTTTATTAACATTTCCATCTCATATTTTTAAAAAAATTATAAATCAGAAACCGTTCATTACACTCACTGGTAAATCAGGGTCTTAAGAATTCTGTTTCTTATTTAGGCGTATATCTCATTAAAGTTCACTGGTGCATGTGGGCATTACAGCAATTAGGGAATAAGGCTGAGACATACTCAAGCTTAACAAATTAGAGAGCCACATTCCCAGATTGCACTCTGCAGCTTGTTTATGGAATAATAAGCATATGTAGATAGCAACTGAGGTAAGTATTAGTGAAGAAAAGGCCACAGCCTCTTCCCCCAGTAAGCGATATGCACTTTGAAGAACTGCCATTGTTTGATGAAATTCTAGACAAAGGAACAGTAATATAATCATAAATAATTTGGAATATAAATATAGGAATAAACTAGATACTGAAAACTAATAATAAGCTAATTCCTCCTTAGAAGTGATTATCAATTTCAGTGATATCAATCTCAGATTGGCAGGAGGCATCCGATGCAGAGATTATTAGATTGTCTGGTGTAATGCAAGAATTTAGCGTTTCATGCCTATGAAAGGATAAAATAGAAATGTGCTAGCTGTTTCATCTATTAGAATTAATCAAGGACCTTCTTCTTACTCAGTTAATAAACTCAGTTTTATTAAATTGTCTTTCATAGAATAATAATAAAAAAAGGAGGCTAATTAGGCACTTACAAACACACATGAGACATTAGTGTAAATTTTTTAATACTAAATATTTTAGATGAACCCATGGGATGTTCAGGTCATCTTGAGTATTTGCTGCTGAAATCTCCTTTGCTTATTACTTTTGCAAATCTGAATCTGTAGGAATAGATAAATTGGTGACATAAGAGAGAAAACAGAGTAGTAAAATCATCATTAGCATCAAGAATCATTGAATATACGGCAAAGTATCAATGCATTCTGGGAATAGCAGGTCTTCTCAAGGTACTTTCAGGCAATAAGTAATATTCAACGTTCCTTTTTTTTTCCTTATGGTAGGGTTCGGAAGAAGCTTTGACTGTGTAAAGGAAGGGACACATGAATGATTCCATCTGTAGCAGTTCTGAATTTTAGTCATTAGAGCAAAAGGGGACTTTCATATTTGTTTTTAGTCTGGACCATTTCAGTTGTCTGAGAGAGAGTGCCTAAACAGTTATGGGCCAAACTGAACGATGATAACATCTGGCTGGCAGCAAGAAGAGAATCAGACAGAGGAAGGTAAAAAAAGCTTAAACTGGATCTGACAAAGTGGGGCAACTGTCAGCGAGATTGTGCCCAGAGGAATGCCGAGCGAGGCCCAACATTTATAAGAAATGTGGGCCAGATGACACCTTTGTTTTTACATAGGTGAGCAGAGCAGGAGGCAGGTGTAGGCTGTTAGGCAGGGGATACTATGTGGAATCCTAGGTGTGATACAGCAGTGAATGCACTCTCCTAACTTTATGCAGCAGCACATTTCCAATATTTGAAAGAAATAATTTAGCACATTTCAAAGACACATTAAACAGTGCTACTACAAAGTGAGGTTGTCATTCAGTTTATTGACTAATTTTGGACAGAAATCTGGGGCTATGTCCTGGTTTGAGATAAAACAGAACCAATTTTATTTTTAGTAATTTTACTTTTCAGTTAAGCCTCTTCTATCTCTCTGAAATTAACAGTGTAGTGTTCGGACAGTGTCTGCTACCAGAGTGATAAGGCCTGATGTTTATAGTTAATGCCAAGGAATGGTAGGCAGAGAGGCTCTTGCTTATACTTATTGCTATGACAACCAAGGTCAGCTAATTTCGTTATTTGCCCTGTTGGGAGGGTCGGAAGCGGAAGAGCGTAGAGAGGTCGCACCTGTGGGGAGGAGGGGACAGGACAGGTGACCTAAAACTGACCAGCAGGGTATTCCATCCCATCTGCATCATGCTCAGTATAAAGCTGAGGGAACCAAGGGGTCAGCTTCTTTTCTTCAATGGACAGTGTCTGAGGAGGACTCTGTCTGTTCTTCTGCCTTTGATCTCGATCCGTACGTTCCTGAATCCAGTTCCTGAGTTCAGTTCCCGAGTTCAGTTCCCATCCGTCACTTGAGTCCAGTCAGGGACTTTCCCAGTGCCTGACTGTGACATGATCATCATCCTGGGAGCTCCACATTGGTTTTGTATATATTATATATATTTAATTGTTTTCTTTTTTGATATTATTATTTTTTATTTTTATTATTAATATTTCATTAAAGTAGTTTTCAACCCGTAAGTGTCTCCCTTATCTTCTCTCTCTTCTCTTCTGGGGAAGAGAGAGAGGGAGGTAGCTTAAAGAGAGCATCTGTCGTTTGTTTATTGGGCAGCCCAGACCAAACGACGACAGGCTAGATTAGAAAATGAAAATTCTGTAAAATTTGCCAGTGTTCTGAAAGAATGTCCCAAAAATTTTTTCTTTCTATTCTCTGCTTCCCAGTTTTTGCTATCATATCAATTTCTCGTTAACTTCATTCTTCTTGTGGTACTCATGCTGCCTTTTTTACCATTTCTAAATAACCTTCATCTTCCCTGGGTCTGTATTTCTTTTCATTTTCTTTCTCTCTCTTCCCCTTTATCTTTAATGCCACTCCAGCTTAATCCACTATCTGTGTCTTCTCCTTCTTTAAAAAGCATTCTATGTCTGGCATTATGATTTATAATGTACATATGTAAAAATGTATTTTCAGCTGTCTTTTAGCTGCATCACTTATGCATTCAGACTCACCTAATCAAGTTCACCTAGAGAGATCTGTAAAATTGACTGGAATTTTTACTGCTGTACCACCTGAGAGATACTGGAACTGACAGACAAAAGAAAGATTAATCAGTATTTCACTTCTAAATATATACAAGAAAAAAGAATTTCTCATTTTTATTTCCTGAAGAGAAGGAATGTGTGACATGGAATTTCTCTTTTTCCTCTTCAGCACAGATATGAATTTTGCTCCTCTATATCTTGTCCTGGGTAACATGGTATTCTATAATTACTTCACAGGGTTTTCAAGGAAAAACTGGTCCTCCTGGTCCTGGTGGTGTTGTTGGCCCTCAGGTACATCATTTAATTTCATAGTTAACTTCATAAAACCAATATTTAATGCTTATGTTATGGCTACGGCAGTTGTTGTTGTTGTAGTATTAAAAGCACCATATTGATGGTTATATTAACTTTTGTAAGAAATTATGCATATCAATTTTAGAAAGGTGTACTTAGTAATCATTAGCGATTCCACAAAATACGCAAATGTTGGGGTACCTTTCCACTTCCTTTTTTGTGTGTTTTCTTAATGTGATTATGAAGTTGGTGGTTTGCAGAAGTCAAGAAGGCAGAGTTCTCTAGCATGAAATAGTTTAGAAAGAGCAATGCAACATGTGAATCCCTTGTCAGAGGCCAAATTTCAGTCACTTTTAGATTGTGGAGAGATTCACTATCAAAATTTCATTTCATCTTAATTTATTTGCAACAAAGTCAACCATTTGAATTGCATGAGTTTTTTTAGGTAATTCCCTCAGTGAAAATTTTCTGCTAGTGAATCTGAAGAGATATCTCTCAATTCTCCTACCTTCCAATTCATATTATTCAGAAAAATAACAGTACAGGCAGTGTTTCAAGACAAGCATAGTACATGGATTACCCTCCCATGTCCTTTTTGTAACCTCCTCCCATACATGGGTACGCACTGTGTTTTAAAGCTTATTGCTTAAGGAGCAAGATCAGGATTTCACTCTTTGGAAGCTGTACAGACGTGTCTGCAGGCAGAACACAATGCAAGATTTATTTTATAGGACAAAGATATTTGGTAAGTCAGCTTTGCCTGGAGGGAAGGTGAGGAATGCATGCTAACCAATGCTAATATTGTTTTGTAACAGATACTCATAACAGCTGGATATTAAGAATCTGCTCCTCCCCAGCACCCCCCAAGACATTAAATACCTTCAGGTGACTGAAGTTTTACTTTTGTGCTTAGGGTCCTACTGGCGAGACTGGCCCAATTGGTGAAAGAGGTCATCCTGGTCCTCCTGGCCCGCCAGGTGAACAAGGCCTCCCAGGTGCTGCAGGAAAAGAAGGTGCTAAGGTATGATGTGGCTTTGGGGAACAAACTGGAAGGGACAGATAAACTGCTGAAGTCTCACATTTCAAATCATCATGCAGAACATGCAGAATAAAATCAGAACATACAATATAAAATCACAATCAGCACATTTCACCCAGACGGATTTTGAAGACTGGAAGATTCCAATTTTAGAGCTGTGTCTGCTTCCATTGAAATTATGAGAATTCTCTTGAGCCAATAATTAGTATTTTTGTAAAAAAAAGTTCTAAAAAAAACCAGTTTACATATATCACACATTCACTATGGAAATATGTAGTGATGATCGCACCAAGGTGGAAAATTGTACATTGGCATTTAAAGTAGGATGTGTAGTACTGGCTACAAGGCAGAATTTCACTGACCAAATCTAGCTTTTTGCTTACTTTTTGGCCACCATTGGGGCACAAGAAAAGTATTTCTTTTCTAGTTACTATGTAGTTCTATTCAATCTTTCATTTTATATGGGCATTTTAAGTTTTTAATGAATTTATGTTTAAACATGCTTTTATGGCTTACTGTGTTTTTTCTCTAATTATATTCTATAACTAATACTGTATTTTGTCAAAGCTTGTTATAAATTTAAGCATATTGATAGACTATTGTACTAAAAATCTTAAAAGAATTCGTGGGTGAATAGGTGGGGGCATAATTTTTTTTTGTCATTACTATGACTAGGATCTGGTATTTCATCTTCAACACTCATTTAATGACTAACATAAGCATTTTAGACTTTTTTTTAATCAAAATATAATATGTTTCCAAGGGTGACCCAGGCCCTCAAGGCATTCCTGGGAAAGATGGACCAGCAGGTCTTCGTGGTTTCCCTGGAGAGAGAGGCCTTCCAGGTGCTCAGGTACGATATAAGCACTAGAACAATTGACATGATGATTCTAAATGCAAGAAACAATGGATTAACTCTTATTTCATGGAACCTGCTACTGTGCTTAAAAATGAATGCAATAGAAGAACAAACATCAAGATTCCAACATTGTTAAATATCATTGGCTATATAAGCAAAAAGGAATTTTTTCAGTTTTTGCCTTTGTATTTTTACTTTTTTCTTATTACATGTGTTGGAAAAATAACTCTTGAGCTTTCCAGTGCAAGAGATAAGTTTGGGGTTTTTTTTTCATTTTTTAGGGTCCTGCTGGTCTGAAAGGAGGGGAAGGCCCACAAGGCCCACCTGGTCCAGTTGTAAGTAAACATAATAATTTTATGGAAATATAAACAGTATTAAATAGTAACCTTTTTTCTTCTTTACATGCTGTGATGTTTTCATCAATGCAGCCTGTAAAACAGCAGAGAGATGTATGTCATTCAAAGTGATCAATAATTATTTTGTACTAATTATCCATACTAATAAACATTCAAGGAATGTGAAGGTTGCGAATGTCTGAAGCTTTCTGCTATCATTAGGTATGAGATGTACTTGTTGCTCAATACCTGCCACTTAATAAGTTATTGTTGAGATGAAAGAGGTTTTCCATAGTGGAAAATCTACAGATAGTGGATAATGGACTCATGCTGGTCTAGTGGGTTGACGTTGTCTGCATGCCAGGTGCCCACCAAGCTGCTCTATCACTCTCCCTCCTCAACTGGGCAGGGGAGAAAAAATACGACAAAAGGCTCATGGGTCCAGATAAGGACAAGTAGACCACTTACCAATTGCGATCATGGGCAAAACAGGCGCACCTTGGGGAAATGAATTTAATTTTTTACCAATTAAATCAGAGTAGGATAATAAGAAATAAAAAACAAATCTTAAAACACCTTCCCCTCACTCTTCCCTTCTTCCCAGGCTCAACTTCACTCCCGAATTCTCTACCTCCCCTCCCCCAGCGGCGATGGGTGATGGGAAATGAGGGTTGCGGTCAATTAATCATGTTGTCTCTGCTGCTCCTTTCTCCTCACACCCTTCCCGTGCTCCAGCATGGGGTCCCACCCATGGGAGACAGTCCTCCATGAACTCCTTTCCATTGTGGTCCTTCCCACGGGCTGCAGCTTTTCATGAACTGCTCCAGCGTGGGTCCCTTCCATGATGTGCAGTCCTTCAGGAATGGATTGCTCCAGCATGGGTCCCCGATGGGGTCACAGGTCCTGCCAGAAAACTTTCTCCAGTGTGTACTCCTCTCTGTGGGGTCACACGTTCTGACGGGAGCCTTCTCCAGCAGGGGCTCTTCATGGGGTCACAGCCTCCTTCGGGCACATCCATCTCTTCCAGCATGGGGTCCTCCATGGGCTGCAGGTGGATATCTCCTCCATCATGGACCTCTATGGGCTGCAGAAGACAGCATGCTTTACCATGGTCTTCACCACGGCCTGCAGGGGAATCTCTGCTCCCATGCCTGGAGCACCTCCTCCCCCTCCTTTTTCATTGACCTTGGTGTCTGCAGAGTTTTTTCTCTCACATACTCTCACGCCTCTCTTCAGCTGCAGTTGCACAGGTTTTTTTTCCCCCCTTCTTAAATATGTTATCCCAGAGGTGCTACCACTGTCACTGAGGGGCTCAGCTGTGGCCAGCGGCAGGTCCGTCTTGGAGCCAGCTGGCATTGGCTCTATTGGACATAGGGGAAGCTTCTGGCATCTTCTCACAGAAGCCACCCCTGCAGCCCACCCACTACCAAAATCTTGCCACACAAACCCAATACAGCAGTGTTCCCTTTGTACAACTGCAGTTCATTTATACAGTTGACCCACATAATGTTTAAAATACTGCTGGTGTTCTGCATAGCCTAAACTAGCATTTAAATATGTGGCATTGCTATTTTTGCACCCTTATTACTGCATCTATATTTTGAACCAAATACCAGCCTATATGTAAGCCTATTTTGGAAAATATACCATATACCCGCCTATATTTTGGAAAATATATCATATACCAGCCTATATGTAAGCCTATTTTGTAAAATGAAACTTGAAATGTCCCATTGAAATCCACAGGAAAATAGATCATGCAAGAATATAAGAATGGTTTATTAGCAATACCATTTTATGAATATGTAAAAAAATTATGCATTATACAATTACTTAAGAATTTTAGAAGACAAGATGACCAAAACCCATCCATTGCTTTGAAGACTTCGTGTGGACCATGCCTATAGACAGGATCAGTGAAAATGTTACAAATTACGTTTGCTTGGCTAATAACAGCTATGTCGAATCATGTCATGCAATAATATTCCTTCTAAACATTTTAAGCTCAACATAGACATAAAAATGTATTTCCCAACTTTTTGTGTTGTTGTAATTGTTTTTTTCTTTATGATTATTGGAGAGAGAAAAGCAGCGATATGTAGTCATTCCTCAAAACCAGTAAATTCTTCTCTCTTGAGTAGTGTGACTAGGCTTTTTCTAGATGGTCCTGTGCTCAACAGTTGTTTCCTGTTTGGACTTCTTCTATTTATACTTCTGCTGTCTCTTTCACTTCAGTTTCTGGTAGTGATCCACTACAAGGTATTTGAAGTAGGATATGCTTAAAGTTACCTATTCTCTGTTGTTATTTTTTATGCAATAAGTTCTACAAAGATACACTGGTATTCAAAACATGGTACAGTTATTCCCAAATATGAATTGTGTAGATTTTGACAGTCATCTTGTCAATTTATTTCTTTCATTCAGTGCAACTGACGTAAAAAAAAAGAAATCAGCACAGCTATTCCTGTTAGATAAAAGAGTAATGGAGGAGCTGAAATTCTATGTATTTCAACAAGAAAGTTCTCTTATGTCCCTCCAATTCATATTGAAATTAGAATGCATTAAACAGGGAGGAAAAAAAACCCAGCGTAGTATAAAGGTTCTTGCTTTTGGATTATTTCTACATTATTAGAAAAGATCTGCTGTAGCACACTTTTAGGCTTTACTTCTTGATTTCTAAATACTTGGTAACTGAATTCTTAAAATTAATTATTGAATTCTTAATGCCTTTAAGCTTCTATTCTTTAAATCAAGAACTTGCATTTGTGATTTCTTAACACCGTGCAGTGCACATACATTCCCAAAAGGCACCAAAACAAGGTAGCTGGGAATGGAATGGAATGGAATGGAATGGAATGGAATGGAATGGAATGGAATGGAAGCTAGCAGGGAGAGTCAAAAGGGATATCATCTCACCCCATCGTAAGAACCTGAGCTGTTAGAAGAAAAGATGAATCAAAATCAAGACAGCATAGACCAGAATAGTCTCTTCAATCTAAAGGTCGTGTTTTCATTTTTTGTTAAAGGAGGCCCTAAGGCTGGACTAACCTCTCAAGCAGATCGTTAGTTCAGGTGCAATGAACCAGAACTCTTCTGAGCATGCACAAACCAGACTCCACAAGCATACCTGACACATGTGCATACCTGCACACCCCCCTTTCCCACACAGGGTGCCCACACAGTTGCTGTGCCACTCCTACCATAGTTTCTCATAAACACGCATCACTTACGGTTGTGAGGCAAAAGCACATATCTTGTTTAGTGATGGTTGTCCATATTCTGAAATACATGTGTTTGAATTTAAATTCAGATGATCCCTGTTCTACTAATTCTTATAGGGTGTGTATACATTAGTGTTTTAGTTCAAAACATCAGAGCCTTTTTGAGGTGAATGTCTCAATCATCCCCATTTACCATCCTTAGGTTCAAATCATGGATGTGAAACTAAATTGAAATAGAAATTGCAGGCACGCTTCTAATACATGTCAGTTAATGGGAGTCCAATGCCAAACTAGAATTATCATGGAGTATAGTCCAGAAATACACAGAGCATGGGTGTCAGGAGCACAGTACCAACTGCTGCTTCACTTTATAAATCCATTCCTGTTGGGGCCACACTTCCTGCTAAGGTAAACATAGTTATAGAAAGAATCACTTAGGAAGCTCAGAAATTTTTGCATATTGTTTTTCCGATCTTTGAGAAATAGATGTAGTGGTAGCAGGAATTGTGGGCAGAGTGAACAGAGTTTGAAGGGTAAACGTTTTTATTTTTTTAAAATATACTTTGAGTTCACTGTAGTGCAAGCGGGCCACATGAGGCACAAACAGCATCAAACTGACCTGGGAGCATTCCAGAAGTCCTCAGTGGGATTTTTTTACTATTTCATCTCTAATTACTAACTTGTCATCTTGAAAGTGTTTTTCAGTGAAAAAAGATGCATAGATGCCCTTAATACTGGGTTTCTGTGCATTTGCAAGGACCACAATTAAACCACAATACCTTGCTTTTTTTCACAGTAGGTCATAGCAGACAATGAGCGTCAAATAGTCCTAAAATATTTTCCCATCTATTTTTATCCAACAGAGGGTACATACAGAAGTATAATTATAATGGAGTCTTCATTCGCCATTTGTAATAGGAAGAGAATTCATGCCACTGGACGATTTTTCTCCAATTCCCTGCCAATACCAATTGCTTCTAACTAGCAAATATAGTCAATTATAAGCTTTATTTGGCTAGTGCATACATCTGCGAGCATACCAAACAAATGACTGCTCCAAATACTGTGCATGCCAATTACTGTGCTTAGAGCGATTTGGACAAAAGAAAGAGATGCATGAATGCACTCCAGAGCAAGGGTTTTTTCTGGGTTTTTTTGTTGTGAGCTTTTTGTTTGGTTTTTGTTGTGTTTGGTTTTGGGTTTTTTTTTAACAGCGCTCTTTTATCTGCTGTCTTTGTCTTCTGTTTGTTTTCTTCCCTTCTCATACTACTGTGTGGAATGCTGAATGCTGATGAGAGAAAGCTCTTCAGAATGTCAATCAGTCATTTTTCATTAGCTCATTTAGGAATAGGATGCCCAAACTGGACTCAGAACAAGCCAGCTGTAGGCTACCAAATTGTTAGTACTGAGCTATCTAGAGCTATCTTCCTCTCTCTGATAACATTTTCCAGTCATGGGGATCTTCACTTGTTGACCATTTTGTTAATCATCAGTAAAAAGTATTGCTACTACTATGTAATGTATGCAATAGCTATAATTACATATCTCTTCACAGAAAGAGAGATTAGAACTAGGTTACTAATGAGTTTATAGTCTGTGTAAGAGAAGAAAAAGCATGACACTTCAATTCGGTAGGAAAGTTTTTAAAAACCCCCACAAATGAATAAAAAGATTCCAGGATGTGAGTACCACTGCAAGACCACAGGTTAACAGGGAGTTTAGTAATATATGGGGATTGTTGTATAGTGGGAGGGAGTGACAAAAATAGATAATAAACATAGAAAGAGAGAACAGACTTAACAAGCTGCCTAAAATGCTTTTCTGAGTTGCAACTATAGTTTAATGTGTTCTGCTTTGATCAGAGGCCATTCTCACAGAGAAATGAGAGGATCCTTGAAAAGAAAAGGTGTACTTCTTGTTCATAACTCATGTGAAATTCAAGTATAATAAATAAAAATGATGCAAGGATAAACGTGAAAAGTTGGCTGAATAAAAACGGCTACTAGAAATTATGGCCACTGTTAGTGTCTGCTGTCTGATACAAGAAAGATCTATCAGTTATTTGGATTTTTTTTGCTCCCTATTCTTGCATCCTACTGATGAGATGACCTAAAATTGTTTAGCTTATGAGAGCTGACAAGATCAGAGACCATGGTAGTATGGCTGCAGGGTAGTGAATTTGTCTTGTTGAATTCACTGAAGTCTTAGGAAGTGAAATAGCAGAAATGGGACTGAAACTTAGGCATCCACCCAGACTTTAAAAA
>VYZM01007313.1:69375-92245 GCA_013398915.1 Dromas ardeola | reverse complement strand
AAAAAAAAAAAAAAGCCCCCAACACCTGGAAGGATAAAATCGTCTATGATTCCTGCACAAATACTTCTTTGAACGCTCATGCAAAATTAGATCTTACTGAAATAACTTGCAAAAATATTTGGAGCAACCATTTGGCATTCTCTTCTGCCACAATTATCTGGAGGGAAAAGCACTTTATTATGGAATGAGTACCAGTTATACTAATAGAGTCAGTCCAGGAAAAGTATGCCATGAATAAAAGCAAAAAATTGGACCCTCATAGGTGAAATCATCTTAAAATTCCAGTGTTCCAAGAGTGAGCAAATTTGATCTTGCTTAAACATGGGAAAAAACCTGGCTATTCAGAGCCTTAGGCTATTACACCTATTACTTATCCATTCCATGTTGTATCACCCCACTTCCAGTATATCAGTTGGAAAAGTGAAATTACCAATAACTTTAAAGTGTTACAAACTATCTTCTAGGTGTCAAGCTGAAAAGCTGGGGAAATATTACGATGCAGCAAACAAACCTTAAACGGTGCTCTATTGATGCAAAAATTCTAATTATTTAAAAGACAGAAAACAAAGATGCTGTAAAAGTGTGAAAAATACAGAAATTTAGAGGGAGAGGACAGCTCTCTCTGCTTCTCAGTTTCCAGTGAGTCCACAAATTTCACAGTTAACTGTGTTGCTCTTAGTGAAGTAGTTTTTCCCATTAGACTTGTAAGCACAAGCCTAGCTCATATGTAGAATATAATGGAACAGAATACTCCATTGTTCCCATGCTGCCTGATCTACAGGACACAGGAAGGATGTACAGCATCTTGAATCCTCAGGAAGTTTCAGGACTGGCAAAGCTGAATTTCCTGTCAGAGTTCTCAGCCAGTGATGGTGCAAAACGCACAAAGACACTCCACCATTCTTCACGCTCCGCTTGGGCCCAGGAGAGCATCATGCCTCTGTCTCTCTGTACATGCCGAAGCTTGTGGAGAGACAGGAAGAAGCAAGTTAGATGGCAGTTAACCTCTGTAGACACAGGAATTTTTTCCCCTGTGCTATCATGAATCCATTTCACAAATACAGAAGAACAGTTGGTCAAAATCTGCCTGTGTGATGAAGGAAATATCAGGAATCCAAGTGTAAATGTCTTTTACCCCCTGTCATTTTCACGCTGTGATGTGCCTCCAAATAGGTGTCTGTTTCTTTGCTTATGAATTACAGAGAACTCGGTTATAGATCACTGGATGGGAATTAACCCAGCTTGCAAAAACCAATACTCCACTTATGGCTTTTGACTAAATGATAAACAAATATGGATAGACCAACATTTAACATTTTGTCTCTGAAATTCCATTTATTTGAGTAGAAGTTCTAACCTATACTGTTAGCTGTTCCCTTGTATCCTTTTAGGAAGGGATTTTAGTACCAGAACACATTGTTTCCTTTCCTTTACCCCCTTCACCACTATTTAAAAGTATATGCCATCTGTATTCTTAGAAAGTGCAATAAATAAGATGGGAAAAAATTAGTCCACCATAGGTACCTCTTTGTTTTTAGAGCACTGCAGATTTTTACCTAGTCATTTTACCTAGTCATTCTTTCCATTTTGTCTAGTTAGCTCAAGCCAGTGGAAACCATAAAAGCAGAGATCAAATTATGAAAGCTTATGGAGCTTGGATTTGTGGCAGATTGACATATTTAAAAGAAAGGTTGTTTTTTTATGGAACAACCATCAGCCCTATACTGCTTCAAAAGAAAGAATTGACAGGGAAGGTAGCAACTAAATTTTCACTTATGGATGCTTTGGTAGTTTCAGATAGGAAAAAAACCCACCCCTATTTAGACAATTAAAGGAATAATTACAGTGATATGACTCATTTAAAAGTGATGCTTATTGATATTACAGTAATTTCCCCCTGTCTTTTCCCCTTTAATTTGCAATATTAGATTTTTAACTTTTTCTGTGGTTATCTAAAGATCCTTGTACATCCAAGCCTCCTCTGTATCAGACATCAAATTAGTCATTATACTTTAGTAGATTTTTACATAGACAAATGGAAACACAGAAAGATACTGACCAAAAAATTATGTTGTGGTGTGGGTTACTTCTGTATTTTAATATGGTGAATATTACAGAGGGAATAAAGTTCTTGAAAACAGGCTGAAGTTCACTCCTATTACGATGAACAAATACAGGAAGGGGTATTTATGAAAAAAAAAAAGTTCAGATTAGTATTGAATACAAACTGTTGAGTGTGAACTTCAGGTTAGGTTTTTCAGCCTTTTTCTTTACTTGTACGCATGCTGAATGTGTACCCTTCTACCATCTGGAATCTCACTGAGTAACAGGTATCTTCTCTGTTGACCTGGATCATAAAAACCACCAACAGTTATCAGGGCTATATCAGAATTGTCTTATAATTTTTTATTTCTTTCCAGGGTTCACCAGGGGAACGTGGAGCAGCAGGCACTGCTGGCCCAATTGGTCTGCCAGGTCGTCCTGGACCTCAGGGTCCTCCAGGCCCCGCAGGGGAGAAGGGTGCTCCTGTAAGTAATCACAGACTCACATAAAACTATCACAGCACAGACTTTTCATTCCACAATGTTACTTTTTCCCACTCTAGTATTTGCCTATTAAACATATCCTCATAATACCTGACCTACTCCTTTTATATTTACAATTAAGTAAATTGTAAAACATTTCTTGTCATACCCTCCAACAACCAAGAAGGGCTAAACCTGTTATTATCACAGCAGGGAGTGAATATAATAAAAAAGTTTGTCAATTCAGTCTTTCATTAAAACTTTGTACACAGCCACTGTGCATCAGAGTACCAGTGTATTTGACATTGGCTTCCATTATTACTTAGTATAATTTTCTGATACATTCTCTTCCCTTTATAGTATCCTTTCTGTTGTTTTTTGCTTTTTTTTTAATTCTGTATTGGTAATGTGATTATCTGTACTGAAATCTTCATTACTCTCCTGTGGTAATGTGGATCACTCTCTTTGCTTCAAAACCAGGGTGAAAAAGGTCCTCAGGGTCCAGCTGGACGTGATGGAGTACAGGGTCCTGTAGGACTTCCTGGTCCTGCTGGTCCTAGTGGTTCTCCTGGAGAAGACGGTGACAAGGTGAATCATTATAATTGGTATTAGTGCATCTGTGAGAAGGTCAGTCAGTACAGTTCTCTGGTTGTAGCTTTCCTCACAACAAATACGGTGACAAAGCAACTCTTACCCCTGCCTCCCCCAAACTCCCTCCACCCCCTGCAAAAATAAACTAAAAAAAACTTTTATAATCAGATGTCTGAGGGGGAGATGCCATGGGGCATTGGGATTTGTGTTCAAGAACTAGTAGACTAACATTTATCCTGGCAAAGAAACAAGGATGAAAGTGTGGCAAAATAAATCAAGGCAGATGATGTCAAAATTGATTTTTACCTATTTTAGAAACTTGGTTTGCTGAATGAGTAAGATAAAATGTTCTCAGTAATGTACAGTGATTTGGAACCACTGTTCATACGTTGAGGGTGTCAAAATAGTATGTTCACTGCAGAGGTATTCTCTTGACTTCTGGCAGAATTTAGGACACGGCACCTTTCAGGATCATCTTGAATGTTTGCTCATCCAGCACTGTTTTGTTAGTTAGCATAGGTAAAGGTAAACATTCTGAGGTTTGTTTTTATGATGCATGAATGTTATTTATCCCACAGAGAGTATTTTCTGTGATTTAATTCTCTTTTATTATTTTATAAGGAAAACTGTTTAACTGACATGGTTTCCTGGTGATTTGAATAATTTTGAAGTTTTGAAATATTGTACACTTCAGTGAAAAGCAGCTCAGTCAGATACAGTTAGATAGTCTGTAAATCAGGGTGCTTTCATCATAAGTTCATACTGAAGGTGACATGAGGAACACAGTTTGCTTTATTTAGAGCTCAGTTGCACTATACTTCAAAGCCAGGTCTTGTTGCCCTTTGCAGTATAGCAATCAATATCTGGATTAATATGACATACTATTGATCAATGCACAATTGCCCCCTTCAGACCTTCACACTTGAAGCAGCAGCATAAAACACAGAATAATCATATCAAAGGGAACATTTAAAGATACTGTGATACTGACTTCAGCTAAGTATGAAGGAGACCATTTTAAACAAGAAGTCTAACTTTTAACTTTCAATTACAGGGTGAAATTGGTGAACCGGGTCAGAAAGGTAGTAAAGGCGACAAGGGAGAAAACGTGAGTAGCAAAATCCTTTGTCCATTACAGTCTTCATAAATAAAAAGCATTCATGCATGAAGTATGCAGGTAGCCTTGCTGCATCAATGAACAGAAACAAACACACACTTCAAAAATATTTCTTCAGAATAATGTTGAGTTTTAGCACAATACTAGAGGTTTGTACTTATAGAGCCATGCATATATTTAGTATTTCTTGAGCTTACAGAATCATTAAAAAATAGACAGGTAAACTAAATTCCTAAGGACTCTTCCTATATAATTTTAATTCATCCATTCTGCATTTGAATTGGGAGAGACCAGGAATATACATACGTTCTCTTACTGTGTTTAAGTTAACTTCACTGACTGGATTGTGTGAACATACCCAGCTTTAGCTTCTTAGCCATAATGATTAATAATATGAAGACTCAGTAGAGAAATCTACTAATATAGTTTTAAAATTTTTAAAGAATATCTAATTCTTGGAGAGCACACTTAACTGATAGCAACATTTCAGAACAGCGAAGACCTACAATCAAATGGCTTATATGACTTTTCATATATTATCACTAGGCCTATTAGTGAATCAGGCTTCTACTGATTTCATCTGAAATGTTTTTGTCTTCAAAATTGTTTCTAAAGTTCAATCACTTCCTCTTTTGATTGACGCCAGAAATATAAAAATAAGCTTTTTCCACTTCAGAATTTGAAGCTAGAAATGATAAAACTAGCATTTTTTTTGTTTGGTTTCTTTCCCAAAAATTCAGCAAAGGTTTGTTTTCACTTCTGTTCAATTTCAAGATAAACTGACATTTGAATAGTTTTCCTTAAGAAAAAATGGAGAGGTAATTGTAGGAAGATTTTTTTATTATTATTATATTCCATCAATATTCACAGTTAGCAAAGTTCAGAACTCAACATAGGGGTGTGGATAACTAAGTATATTTACTATCTTGAAAACACTGTGTGCTTATTATGATTAACAACTTACAGAGCATCATAAAATTAGATTGCTTCTAAAAATTGCACCAAATTTACAGCTTACACATAATCAGATGATCTTTTATAGAAGGATACATACAAATTCAAGCAAATCACAGTTTTATGATCATTTCATAGAAAAAAATGTGGAGACAAAATGTGCAAAAAATGACAAGGGTTTTCTTTGTTTTTAAGGATAAGCTTGTCCTTTTCAGTTATTTATGTGAGAAAGATTTCTGCAGTTTCCAGTGCAGATAACACGTATTTTTCATAATCCTATTTTAATAGATCAAATCACAAGTGCTATGCTTCAATAAACTACTTGTAAAGCCCTGTTAACACAAAGAATGTAATATTATACATATGGATGAGAGCGCACTTCTATTATAAACCCCAGTTTTCCAAGAAACGTACATGTAAACAAGTTGTAAACAAATTCTGCTTCAGACTAAAATTACTTCTGCATGATCAGAGCTGAATAGCTGAATGCTTTGGTTGACTTTGTAAAATTAATTCATCAAATTAAAACATTTTTAAAAGTCAGTTTTAAAACTATGGACTTGTTCCCAGTTAACGGAAAATCAATCTTAATCTATTTGCTGCTGTGGTTGTAAACCAGCTGCGGGATACATCGAGATACATGCAGCTCCTCTTTGTCCACCTGAAGATGGTCATAGCAGGACGGGCCCTGTGTACCCAGCAAAATCTGGCATTTAAAGGAAAGGACAGAGGTAGCACATGAAGCAGGTCACGGTCCAGTTCCACTTCAGGCTTTGCACGTGAACACATGCATATCCTTCTGTTTTCCCCTTTGACATGCCTCTTCATTAGAGATGCTTCTGCGTCAGAGAAATTCACAAAAAACACATGCTACACTTTTCTATTTCAGACCATTTCAGCATAGCTAGTTATGCTGAGCATTAGACAGTAACCACAGTTCCTATAGTGAATACTAATGTATTTGGGCATGTTCCAGCAGACCTGCTTTACAAATCAAGTGTCTGCAGCATAATCATTTGAGAACATATCCTGTACTCTCAGTCTCAACATTTAAGGCATTTGGGAATGTAATATGTTTTCCTTGAAAGACAGGATACAGTGTCCAGGCCTGCTTTAGCTGAAGTGAATGTTACCCCATTTGAAGTCATGTGTATTGAATCCTATTTGCCCTCAGTTGCAGTCATTTTACCCTGACAATTTCAGAATGTGTTTATTTCAAATCTGCTTTCCTTTCAACATGCTGACAGATGTACACAGGGGCAGGGATGGTCAGCTCTGAAAGATTCTGAAGAGGAAGTAAATACCTAGTTCTGAAATCAGTGGACATAAAGAATAGATATTCACAATACCTAGCCACCCACAGAAGCCTTGGTGGGCATTTAGAGCCTAATCACAGCAAGGACTCTGGGCAAAGAAGAATTTATCCCTTTTTCCTGATTAAGAAGAGCAGGAAACATCTTGAATACCCAGTTGAAACTAACAAGGATTTATGCTTGGGGTTTTAAATATACTGTGCCTAACAAAAAATACTATGTTGCCATACCCTAGCGAGATTGCTGATGTACATACTCTCTTGAGCTTCAAAACCTCCACTGCTACCACAGCTGCCTTTATTAACTGAAGATTCTCCTTGATGATTCTGATCAGTCTGGCCCTGTGTCTAAATAACTTCTCAGTAATTAATTGCAAAGTACATTCTAACAATACTTTATATCAAAATGAGTATTTAAATGAGATTAAAGTTGTGCAGATCTCGTTCTGGGGCCTATAAAATGAAAGAGCAGACAGAAGCATCCTGCAGAGCGTAGAAGCAATCCACTCCAATATGATTTTTTATTTTAAAATTCATGCATGCTAATTCCCTTTCTCATGGTAACCCTCCCGGTCAACACAAGCATTCCTAGGAGTCCTTTCATTTAGATATGTCACCATAGAGGATAAAAAGCTTTGCTTCACCTATTGCTATCAGGTATGTGACCAAAAGAAAATTGTAAGAGAGAAGAAATACATAGCTTGACACTTTAAACTCCCTAGAAAATACGATACTACAAAGATATACATAGAACCCAAAGGAAGAAATAGACTACAAGACTTAAGTAGTTCCTTTTCCTAATCTCTTTATATATAAAGGACAGAATAATCTAATTTTAGCCCTAGGACGGTCTTTAAATCCAAGCATTATTCTGCACTAAATTAGAATTCCCAGCCTAGAAACTGCAGACAACTTCTTTGTCATCTAAAATAGCAAACCAGCTGTTGCAGGTGTAAGGTTTTATGCTTTCTTAGCTTCCCTTTTCATCAGTCTAATCTCTCTAGCTGGTGCAAAAAACAGATTCCACCTAGCACATAATTTTAACCCCATCATAAACTAGTATCTTCCATTCCCATATTCTCAGTGTTAGATATCATTACGTCACATCACATCTGCATAAGTGACTTCTAAATTATGCACAATATAACTTAGAAAGTTATTATTCTGTAAGGAGACTTAAAAAAATCAGAATTTCCTCTCAGAGACATATTTTTTGCCATTCTGTTGAAAAGAGACTTACTATCAAAGAGAATGTGACTCCCAGTGCTCAACAAGAACTTAGACCTTTTCACGTCTCCTGGAGGTCAAAATAACCTTTGTGCTGTTGCAAAAACCATTTGCTATTTCAGAAAAACTAATCCAAATAACAAGCATTCCATTTAAAGATAGACTGTTAGACGATACTTTAAAGGTTGACTTCTGCACAAATTTCATTGAAAGGTCTGATATCTTTAATTGTGAAAAAAAAAATCATTTTGATTCATGTTTGCATGGGAATCTATTTTAAATATTCTGAAACATTAAAAACGTGCTTTCAATAAATGCCAGTGTTAAGTCTATTATAGATGTGCAAATCTGAGTCTTTGACAGATAAACAAATGATTGTTTGTACTGAATGGAAAAGACTTGTGAATAATGCTGCATTCTCTATGGAGAAACGTAGAAATGCTTAATAGACCTTGATCATGCAAATAGGGTTGTCTCTATATTTGCTTTTAATCTCTTTCCAGATGCCATAATCACTAACTTTTCCTTTTGGATGTTTGTTTGTTGCAGGGTCCTCCAGGTCCACCAGGTCTCCAGGGTCCTGTTGGTGCCCCTGGTATAGCTGTAAGTCCCTTATTCACATCAAACCCCAATCTTGCCATGACTCAGCTGCTACTTTTGAAGTCCTTTGAACTGCAAGCTCCTTACTCAGCAATATATTTCAAATCACTATTAACAGTTCTGTCATTGTCCCCTTACATGCAGTTGTTTATTGTAAACAAGCCTGCATAGGTGTTACTTTATTTCAGATTTACAGCAGGAGAATAATGTGAAGGAATTATTAAAAATGAAATAGTGTAAATAGCAAGTGGGGCCCATCCTTTCAGTGAATTTGTTTGATGGTTTGTATAACAGTCAGTGGTAAAATCAGCTCGGTACTAGATACATTTAAAAGAGTATCTCTTTTTAAAATCCACCTGATACCAGGTGGATTGATTTTGATTTTTATTTAGAAAGCTTTGAATTCTTCTACCATGAAGATTAGTAGAACTATATGCTGCACATATTTACTAGTATGTAGGTATTCAACAGCTAGAATGTTTATGCAGATGTGAAAAAGAAGAGATATTCAGGGAAAATTTTTGTGAGACAAGCTGTATTATTTGACCAACATCAAATGAGGGCATATGCTGGTATTCTATTTCTATAACAGATTTCATTGAATCAAGGTGGTGTACATGCATTTTTAAAGACATCAGGAGTGATTCTGAGCCCTCTTGTAGTTGTTTTCCAGTTATTTCAGTGGAGCTTTTTCTGCCATTATCCCACCTGTGATATTTCTGCTTTTCACCGTTTCCAAACAGGGAGGTGATGGGGAGCCAGGCCCAAGAGGTCAACAAGGGATGTTTGGGCAAAAAGGTGATGAAGGTCCTCGAGGCTTCCCTGGCCCTCCAGGCCCTATTGGCTTACAGGTAAAATCTTTATTATTTTACCCTCCGCCTGCAAGAACCCTGATTTCTATGTCAGAAACTGAATGAGTATTGTCTTCTATTAAATAAATGATAACATCAGTTAATAAGAACGGAGAGATCCCATATTCATAGAGTTCGTGCATAAGTGGCATATTCAATGCTGAGGAGATGCTCTGAAACTGAACTCCTGGATACCACAGGCTTTAGAATTTAATTCGGTAACTCACTCTATATTTATAGAGTCCAACAATTTCTGTTTTAACAAGAGCACTTCTTTTTACTGAAGGTACATATTTTAAAGAAAAGTTTCAACCTGGAGGAGTATTTAACATGTCCTAGTCATTTACTGCATTTTCACAACAGGTTTTGGCAACTCGTTTGTTTCTGTGATACCTTCACAGACACTACCTGTGTTCTGAAGGATTAGCAGAACTCCATGACGGTTATACACTGCTGCCATCATTGGCAGGTTCCTGGAGTTTCATGTTTCTTCCTCTTAAAATTTTTATTTTATGAGTCAAAAAACACAATGCAAGCATACAGTAAAATGCAGGTATCCACAGAATTACAGCTGAAAAATCCTGCTTTTTCAAAAATTTAATTTGCTTAAATATAGCAAAACAGAGAACAAGACATTTAGGACCTTTCATTCATTTCCATGTAATTAACATTAGAGCACAGAGCACTTTGAAACTATTTCTAATCCATGCATTAAGCTGTAATATGAATCATATATACTATCTTTTAAAAAATGGAATATTATAGCGATAGTGTTTGAATATATTAAACAGTATGTCTCCTTTCTATCCACCATGTGTGAACTGACCAACCTTAAGCCAAACTTTAACCTGTACTTACCATTTTTTAAAATTCTATTACATAATGCAGTTCACAAAATTTACAATGAAGTTGATAAAATATTGCAAACCTCCATGGAAGATAAACAGTACGTGACTGTACCGTATGTCTTGTCTAGATTCATATTGCCTTTGAATTTGAAAAGGTCTTCATTTTCAGAAATACTAACTCAGAGAAAAAACATTCCTAAGTTTTATTATGAATTGTTAAGTTTTTTACTATTTTAAAGAGAGTGAAATAAAATTATCCTTGTTATTCTTCTCAGATCTAGGATACTGCTTCAATTGATTTTTTTTCAATAAAGTCCACCTTCACGTTTTAAATTTAATGAGCCCAAAGCTACATAAATATAAAAATCAATTAGGTTGAGATGCAAATGCAATATTTCAAATGAGCATTTTTATTCATCTGATTAAGATTTTAATTTGAACATGTTGGTCCATGGACCAAGATCCCACATATGCTAATGGTATTGAAGTACCATTGAGAAATCAGGAGTTTCTTTTATTCAGTAATGCAATTCTCATGGTAATTATGAACTGTTGGGGAGTAACAACTTTCTCTGTCTCATATATATTATTCCATGCTAACTGTATCACACTTACTCCAGTTAAATTCTACTGATATTACTTACATTGGACATTGTCTTAAGTATTTTTGTTCATAAAAGTGATCATTGGTAATTTTGACTATTTATTACCTTAATCGTGTATTTCCTTGCTATTTAATTTTGACAGTATTTTTAAAAATAAGGAAGTTTCTAACAAAAGGAGTTGAAAGTAAAGAAAATCTGCAAAACTCTGTGGCCCTATCTAGGTTATCATAAATTTATGGCAATTTTACTTTTTAAAATTTTAAAATATTAAATGACAAACACCTCAATTACTTCTTGCCAAAAGGAACCGAAAGGACTCCCAAAATACCATGTCCAATAATGTATTACAAATGCAATACACTTGCTGTAATATAAAAAACTTTTTTTTTGTTATTTTAATGCAAATGGGTTTTCTTGTTTCCCTCTCCCTCCCCCCAAGTTTCCAAGTTCCACATGTAGATCTGACCTATATTGCTTAATATTGATTTATAACTCAGCATTCCAGGTACCCTACTAATAGTTTTCTTTACTGTTCTGTGTGTTTTAGGGTCTCCCTGGCCCACCAGGTGAAAAGGGTGAAAATGGTGATGTGGGCCCAATGGTAAGACTTCTTCCCCATTGGTCACTCTGGGGGCCATAAAGATTATCCATATATTATTGCTTTTTCTGTAGCTCACAATTTGATAAGCTGCTCCTGAATTTGGTGCAAGAGTATGAAACATTTTGTAAAACAAATCCTCTCTGGGCTTTACTTTGCTTTCCCACATCTATCTCCTCATCTTTAATATCAAGATTTATGTAATGTAAGAAAATACTCTGAAGAGTAGGTAGCAGAGCAGATGTGATGTATGTCTGAGACAGGACACTGGCAAGCAGGTTCAGGGAAGAAAGAGAAAAAGGAGAGACCACTGCACCAGAGAATTTGGAGCAGCTTTTCTGAAATTCAGGGCATTGTACCTTAGCTTCAGGTAATTGCAGGCGGGAAGATGGTAAGCACTACTTGGCTATGTTTACTCTGTTTCTCTGGGTGACCTTGAGACTACATTTTCCAACTGTTTATACTGTTGACAGAATGCCTTCTGGGCTGGTCCTGACTGAAATGCAAGCTATACAGTTGCCTCCAACACCCTATGCCAAGCGTGGATGCTTTGTAATTGCCCATCTGTAGGCACCATGGTGCAGTACTGTCACATGGCTGTTACCAGAGCGATAAGCTACTCCGGGGTCTTTGCAGAGGGGAAGGGGTATGTGGGTAACCTGCAGGGAAAATGCAACACAGGAAACCAATCCTCAGGAGTCCTAATCATCATATCATTTCCAGCTCAGGTACTGTGTAACATAGCCTGGATCCCCTGTCACCTTGTGCACTCATGCAATGGGCAGCAATCTGGCCCTGCTGTTCCTGTAGCACTGAGAAGACATGAAGTCTTCTACAGATGGAGTATATAATTTTTTTATTGGCCAAAAAAGCCCCACTGGATTTATTCTTTATGATTGTAATGATATCAAATTGTCTCTTTGATACAGGGTCCACCTGGCCCTCCAGGTCCAAGAGGTCCCCAGGGTCCTAATGGAGCTGATGTAAGAATTAACCTTTTTCTTTTTTTTTTTTTTTCTCAGTAATTCAGTAATAAGCACTATATTTGGGATAACTGTATTTGGTATAATTAACACCTTTTATCATTGTAGGGTCCTCAAGGTCCCCCAGGCTCAATCGGCTCTGTTGGAGGTGTTGGCGAAAAGGTAAGTGTCGATAATATTCTCCTAGAAAGAGAAAACATTGGGATATACATTTTGATTCTTCTTTGGAGCTATATAGGTATATTACAGTTCCCAAATATCCTTCACTGACCTAGTAATTGTTAATAGTGATCAAGCTATACTCCTAATGGCTGACTTACCATGGTTGGTCTTTTCACTTCACGTTTTACATCACAAAAATACTTAACAATCAGAGGAAAGAGCTTTGGAGCAGAAGAAGCAGTTTTCATGTGAAGGATTAAAGTAAGGTTATGGTGATTTCCTCAACTACATAGTTGGATGCCTACAGTAACATTATTGGCTTCAAGTGTTTTTAATTTTATACTGGTGTAGCTTAGAATATCATATAGCCCTCTACCTGGAACGTTAAGAATATAAGCTATTATCTAATGTATCGGTGGTAAACGCATCTGTGAGGTGAAGCAGACCTGAAGCATCAATATGTGTCTGTTCCTCATGCAGATAGATACCATTCCAGTAAAGTCAAATGTTTGAGGATGAAAACCTGCTAGTTGAAAACCTGACTTAAGACTGATGCTATATGACATTCATTCATCAAAATTATTTTCATTGCTAGTTTCAGTTCTCTATTCAGAAAATTTCCTACCAGTATATGGGGTAGGTTGTTTTTTTAAAAATTTCATATCCTTCCCAAAAAAAGTCAGATACCATATGCAATAGACATAATGGCTTTTTTGTGTGTGATTTATTTGAATCACCAGTATCAACTATTACAAAATGATGAGCAAACACAAAATTCAAAAGAGAGTCTCTTGAAATTCCTATTTATGTTTATTTTAGCAAGTTAGGTGACCTCATTTATATCCTGCGTATAAGCCTAAAAGCATTTTGCTGTAATGTTACAGATTTAATATGATTTTTTTCTTTAACTTTGGATTTGGAAAGATTTTGAAAGGAGCATATGCTAAAGGAAATAGAATAGAAATATATTCCAGGCCACTGTGTAAATAACTTATTGAGAAACTATGTAGATTGCTCTTGAGTATTTAAATATTTGCCACAGAATATCATATGTATTCAATGAAACATTGATGTCAATGAATCCTAGAAAAGACACCCCTAGGAATGTCAGTATTGGTAGTTTTTCAGAAAGCTCACAGTATTAATAACTTTTAAGACTATGAAGCAAGTTTTCCGTTTTTCTTCCTGTCCCATCAGATAATTAAATGCACAGGTACCTTCTGCTCCCTTTCATTTATCCACATATTCTCTTTGACCCAGTGTCCCAGTATTGTACCTTTAGGTACAAATCCATCAGATCTATGAATTTACAAATAATGACTCAAGTACCAGGTCAATCAAAATCACTTATATTTGTCATGACCCTCTTCTTGATCAAAAGCATATCACTCTGCTTCACAGAGCTTTTAGGTAGTCTTTCTTTTCATAAGATAAGGAAGTTGACATTGTTTTCCCAGGATCATTTGTATGACTAAGAATACAAAAAAATAATGAAAATCTGCAGTTCATCCTACAGTATCTCACAAGTTTCTTGTTCCTTTGTGATAACAAAAGATCTTTCTTATGATGCTCATAAAATTTTGTGTTATGTGTCTGTTTTTTTCACTAAAATGTCTTTTCTTTTAATAACCCTTCACTTATATCAGGGCTATGTCAAAAGGAATCACCAACTTCTTATCAGAATGACCAAACTATTCTTTTAATAGAATCTTCAGATGTTTCATGACTTTTTTCATGTCCATCAAATAGATCACTTACCAGTGCTCTCGGATCTGGTGAAGAGAGTACTAGAATAATGTAATATAATATATGGCTTCATGGAAGAATATCCTACTTAGTCTCTCTTCTTCATCTTTTGAGATCAAAGGGTACTGAGTCCAAGCAGATGAAAATAACTAACTTTATACTGTAGTTTTTTCATGGTAGCACTGTCAGTGCTTCATTGCATTCCCTGTTTCTTAGGATGCGGCTCTGAGCATCAACCGACCTCTTGGTAGCAGTGGCATTCTTGGGTCTTCAGTCTTTTTTACCCATAATTGTGTAAGACATACAAAACATGACGGTCTCCTGCTTGACTGCATTATTAACAAGGATATTCCCTCTAATTTACCAATTTTGTGACATTGTTCCTCCAGCTTATCTTAAAAAAGAGCTTGGCCTCATGAAAAGCTGCAGGATTTGTTTTTTTCTGTCTGGAAAGGGTACCAAAAACCTGTCTGAATATAGAAGTTGGTAGAGATGGCAAAAAAAGTTATTGGAAAAACAGGTTCTGTATGTCAGCAGAATACAGAAAAAAATGGGAACTGTGGGAAAAATTTTTTTTCCTGTGACCACTAGGGTACTGAGAAAAATGTTTATTATGAGAACATTACATCCAGGGTAGCACCCATTATATTCACTGCTTTAAAAAAAACCCACCTTGTATAATATTGTGGCCCACTGAAGTCAATAGGCATTTTGCCATTGGTTTCAATCACCTCTTTAATTTTTACTGTTTCATGATCAAATTATTTTCCAGCCATTTTGTAAGAACATTGACTTATATTGAACTCCTTCCTCCTTTATTTCTCCCTGTGACTCTTCTGTGTGATTTAGAATCCTGATTCGTGATAATCCGCCCACCAAATGTAATTCAAGAACATGAAATTCAGACTGTTTATCACTGGTTGTCATTTTTATTTCCTCTTGCCTATTTCCCATATTCTCTGCATTCACACAGAGAAGCTTCCAAGTATAACATTTTGGAAGTTTTATTTCTTCTAATTACTTTCCTCCTCCTTCTCAAGTTTTTGTACATGCCAGTTTATCTCCTAGTTAGGACACCTTACTTCTTAATTTCATTTCCATTTAATGAGTTTTGCAAGCTTAGAAATCGTGAGGAGTTTTTTTGTCAGGAGGAGCTCCCACAACGGGAGGACAGTTCATGCTTTTAAACAAAACATGCATTTTCTCTTTTCCTTTTCTTCCCACATATTTTTTCCCCAATGTTTTTCTTATTACGTCAGCATGCTTTGGCCTCTGCATCCCTTTCAGGAGAGACATACCATACTACAGATAATGCAATGCAGTGCTGATTGCAGAGTGTGGGAAAACATTTTGGCATCCTCCCTGTCACTGGTGGGGAGTGAAAAGAGATTTGCTCGCTTTCGTATTTGAATGGTTAGACAAGGAGATATTTTGGCATTAATAGTGGGGTTTCAAAGCCCCCTTATCTTCTGGCAAATTATAAACCATTTTTGTCACAGTGCCATGTATTTTTAACTAGCTTGTTGTTTCCTCTGCTGTACGCACAAAGGCCTAAATGCTCAAAGACATCTGCAGTACAAATGTGCATGTAGCCTTGCATTATTAATGCCTGCAGCCTCCATGGAGCGGTCTAGAAGTCTTGAGACTTACACTCAACTAGAAGCACTTAAATCCAGCTTCCACTCAGAGATTATTCTCTTTGTTGTGCTTATAATTAAGAAAAAGTGGAAAACCAAAATGTACCAACAAATGTTTATCTCTAATTTGATATCAAAGACCTAACGCAACGCTATTCTAAATACCCAGTAAGTTATTCGTGACTGTTCAAAACTGGGACTTAGATGTTTTACAGCATCTAAGAATTTACAACACGGGGAGGAAACAGAACAAGTAACATTAACCTCACACTTCTCTTCCACAAAGCCTAATCGAATAAATTTGCCTTTTTAATCTAGGCAAATCTATGTTAACTGCACCGAGTACTACGCCATCCTTCCACCCTTTCTCCCTTCCACAGCATGTGAGAAACTGGCAGAATCAATGAGTAATGCAAAAAATGAATGTCTGCGGAACCTAAGCATTCTTTCTGTAGCCTCTCAGAGTTTAAATCTGTTTTACTATATGAAAAAGTCTGATGTTAGAAAACCACTACACTCATCTGGGTTTATACTCCTTCCTATTATATAATTCTAAAATAATTTTTAAAATAGTACACTAATAAGGAGTCCAACACAGTAAACGTGTGAAATCAATAGTTTATATGCTTAATGAGTCATTGATTTATACTGCAGATGGAAGTGAGAGGAAAAATCAATTGAGTATTCTGGCCCTAAGTTTAAAAACATGTCTGATAAGTTTGCACAGGCATCTTTATGTGTGCATATCATTTTTGCACACACCTGTGTGCAGACAGTTGCAAAGGAACTTAAGCAAGATGTGTCTATGACAGTTTATGCTACCTGAGTATCTGCCCTGACAAATCACTTTTAGTAACTTTGCATGACTCACTGACTGTGATCTCTTCTCATCCCTCTCCATCTCTCCAACAGGCTTGTAAACATAAGCCCTCCCAGAAGATATAGCACAGCTTTAGAATTTCTCTCATGATTAATTTTATCTCTCCACAGAGCTATAATATATATAACACAGTCACATATGCATACCTATGTGAAAAGGGATTGTCTTCTAGAGTAACAATTTTTCTCTTTTTTCTATTTGTGATGGCAAAAAGGAGCAGAAGTGTAACTGAATCCTCTTCACAACCCAGTCAGTTGCAAAGTTGCCTCTCATTCCTACAAAATAAATCACCGTGTCCCAGACTTTAACCAAAAGGTGGCAGCCTTCCATCCACTATCTCCCGGTCTCTGTGCTTTGTATGGACAGTTCTCTGGAACTGGTCATAATAAGGTAAACAAAGGACTTTCAAACTACTGTCCTTAGCCTGATACAAACCATTCTGCCTGCTTAATCCAAGGAGGTTTTCAGAATTAAACATGCCCATGAAATGACATGACTCTGTTTGTTGAAATTCTGTCAGAGGAAGGCTTTGCCTAAGAAAGACCACATTAACTTTTAAAAGATCTGACCTGATAACAAAAGAGGAAAAAAATGCCAGAGGTGGAATAAATCTATTATTAGATCATAAAAGCTATTTTCCAAAAGAACATGAGATATTTCCCATGGAAAAGGTGCATCAAATTCTGAATTAATACCATCCTTACCAAAAATGCAAGGGCAAACAATAACATATAGATTGCACAGGTTTTAGCTATAAATACACACTCTGTAAATATATATCAGCTACAATCTCCTCTATGAAAACATTGTTTAAGTCCCTTAACAGTTGTCTAAAACAAGTACAACTTTTCATAGTACCTAATATTTGGAATATAAAAATCGGTGTCAGAAAAAACAAGGACTGTATACAGGGAAGAGTCATATTTTTTAATAGAGCACTGATTTAGAAGTAATAATGTGAGATGAAATTTTAACTGGGCTCATCTTTCACAGATGCCCTTTAAGGGGAACATCTTGACATTTTCTAGCCCTTCCAATTCTGCTGTCTTCCACACTGCTGCTTATTGGGGAGTTCCTATGCACAGAGCTCATACAGGCTTCCTGCATCTGTCCGTTTCAACATACGTGCTATAGCAGGGACCCCTGAGATCCCAGGAGCAGTGTTCCCACGTTGTCCTCAAGTATAGGTCAATATGTCAGAAAACACCCATCTTTTCTCTTGTTGCATGGTATCATAAATGAAGATGTCAACGGGAAGGGTAAAGAGTGGATTACAAATCAAATGTAAATCATCACAGATTACAGTATAATTTGGCAGAAAGGCAGGAAAAGAATTTACTCTTTGAGAAGCTTAGAAGGGGATGATTATACTGGCATAGGTGCTCGTCAGGCAGGACTTGGCACAATTAGTGTTCTCATGTCACTCAGTCCTGCAATGGGGACACCTGTTGAACGGGTCTATATTGTGGACTCTGTTAGATATAATATATCTACTAACTTGAATAACATCGATTTCTTTGCTAATTCCAGACCTTATTCTATGGTGCTACCTAAATCTAACTTGATTGATAGTAGGCAGGGACAAAAAAAATAATACTAATGATGCTGCGGATTCAGTAATTCCCTGTGCAGAGGATAAGGAAATGAAGATTATGAATTTTCCTAGAACACATAGTTAATGCTTATTGACCTAAGTAGCCACTAGACATTTAAAAAAAAATAATAATGAATGCGGTATCACAGAAGCAAATGAATATTAAGTACTAAGAGGGATCATTAATTTTTAAGATTACTGCAAATTTAAGTATGTCTAATAAAACATACCACAGTTTCTAAAGGCAAATTCAGGCTTTAAAAGTGCCCTTTCTAAAGGACATTTTAATATTGCTCCTAAAGTTATGGTAATCTGTTAATTATCCTATTCTGGAATTCAGTTGGGTACTCAGATCTTCTTCCATTCATCTAACGTAATATTTACGTTGGGCCAAATTCTGGAGTCAGTGAGGTCACTGTGCTGCCATTAGCTTCCATGAAAAAAAGTTCAATATCTACACCATAAGATTTGTTTAAAATTCATATTTTATGATTTCTGTATTGATACTGTCTGTGTGCAAATGACAGATATGCATGTTGTATTAATTGAATTGTCATAGAAGGGCGTGCAGGTCACACAGGATATGAAGGATACACAAATTTATTTCAAATCTGTGTTTGAGTTCAGTAAAGGGGATTTGGTGAAATGCATCTTCAGCATTGAAGTACTCTTGTTTATAGGCATAATTATTGGCAAGGTTTATTTGGTTTGGAAGAAGAATATTGGGGGGTGGGGGGTGAAATCCCCCCATTAGCAGTTACTTTGAGAAATCCTTTGGGATAAAAATATATATAGTTCTTATCTCAGCACTCCATGACAACCACAAAGCAGATTCTGTTATCCTTTCACAGATTTGTGTGTCTGAGATGCTAATAGCTAAATATTCTACTATCAGAGTAGTTTTCTATAAAGGTTTATTTATCAGACCACTGAGCTAGAAAATAATCAGACATAATAAACTTTAAAATGAACAATTGCAAAAGACAGTCTTTGAGCCAAGACTGTGTGTTAGCTCAAAAAGAGACTGAATTAACTTAAACATTTACTTAATAGTGTATAATCTTTGACTTGCACAGATTTTCTTCATATGGTGAGTCCTCAAAGCCATCTGCTTTACTAAACAATTTCTATCACCAGTAAATACACAGCGTACATCTTTCTGGCCTGTGGTGAAAGTTTTACTAGCTGTTACGCTATTATTTTGTCCTCGTGTTTTTCTTGATATAATTTTTTTATTCTAACAGTGGCTATAGCAATAATAATATCATCACTCCATTGGCATTTATTTCAATTAGTGTTCTCTTACTTGTAGAAACTTGCTTCCAGGGAAGGTGTATCTTCTAGGGAAAATAACATACACAGTCAATATACTTCTTTGGCTTTTCTGTGACTAGAAAGAAAGATGACAAACAGGAAATTTGCAATATATGTGATAATAAAGGGGAAGATCTTCCAAAGCCCAAAGGGAAGGTTAGTCTCCCTGGCTCACTAAAAGCTTAGTTTGATATATTCTCTCTAAAATTTCAGATTACAGTTCTGCAAAACCATATGTGACTCAAATAAAAAACAGTTCCTGTAAGCTGTTCACATGAGTAAGCATGAGAAGAATATGTAATAACAGAACTAAATTCATAGAAATATTCTCCCTAACGACTCATCAATTTATCCTCACACACTTACAGGGGGAACCTGGAGAAGCTGGTAACCCTGGACCTCCTGGAGAATCTGGAACATCTGTGAGTATTTTGGTTTTGTCTTATTATTAGCCTTTATTATGGTCAACTAAGGTATGTGGTAGTGCTTACTTTAGAAAGCATTTAATCAGATTACTCGAGCACTTGCGTGCTCAAATTTAAAGCAACTTGAGCACTTGCTTTAAATTTCCAGTGAAGAACTTGCACCTTTAAAATGCAATTTGTTTCCTTATAATTATATCCACATCTTGTAGTAACAGCTAGAGGACAAAACTGAAGACTTCCTAAGAGAGCACGTATTTTTCCTTCCAAAAGTATTAACTTTGACCTGCATGTTTTTCTCTCTGAAGACAGTGCATTGATGCAAACTGGGTGCAGATGTTGGCACTCAACCCGAGACTCACAGGTTTTCCAGTCTGAGGCTGAGGTCCTAATTTCCCATTCACGTGCCAGCATTTATTGATGAGTAACATTGCCAAGGTCTGAAAAACAGTTTTGCCATTGTAATCTTTTTTTAGCCATTCAATTTCCAGATGACGTTTTTGTGTTCATGTGTTTTCTACAGGGTCCAAAAGGTGAAAGGGGAGAAAAAGGTGAGGCTGGTCCACCTGGAGCAGCTGGACCACCAGGTGCTAAAGGACCTCCAGGTGATGATGGGCCTAAGGGTAACCCAGTAAGTGAGCTTAACAATTTTAATACAAAGCACTGTGAAGCACTGATGAAGTTGTGCTACATATAGAACTGTATATAATTTTCTACATTTGAACTAAATTCATTATATGCTTCATAAAATATTTGTGATGATTGCTACCTGCTTGTCAATGGATGACACGTTCCTTGGGTTTTTTTCCTGATTTCGCTAGGGCCCAGTTGGTTTTCCTGGAGATCCTGGTCCCCCTGGAGAACCTGGGCCAGCTGTAAGTATACTTAAAAAACAGTTTTAGGTCCTGCCTATAAGATCTGTTGCTATTATGTTCGTGTATTTCTTAAGGCTTAAAAAAGGTTTAGAAATCTTTAAAAAGTTTTGAAAAATAGTGTCCTTAGGAAAACGCTCTGTAAAAAATAGTGCTCTTATATTCGTATATGAAACTAAGTTACTTAATTTAGCTGAATTTTGTATTTTGTTTATTTTCCTGTGAATTCTGTAGGGTCAAGATGGCGTTGGTGGAGAGAAGGGTGAAGATGGTGATCCTGGTCAACCTGTGAGTGGTTTCTGTCACTTTATTTCAGCTGCATGTTCTCTCCTATGCTAAGAAAGTATCTTTTGCTGAAGCAGTGGTTTCTATATGTTTGTACTCTTAGAAGTATTTTCTAAATGAATGCTTTTTCTATTATATTGAAAAATATCTATTTATTTCCTTGCAGAGAGAGAACTACCTGTATTATAGTCACAATCAGAAGCAAGAGCTCAATTTCTTTTAGAAGTAGAAACAAATGATGTGTTAAGGATTTGTGCTGGGGCTGCTGAGGAGCACTAAAAATAGAGCAGCTCTGAGCATAAGAAAGGCATGCTGCAGCCAAATAATCGTCATTAGCTGACCTGATGAAATGAAGCAAACCCTTGATGTTTCTGCTTTAAGAAAGTTAAGAAGTATCTGAGCAATGCCCATATTAAGCAGCAAAGTTCTTTTATTTCTGTAATACTCATATTAAAACATCATTAATTTATTTTATTTTTATTGCAAAAAGATTGGATTTCCATTTTGGAAAGTCTCTTTCTAGCTCTGGAAGTTCTGATTATTAGGGAATTATCCTGTACAGTACAGTTTGAAAATAAAAAGTGCTAGTACATGGAACGTATGGTTAGAAGTAAGTTATAAACTGGGGTTTACCTGCAAACTTCAGGAAATTAGTATCTGTATGTCTTACTTAACAGTAAGTACTTTTAGAGTGTTTGTGGTATTCCTGAAGAAAAGCTTATCAAACTGTTCAGCAACCCTGAAATATTTAAGAGTATCACAGCTTACCAAATAGCCAAATGGCTATCAGTGCACAAAAGATTTTTCAAGAGAAAGTCACCCATGGGGGAGCTAACTCACAGCTCTAAGTTAAAAAAATTGGCAGAAGTAACAACTTCAGCACCTGAGAAAGCAAAAAGCTTCTTAATGGAGTTAGGCAGTAGCTAAGACCCTGTGTTACTTCTGTGCAGCCATTTTCTGGTCTGAAATGTTTTACTGCAAACAGGAAGAGAAAAAAAGCATTTTGTACAGTAACAAAAGCTGTTACAAATTTCAAAAGACCACCCTCAGAAAGGATTTGTTGAATAAGCAGGTATACTTCTCTGTATCTATCTATGGTACTTACTTTCTGTCCATTGAAAGCGGCCAACATATCGCAGATATTTGTTGTATTTATATCATTTATTCTTTGTTACTACTGAGCTTATCATTTCCCATTGCAGGGTCCACCGGGTCCTTCAGGTGAAGCTGGCCCACCTGGCCCACCTGGAAAAAGAGTAAGTAATTTCTCATTTTCTCTGGTACATTTCTCTTTCTGAGACACTATGTTCCAGAGAAGTTCAGCTACTTGTTTTCCATGTTGTGACGCTCATCTAAGTGATGTCTGAAGTTTCTTTTACGTAATGTAATAGGAGAAATGAAAAAATAGAAAAAGCAGAGAAAACCCTTTAACATGGGCTACATGGAACATGGGAACAAAAATTCACAGGGAAGAACGTATTCCTTATCTACAAATGTGTTTTTTCTTTTCACGCAAGTGAATTCAGTGTTTGCAAGGGTGAGAATTCAGTGTCTGCTGAATTAGTCTGCTAATAGGAGTGAGTGATTATGAGAGTAATATAAGACATCGTGCTTTGGCACATGACTGCTGGCAGGGAGCAGGAAGAATGTGTCTGTTTTGGTGTCTTTAGCATCTGAAATAAAATATATATGCATATAAAAAATAAAATGCAGCTTTTGTGCAAACCTATGCCCTCTGCAAATAAAA
>VYZM01007313.1:38240-69048 GCA_013398915.1 Dromas ardeola | reverse complement strand
TTGGTGGAGAGAAGGGTGAAGATGGTGATCCTGGTCAACCTGTGAGTGGTTTCTGTCACTTTATTTCAGCTGCATGTTCTCTCCTATGCTAAGAAAGTATCTTTTGCTGAAGCAGTGGTTTCTATATGTTTGTACTCTTAGAAGTATTTTCTAAATGAATGCTTTTTCTATTATATTGAAAAATATCTATTTATTTTCTTGCAGACANAAAAATATCTATTTATTTCCTTGCAGAGAGAGAACTACCTGTATTATAGTCACAATCAGAAGCAAGAGCTCAATTTCTTTTAGAAGTAGAAACAAATGATGTGTTAAGGATTTGTGCTGGGGCTGCTGAGGAGCACTAAAAATAGAGCAGCTCTGAGCATAAGAAAGGCATGCTGCAGCCAAATAATCGTCATTAGCTGACCTGATGAAATGAAGCAAACCCTTGATGTTTCTGCTTTAAGAAAGTTAAGAAGTATCTGAGCAATGCCCATATTAAGCAGCAAAGTTCTTTTATTTCTGTAATACTCATATTAAAACATCATTAATTTATTTTATTTTTATTGCAAAAAGATTGGATTTCCATTTTGGAAAGTCTCTTTCTAGCTCTGGAAGTTCTGATTATTAGGGAATTATCCTGTACAGTACAGTTTGAAAATAAAAAGTGCTAGTACATGGAACGTATGGTTAGAAGTAAGTTATAAACTGGGGTTTACCTGCAAACTTCAGGAAATTAGTATCTGTATGTCTTACTTAACAGTAAGTACTTTTAGAGTGTTTGTGGTATTCCTGAAGAAAAGCTTATCAAACTGTTCAGCAACCCTGAAATATTTAAGAGTATCACAGCTTACCAAATAGCCAAATGGCTATCAGTGCACAAAAGATTTTTCAAGAGAAAGTCACCCATGGGGGAGCTAACTCACAGCTCTAAGTTAAAAAAATTGGCAGAAGTAACAACTTCAGCACCTGAGAAAGCAAAAAGCTTCTTAATGGAGTTAGGCAGTAGCTAAGACCCTGTGTTACTTCTGTGCAGCCATTTTCTGGTCTGAAATGTTTTACTGCAAACAGGAAGAGAAAAAAAGCATTTTGTACAGTAACAAAAGCTGTTACAAATTTCAAAAGACCACCCTCAGAAAGGATTTGTTGAATAAGCAGGTATACTTCTCTGTATCTATCTATGGTACTTACTTTCTGTCCATTGAAAGCGGCCAACATATCGCAGATATTTGTTGTATTTATATCATTTATTCTTTGTTACTACTGAGCTTATCATTTCCCATTGCAGGGTCCACCGGGTCCTTCAGGTGAAGCTGGCCCACCTGGCCCACCTGGAAAAAGAGTAAGTAATTTCTCATTTTCTCTGGTACATTTCTCTTTCTGAGACACTATGTTCCAGAGAAGTTCAGCTACTTGTTTTCCATGTTGTGACGCTCATCTAAGTGATGTCTGAAGTTTCTTTTACGTAATGTAATAGGAGAAATGAAAAAATAGAAAAAGCAGAGAAAACCCTTTAACATGGGCTACATGGAACATGGGAACAAAAATTCACAGGGAAGAACGTATTCCTTATCTACAAATGTGTTTTTTCTTTTCACGCAAGTGAATTCAGTGTTTGCAAGGGTGAGAATTCAGTGTCTGCTGAATTAGTCTGCTAATAGGAGTGAGTGATTATGAGAGTAATATAAGACATCGTGCTTTGGCACATGACTGCTGGCAGGGAGCAGGAAGAATGTGTCTGTTTTGGTGTCTTTAGCATCTGAAATAAAATATATATGCATATAAAAAATAAAATGCAGCTTTTGTGCAAACCTATGCCCTCTGCAAATAAAATTACCAAGCAGACATTTCTGTAACTTTTGAAGCCTTTCCATTATTCCTAAAGTCTTTGAAGCTTCACAGGCTCTATAAATGTGGCTAATCAAAACCAGTAAATCATGTTACACTTACACAACTGTAGTAGATGCATCAACCTTTACATCTGCTTCAGAGAGCAATCAGATGCACTTTTTACACTTTAAAAAAACAAGGGACAGGCTATCATTAAATGTAAGCTGAGAGCTATTTAAAAAAATGTGGTAAATTGCTGTATTTAATAGGCTTGAGTCAACTGACATGCCAAATTAGTTTTGTCTATTTTACACAATAATCTATTTGCTCCACCAACTTGCAAAACATTTTATAATACTGTGATTATGGTAGCATTAGCAACCTTATCACTAGAACTGAAATACGGTTCGATTGAATATTAGCAATTAGTATGTTTGTTCGACATCAAATTAGAACTTCCTACTTTATTATACAAAAGGCAGTATCTCACTCCTAACAGATTGGATATATTGCATCAAATTGTACCTCGACAAAAAACACTTTAGAAACATAAATATTATGTCACCTGTGGTTTGACACATTTCCAATTTAGGGAAAATGTATGGCTAAACATTGCTAAGTAACCCCATTCCTGAATTCTGAAGAAAACATTTTGTAGAATCAGATTCTGCATCACTTGAGTACCTGAATCATTCAAGCTTGTAAAGAGTCTGCGTTGTATTGATATTATACCAGACAGAAACAGTGAAGGATTGACAGCTTCCTACTTTGCTGGCAGAATGAACATACAGCTAATGAAAAATAACAAAGAGCAATTTTTATGGCAGAATCAATTTCAGCAAAAAGCCCTAACAAGTGCCCTTTCATCAGGATTAAGAAGGACATACCATTTCAGTAGTAATATTGCTGTCTATGGAAGTGCAGCTCTGGCTATACTACTAGAAAGCAACATTCCACCCCATTTTTTGTTTTTCTGTCTCTGAAACAACAAGCTGGCAGAGCTCAGGATTATACTTTTAAATCTAGTCCCTTGAATTCTTCAACTGTACAGTCTCCTTATTTATTCTGTTAGTCATTTTCATTCCCCTCTTCCCCTGTATTTTGGAACTGACTTCTACTTTGTTTCACTGCCCAGTCTTATGAAATTATGTTTCTTACCAGGTTTCAGAGTTTTGAGCAATCTGTGTCTAGTATTGCCAGTTACAAAGAGTTTCCCCAGCTTTCCCTGGGAAGCAAATTCTAGTGAAAGACATGGACCTAAATAGAGAGGCTTTTTGGTAGAGGTAGCCCACAGCAGATCACTGACTTGACTTCTCAGCTATCCAGAACCCAACTCTAGCCTTACCAGTTCTGTCTGATTTGAGAATGGCTGCTCTTCATCAGGACATCTTCCTCTCACTGTGGACTTTCCATCATCAAATCCCTTGACAAGTTCTCCACTGATGGATATCAGCCTTAATTATGTAGAAAACTTGAGGCGTTACATGTATGTATATTACATTCCAAGCTGAACAGACAAATAGTCTAGTACAGCTTTGGGACTAGGAACCCCTTTTCTAATCCTTTTCCCATTATATGCGTGTTAAACATTTGTAATATTGCTGTCTGAATTTATCCATCTGCAAAAAGAGAAGAATGAAACTTGCCAACCTCACAGAAGGATATGGCTTCTGAAGTGTTCTTAAATGTTCTGAAGACAAGAACCGTGTTATAAAGTTGGAGTTGGAGTTGTTGGAGCAATTTAAGACAACCAAGGAGTTCACAAATTGCTATGGGCTTGTCAGTGAAAGTTCCCAGCTGTACAAGCTTTCCTGTTGCTCATAATAGAATCAGCACTGACCAACAGCATACTATGTGAAGACTGTGTTTCTGAAGAGGTGTAATGTTCTCCAGCTTCTCTTCCCAATGTAGGAGATAAGTAAGTTGTGATCAATGAGAAATGGAACATCTCAAAAGGCCTCCTGATCCAATGCCTGCTTATCTACAAATGTAGATATGAAGACTGAATCACTCTACCGTTATGTCATTACTGTTTTTTCTTTTCAAAGAAACTTAATTCTTTGCATGTGCTTTTGGGACTTTGTTTTGTTTTGCCATAGAGTACTGGGTAATATCACTAGTTTGAATTCACTGATTTCTATCTGACAAATGTGAAAAATAGCATGAGGAAAAGACATCATCAAACAACATTCATTCTTAAAGAAAGTAACATATACAATCAATAAAAATGAACACAGATAGTACTTGCTTATGTTCCTCTCAGCCTTTCAGTGTGTTAGGCCCTTCAGCTGTGGTTTCTGCTGTTTGGCTGTTTTCTTTATTAGAGTCAATTAGATGTCCAGATCACATATGCATAAGGCGCCATGTATCAGTCTAAAAATGTTAGAATTTAAAGTGAAAGACTAAGCTATGTTTTTGTTCTGAACTGGAGGGCATACTGTCTGCTTTCAATAAAAGAACAGATGTCAATACTGCAATAAAGCCAGCCTCTACGTTTTGAGAAACAAAAGTTTATTTGGTTAGTTGTCTTTATATACAATGTTGAATAACGTAGGAAAAAAGGAAGTGTTTCTAGGAAGGAGTTTTTTCCATTTTGGCTACAGTATCATGCTGCCTCAGCAGGGTGCCCACACCACTTAAAAATTAAGATGATTTTCTCTCTTGATTGAGAATGCATGGAACACCTAAAAAATATTCCAGGTTCCTATCTTGACAGACTGATGAAATGTGGTAATGGTTTTCTGTGTTGGAAATCATGTTTTCAGTCAGATGACAGACAGCTATAAACAGCAGTTTAAATTATTTTAATGAAATTACGAAATATGGAAGAGCAGACAAAAATGTCCAATCGGTTCACTTCACAAAAATTGAGGACAAGTTTGTTTCTGTATGAGTTCTTTTATCTTCTCAGTTCTGCATAAAATGTATCTGGCATCATGTCCAAATTTGAAGTGTAATGATCATAAAAATCACCATGGTAGCTGGGGTGGTGAGGGTGGGGAGCCATGCATTAATTTAAAATTATTGTTATTGAGATCTTTTCTGTCAGTTAAAATTTACCAGACACTCTAACAACTCAAGTGTAGGAAGGTAAGATAAATAATAATTAGCAGTCTTTCTTTGTAGAAGCACCATCTGTGCCATGGCAGCAATCACAGGCTGTTAGAAAGAGCAGTTCGTTTAGCTGCTTTGTGGTTGCTGCAGCGTTGGCACTGTTTGATAGTGAATGCACACCCTTTGTTTAGCAATCATAATTCATTGTATTTGTAATTTAGCGATCACAGTGTTTTTAGCTCCACTAATTCATGTTGCAGCTGCATTTCCAGATTATGCAGAGACCATATTTCTCAAATACAAACGACCAGTCAACCCTTTTCAGTTTCTTAGGTAGGGTAGATTATAATCCATAAGGGAACTTGAGTGAAAAGAATGTTCAAGCAGTGAAGACAATGGGCATGATCCACCCAACCATTTACAACCTACACAAAGGGGTATATGCATCAGAGATTATTATTATTATTATTTGAACAGTAGTGATTTAAAATATTCTTCCTGTTTTAAAGAATCAGCAATTAGACCACATCGCCCAGGGCTTTTTAGCTTCTCTGTATTTTGAAGAAGTAAAACTAAGTCCTTTACCACTTACAGCTCTTAAAAATACCAAAGAGAACAACCTCTTGATACCCACAACACGTGACCAAAGTCCACTGTGGATAATTGAATTCATTTTGCATTAACTTTGATGGAAAACCTGAACTATTTCTGTTGTCCAAAAGGTTCATATAGTACTGCAGGTGTTCATTTCCACTCTGGAGAAAGCTTCATTTCAGAAGCAAATGAACTATCTTCATATACTTCTATGTAAATAGTTATAAAATGAATGTAAATTTCCAGGAATTAAATTAAAACTGGGGGAGTTTGGTCCGTGAACCTGTTGGAGCGGGTCCAGAGGAGGTCCACAAAAATGATCAGAGGGCTGGAACACCTCTTCTATGAAGACAGGCTGAGAGAATTGGGGTTGTTCAGCCTGGAGAAGAAAAGGTTCCAGGAAGACCAGCTTTCCAGTATCTGAAGGGAGCCTACAAGAAAGCTGGAGAGGGACTTTTTACAAGGGCATGTTGCGATAGGACAAAGGGTAATGGCTTCAAACGGACAGAGGGTAGATTTAGATTAGATATCAGGAAGAAAGTTTTCACTCTGAGGGTGGTGAGGCAGTAGAACAGGTTGCCCAGGGAGGTTGTGGCTGCCCCATCCCTGGAACTGTTCGAGACCAGGCTGGATGAGGCTTTGAGCAGCCTGGTCTAGTGGGAGGTGTCCCTGCCCAGGGCAGGGGGGCTGGAACTAGATCATCTTTAAGGTCCCTTCCAACCCAAACCATTCTGTGATTCTATGAGTTGCTCAAGGTATGTGCTATGTGCCAACAGTAGTGGATGGTGAAATATAACAGGTTATAAGACGTTTGGGCTAAATTCAGCTCTAGTATAAAAAAAAGAGGTCAAACTCTGGTCTAACGCCCTGAGCTCACAAAGCACACAGGTAGATGCTGGCCTGGAAGAACAGTTCCTGTCTGTAAAATTAAGAATGTGTTTTAGTGCTTTACTTTTAGGCGCCTGCATTTTTTGTTATGAAGTAAAAAGCAGTAAATAAATGGAAGTGGTTGAATTTCTATTGTTGCTGCTTCTTAGAATATATTTTTTTTTCATTTCTACATAACAATCTACTTGTTGCATTAATAAACACATGAGTCTTGGGGAGTAAGTTTTAGAGATTCGGAAAATCAGCTTGTATTTGATCATGGTCACTTTTCTTTCCTTTTGCTTTAAGCTACTCATTGGTTGGCAAGAAATAGCTACTTGTAATAAAGACATTTCCCAGGCTAAAAATTAACCTTGTAGGAAAACAGTTGGCCCATTAACTTGAGTGCATCTTTTCTAAACTAAGCATATATGAGAGAACCATTTTCAGAAGAGTACATTAGATTCTAGGTACTGCTTCTGAATATTAATTCCTTGACCTGAAAATCAGCCCTTGTTGTTTTGGAGCAGAAAAATGTCTTTCTATTTTTTACTGAAACCTTAAGAAAATGAAAGATGGGTGACATCAGCAATAGGCAGTCACAGTGCTGCCAGACAACTGCCACTCCTGTTCTGTGGCCTTCACCTGAACCTTGTGCCATCTCTACATCCTCCCGCAGTACCATGTTCTATCTTCTTGGTCAAACAGAGCTTTTGTACAGTAATAGCAGGAAACCTGATATCAAGAGCTGTTTGTATTCAGTGTCTTTATTTCACTCCTTACAACCTCTAGTCATGTGATTTATTTTTGTTTTTTCCTTTCATATTTACTGCATAATATTAAGGCATGTATCGATTTTTGGCTGTCTAAATGTAATCAAAAGGCTTACTGACCCCATCCCTGACTTAGAGAATAAAGAAGTATATGCCACGCTGTGCCCTGTAGAGTGACAGGCTCTTTTGGAATCAGTGGACAAACTACAGTGAATAGACAGAAGCCAATGGAAAGCGAGTTTAAAACTGTTATTGTATATGTAAATTAGTATTGTTCCTTTCCTTTTATTTTTATATTCTCTTTTGATTTTTTCGAATTTATTTCTTTGTTCTTAACGTCATCAGATCAGAGGTGTTAGGTGATAATATATTCTTTTAGATATCCTCAAAGCCCAGAAATTTTTATAAACAGGAAAATGAGCTGATATGACAGATCAGGACTTTTATACTGCGACTACAATGTCAAGAAATAAATTGAATGTTCTTTTGTTAGCATTTACTACTTATTAATACAGCGGAAATTGCGCGCTCAGATTTTTTTTCACTGGTAATATTTTAGAAAACTGAGATTCTGAGCTCAGTCTCCATCTTTTACAGGGACCTCCTGGAGCAACTGGTGCTGAAGGCAGACAAGGTGAAAAAGGTGCAAAGGTAACACATTCAAGATTTTTTTTCAGGAGCATGGAAATGTAAACCATGTATAAATGAAAAGTAATTTCTTATCATGTGCTGAGTGTGAAACTTACGAAAGTAATAATAGGTAAACAGTAAAATCCAAATTAAGACCCAGAATTAGTCGCAATAGATAATGGAGTACATGGTGGACTCTCATCTGTGCAGGCCCAACTTAGCTCCTCCCTGCGGAAACGCAAGATGAGCATGCTTTGCTGGCACCACATCTGTGTATGAAGCTATCAAAAATCTGTTCAGAAAACCATCCTGTGCAGAACACTGTTTTAGAATAGCTTTTACAAAATGGAGTGAGGAAACTTTGTTCTCACTTTGCAGCTTGTGTACCCCTACAGTACCTAGCTCAGTCAGCTCCTCATCTCTGACCTGTTGCTAATGTTCTTTCTAGGGTGAACCTGGTGCAGAAGGGGCTCCTGGAAAAACAGGTCCAGTTGGTCCACAGGGACCTGCAGGAAAACCTGGCCCAGAGGGTCTTCGGGGCATTCCTGGCCCTGTTGTAAGTAAACAGAGCATATAATAATATTTTAAACGTTGCACTCCTTGTATATCCTCTGGTAAAGCAAACTTTATGTTTTTTATAGGGAGAACAAGGTCTACCTGGAGCGCCAGGTCAGGATGGCCCTCCTGGGCCTCTGGTGAGTACCCTTCCTTTCAGTGCCAAAACAGAAAAAGGACCCTTTAAAATATACCATTAATGTGTCTGTGCATTTACAGAAAAATGAATGTACAAGTCAGTTCTTAGCACAAAGTCACTATTTTTCTGTGCTGGTAAAATCTGATACATGACTGCCTTGATTTAACTGCTCTACTATAGTAGGTAACTGTGCTGAACGCTGCTGAGCTATACCAGGTTAGAAGCAGAATATGGCAGTGTAAAACCAAATTCTTGAAATCTCCTGAATAGAATTAAATATAATATGAATGAAGCTTACAATCAAAAAATCTACTTCTGTTCCCACATCAGCAAAGCTTAATACCTTAAATCGTTTTGTTTCCTTACCAGTGGTAAATTTTGTACGTCCATTGATTTTAATGACTGCTAGTTTAGGAAACCATTATTCGCAGGGTAAACATTTAGATTATATCTATTCCTTAGAGAAATAAAAAAAATAAATCAGAAGTAGGGCCAAAAGGGGACTTCTACCAAAGAAGAAAATATGCTACTTTTATAAAAATGAAGAGCAGCAGCATGTCTGTTGTTCATTGCAGCACTCCCACATAATATAATCCATGACTAAAGTGTTTAAAAGTGTCTGAATGAACCAAGCTCCCTGTTCCTAGGGCATCTAGGGCATACCCAGTTGTGCTCTGTGTTAATAATATGATTAAAGCAATGGAAGCTTATAGATGACATATTATCAAATTATATCATTGCTACTATTTACACTTGCTATTTTGGGGAAGTTTTTCTAACAAGGTGAAAACACAACACTGTGAGCACAAATTGCACAATACTCAAATAGTCAGCTTTACGTGCAGAAATTCAAATCCAAACTATATGGCCAGCAGGTTAATTCCTCACATGTCAAGCAAAGGTGATCCAATTTAGTGGAAAGATCTCATATCTCTTACTCTCCAAACTCACTGAGGTAGGGCTCACCCCTATTGTCACAGTTCAGTGACACATTGGGAATAAAAAGCTTCAAAACAAAACATTGACGGAAAAAAACCCAAAACAAGTGTTACACTCTCAAGCCATTTTACAGTTTGCAAGCAGCGTTACCAAATTCTACATAAAGTCCACTCTGTTATTTTGGCCAGAAGATAAAGTATGCCAACATACACAATCAGATTACTTTAGAACAGGGCAAAAAGGGGCTATCCTCTACTTCAGAAATGATGTGGTTCTTCAAGGGAAAAAGGCAGGCTGTGAGTAGGAAGCGTGAAGGAAATCCTCTGTTCCTTTTCCTATATAGATTTAGAGGATACAAAGGATATAGGTCCTTGGGTAGCCTTAATATTGAAAGTTTTTGCGCTTAAGCTATATAAGTGAACTCAAAATCCCAAGAGCATTCCTGCCTCCCCAGTGAGAACTCAGAGTCTGAATATCAGCTATAAAATTTCCATATCAGACTTTTCCAGTATATGAAAATGAAATGCTGCATAAATTAAGACTTTTACCCTAAATCAGTCTTTCATGCTCATGTGCATATGTGAACATGAGTAATTGCCTTTTCTTTCATTAACTGAAATACTTTCATGGGTGAAAGTATTTGGCTAACTATTTACATTTCCAAAAATGTTCCAAACACGCAACTTCTTAACCCGTAAGAAAAAGTTTCAGAACATATATTTTTATGCCCCACACCGTAGAAAGATTTTTTTTTTTTTTTCCAGTGAACAGTGATCTGGTGCATAGGTGTATCTACCGATCACTTCTGTGTATATAATTATAGATGGCATTACAATGGCACTTATATATAATTTCATTTGTCTCTGTGTCCCCTAGAAAACAATAATGAGCAAATAATGTCCTGAGGAAACCTTACACTATAGCTCTTTGTTGCCCTTCATTTTAACATTCTAATTTTGTCTAGAGTCTCATGCATAACATATCGCTTGTAAGTCAGAGGCTGGGAGCAATGAATGAGAAGCTGCAAGGAAAGGGGCTCCCCTGTGCTAAGCCCATAATAAAAACCTCTTCTCTCCAAAGAGTTTATGATGGGACCACTACCATAGTTTTTAAAGGATGTGCCAAATTTACAAATAAAATGCGTAGAGGACAAATCAGGGAACGGAAAACTGATCTCCTCAGTTACGATTCTGTGCCGAAATTTAAAAGGCAAGGAAGAATTATTCAGCAATAATAAGCATCCCTTTCTCACATGTCAGTCACCAGAAGCTTCCAAATACATAATCAAAATATCTCTTCCAACATTTGAGAGCTTAAATACTTCAATTCAAATGTGAAGCTGAGTGAACTATATACTCCCAAATGCACAGGCTTCCTGTCAGCTCAACAGGAACTTTTTTTAGATGCATTGCCGCAACTTAATTTTGGATTTTAAGAAAGTAAAGTTTATATGTAAAAGTTGCTGAGGTTAAGTCTCCCTCCTTCACCTCCCTCCCTCCGCAGCAGATTGCTATCAGGAGAAGAATACGAAAGCAGATTTGCAGTAGAGCACAACACACTGCAGGTGAAAATGTCTGATTCTGTATTCCAAAAGCTTAAAAATTTCACTTTTCATTCATGAATTATGTATTTGCCTAGGCTTTTGCATCTAATGATATCCTGAAGTAGAGATGGAAAGGATACGCACTGAATAATATTTTGTACATGAAGTGTTATGGCACTTTTGAATCTATGCCAGGTTGAAAAGGTCACTTATTACTGCTATCCATATCATAACTTCACAGATGTCTACTGCCAGCAGGAGACTAGTAGTGATGAGATACTGACTTAGTCTAGCAGCTCTACGCCTAATGCATACATGTTGAGTGTGAGATTAATAGCCTCTGAGAAATGAATGCCTTTTCTGTGCTTGCATATGCACTGCATGGCCTGAATTTTTCACATCATTCTGTACAAGTTACACAAGACCAGCACTGCCATTGTTATGAACCTCAGAAGATTTCTCATATCCCTCAAAAAATTATAAACAAGGATTAGAATAATTAAAAATAAAAAGCTGGAGAAAAAGCAAACAAAAGAGACTTTAAGCTTCATATATAATCTTTTTCTGTGCCATCTATCCAGCTATATTTTTGACTACTGGTAAAATGGTATCTTTAGCGGATTGCTCTTATGACACCAGTAAAGATTAAAAAAAAGCACTGTCAGGGAAAAGAAGCTTATGTCAAGTTGTAACAAGATCGTTCACTGTTTTTTGCAAGGGATGCGAAGAAAATAAGACCTATCTATGTGAGTGTGGTTATCCTTCACCTTAGTTTCCCAGGTACCAAGACTGCAATGGAGTTTTCCAGTAGATTCTCTAAGCATCAGCTTACATTGGAACCACCTGAAAAAAATGAAGCTTTAGGGTTGTCCCCTCCCTGCACCCACTCTAAAAATATGGAAGGGCTTTTAGAATGGTTCTATTGACCCTATGTTGGTTGTTCACAGCTCTGTCTCCTCCCCTAGCGTACTTCTGTTTACAGAAATCTAGTTGCATGGAGTAATGTTTAGATACAACTGCAGTTAAAACTCAGAATAAAGAGCATTTCTTACTTAGTTTTATAAAGTAACATATGTCTTCACTGTGCTGCAGAAAGGATGTAAATACAAATTTGTTTGTAAATACACATTTGTTGGTAAATACAAAGTAAAAATTGTAAGCTGCCCATATGATGAGAGCCATGTAAATACCTGAAAAGGTATCAGTTTAACACCTCTGTAAGGTAGAGGTATTATCCCTATCCAATGAGGAGTGGAGGCCCAGAGAGACTAAGGCAGTTCCCAAAAGCATTTAATATTGCCCATACTAGTATTGCAAAACCTAAGTAATTTGTGTAATTAATCACATTTACAAAAGTGACAAAGGACCATAAGCTTGCACATGTCACTGGAGCTAGCACACCTAGATGACATTAAGTAAGCTTGCAATGTTGAGAAGGAAAGATTTGCATATTTAGAAAATATTGATTATTCATGGTGATACAGGAATATCAGGTGGCAAGTCAAGGAAACCATATTCCCAAGACAACATCCTGAGTGCTGAAACAAAACATGAGGTAGTTCTCCAACAAAAGAATATTGAGGAAAAGTTATTATAAGGAACCTATTTATAGGCTGCAAAAATCTTACTGAGCTGGGACAAAACAAATTCTCATTTGCGGATACTTTCCACTGTCTTATGAAAGAAAGGGCTAAAATAAGCAACTAAAATAAGGTACTACAATTAAGGTGGAAGTAATAATAGAAAGCATGTAATATAACCACAAGCACAACAAGGCTAATCAACAAAAAATTATTTGAATATTTTTTTTTAATATCACTTGCTTCACTGGATGATTTCAGTGCTCTTTAAGAGTTTAGTTGACCCTCTGCTTCACAGATTTATAACCATACAACCCTTTATGGTTTTCTAATTACAAAGTAATTTAAATGCTACAGTTAAACATACATTTCAACTTTATCTCGGGCCCTAAATCACATGCCATCAATCACAACCATCAACAACTGAATGACTCTGACTTACACTGCCTTTAATAATATTTCAAGAAAACATGATCTGTGCAGTTTGTTAAAACTTATTTTAATGTTACTTCCCTTGATTTTTTTAGGGTCCACCTGGCTTGCCTGGCCTGAAAGGAGATCCAGGTTCCAAAGGAGAGAAGGTATACTTTATTCACTGTTTGTAATTTTGATCCAGTCTAAAAGTCTGTATAAAATTAGCAGAAAGAAACACTAGAGTTTTTGTATCAGAGAGCAAGACAACTTACCATGTCTATCAGTCAGCTTCCCATAGCCTTAGTAGTAATCATGAAGTTTTAAGCCACATCTGATGTCCTGGAAATACACAGAAAGAAAAAGATTGCTGCCCGTGTGGTAATCTGTTGACCATGTCATTCTTCCTTGCAATGAAAATTCCAAAGACATTGATGTAAAAAGAACTGTTGGTTTTACAAAAACAAAGTAAGCAGAAATAAAAAGTATTAAAGATTTTTATTTTAAAACAACAAAATGTAAATATTAAGCCGCTATAATACTTTCTTTTGAAATAAGGGATTGAGACATCCAGGATAGTATCTTCTAATGGAGTCCCAACAATTAATTGATTGCTTCTATATCAGAGATATGAATACTTATTAATATAATTCATTAATTATTAATATAATTTATTAATTATATCTTGTGAATTTCAGGGGTTTTTTTATGTGCTTGGATCAGCTGTTTATACAGCTATATTACATGTGGCAAAAAATGTGCAACTCTGTAATATGCTTAATAGTACCTGAATGTGAAAGCTGGTATGAAATTTGTACCCACAGGGATTGTCATTTCTGTATTAGTTTCAGTAAGATATCTTTCACTGAATAAGTGGCCACAGCTTACAAATAATCTCCAAGTCTAAAGGCCACTAACAACAATGAATATGCTTTCAGAATAATTTGTTTTCAGGTTGATTGTTGACTAGCAACAGTGATGACATTTGAAAGCGCTCTAATTTGTGTGTTTGCAAAGCACATTTACATTATATATATTAACTATATTTTCTTTTGTCTTGTTTAGGGACATCCTGGTTTGATCGGTCTGATTGGACCTCCAGGAGAGCAGGGTGAAAAGGGTGACAGGGGTCTTCCTGGCCCACAGGGATCTCCTGGAGCCAAGGGTGATGCAGTGAGTAAAACATACTTGTGTTTTCATTCAAGTTCCACGCAAGCGAAGAGTACGTATTCCAGTCTTTCTTTTGAGAGACTCAAAGTTGCTATAAAAATTTAATACCCAGAGCCTCCTGCTGGAGGTTAAAACTTTTCTAGGTATTGTACAAACACAGTGAAATTAAACAGGTTAAAACGAGATCAGCATGTTTCAGAAGATATACAATTTTGTCCATGTATGTGAAGGTAACATATACACCTAAGTTAGGGACAAGATAAAACTAGCAGCACCAATCTCATCATGTTTATTAACTACACTACCCAAAGTAGCTTCCTTTCTCCTAGTTATTAAGCCATGTTTTAAGGCACTATGTAAAAAGTGAGGTTTCCAAGCCAATCTGAGGGGGAACACAGTTGTGACTACAAGTACCGCAGTGTAAGAACAATTACAAGCAACTCAAACTGTCAGACAGTATTTTAAACTTCCAAACTTTTCTGGACCCTAGCAAATGGCCTAAGTCATAGCCTGTCAGGGTTGGATGCTTAGTAGGACTACCTTTTTCATAGATATGCATGTTTTAATCCAGTCCAGTATGTAGAATACTTTAGTTCTGTACTTACTATCTTATTCTTTCTTAGGGAATTTCTGGTCCTGCAGGTCCACTTGGACCCCCTGGTCCTCCTGGTTTACCTGTAAGTAATTTCATCCAGTCCCCCCATTCAAAACACTCCCATGTTGCATGGAATATACTCCAACTATAGTTATGTGTTCTTGCCCATAGGGTCCCCAAGGTCCAAAAGGTTCCAAAGGATCCAGCGTGAGTAATTCTCCTCCATATTTTTTGCTCTTTTACTTAACTTCTGCGTGTTATTTTTTAACATTGAGCAGCATGGTCAACACTGCATTTCTTTCATTGCTTTATAGGGTCCTGCGGGTCAAAAGGGTGACAGTGGGTTACCTGGTCCACCTGGTCCTCCAGTAAGTAAGAACTCTTATTTGGCATGCATGCACATTACACTGACATGATGACACTGTTTTGACAAGGGTAGAAAATACCCATTTTTGAACTTGCAGATAAGGAAAATATTAATGATTGTTTGAAAATTAATTTTTCAGGAAACACAGATCCACCAGACACAGAAATACATTGTCTGCATTGAAAAAAACATCAGGAACTTAAAAAAAAACTAAACAAAACAAAACAAAAAAAAACCACACAAAAAAAAAACCCCTCACAATAATTATTTAATGTGTTATATTGAATCACAGGAAACTGAATGATTTTGGTTTCCCCCTCTTAATACTCCTCTGTTTCTACTATTTCTTTTTTCATATCATAACTATCTAAAATGAAAACAATCCAAATCTAAATGTAGTGTTTCAATTTCTTGAAATGAAATACTGCTTTATAGACCCCAAGTGGAATTTTTAAAGTTTTGTCAGAGCAAACATCCACAGTTTTCATTTGTCATAGCCTATGCCTTTGCTTGAGGGAATTGCTAGGGATAAAGAGACAATTGCAAGTCAGTTCTGCACACTTATGTGAGGGCAGCACACTCTCCCCAAACAGCAATATAGTGGGAAGAGTTTAGAGCACAACAATGGTTTGGCCTTCTAAAATCATCTTTTTCTGCAAGTAAATCAAAGCACATAGGCAGAAAACTGAAGGAAATAAGTGAAAAAAAGAAGTAAAGAATTTGAAGAAAGCCTATTCAGAGCATCTCCAAGCCACATTCTGTGGTCTTCCTCTGTGCATTTATGCAGCTGAAAAACAAACAGAAAAGGTAACCAGATATGTTGTTTTCCACTCAGGGTCCTCCGGGTGAGGTAATTCAGCCACTTCCAATCCAGTCACCCAAAAAGACAAGAAGATCTCCTGATTACATGTTATCTGACGCTGGCGATAATATTCTGGATTATTCCGATGGCATGGAAGAGATCTTTGGTTCATTGAATTCACTGAAACAAGACATTGAGCATATGAAGTATCCAATGGGCACTCAGAATAATCCAGCCCGAACTTGCAAAGACTTGCAACTCTGCCACCCAGACTTCCCGGACGGTATGTTAATATTGCATGACAAAGGCAAACAAGGCTGAAGTTACGATCTGCTAAGATACTTTGGCAAAATAATTAATTATTGGTAGATAGTTAATATAGTGGCTCAATAAATACAGTCACATTAAATCTATTTTTGCAGGTATAAAAGGTTATAAAATTTAAGTAACAGGTGTTGTGTTGGTAAGAGCCAAAATTCGTTAAATACATAACCTCATGTGGTTTTAGATTTAAAAGTTTTTAAAAAACTTTTAAAAAAAGCAGTTATTGTTTCGAAAGGTGGGCCTTGCATTTCCAGAACTATCCGAACAGGAGAGGGATGAAAGATTGATGCTATTTAGATCAACGGAAAGTAAAATCACAAATGTCAGCATGCTGGGATAGCTAATAGCTTCTTTTAAAAGAAACAAGAATCATTTTAGTATACTTTAGCTTAGCATAATATTAAAAATTAGCATTGGTATTATATACGATTTATTATTGATTATGACTCTCAAAAAATTTACTGTTCTTTTACCCTTAGAAACAGTAATTTGTTTTATTGCATGAGCACTGTTTGTTCTGTATCATTCATCAAATAGATAAGCAAGTCTCTCTGATACTGTTTAATGCTACTAAGTACTAGCCTAATAAAATGCAGAGTAGCATGAACAAGACACTGTGCTCTGAAGAACTATCTTGATTTAATTGTTCTTTGTGGTTTTCTTCTTTTTTTCAAAGTGAATTTACCCCTCTGGAAAGGTTTAAATGAAAGCCAGCCTTCAAGAGTTTTCATCCTTTCATATTTTTGTAAATTGCAGTGGATATTTTTCCCAGTTCAAAGCAATATTTTTCTGGTTTTAAATGGGAGGAAAAATAGATTTTGACAGTGTAATAATATTTTATTGGTTTCACTCTAGATAGATAAAAACAGATGGTTGCCTTGAGGAGCAGTTAAGCAGTGTACGTGCTATATGAAAAGTACATATTTTACAATTCAGTACCTCCATAATAATGAATGTTTTTTATAGAACACATTCACCTTCTTCATTTACCATTATTTGCTTATTATTTGGAGCTTTCTTCATATCAAAGTAATCTTATTTTGGTTAAAATAAAAGTAAATGCATTCATTAAAATACAGAATTCTCCAGGGTAGGACTTACAGGTAGGAAAGACTGTTTTCAATAAATGCAGCCTGAATCAATAGAATTTTAAAATACCATAATGCCCTGTATTCAGAAGACAGAACTGGTGAAAGGATTCATCATGCTCTTTGAAACCTCCGCTATTTCCTTGAAACTGGATTAGAACAGTAGTGTCAGAAAATCATTTGCTGTCCTGCTCTGGAACTACCTGGGGATAAGGACCCACATCACAGAAATCATCATTATAATTAGAATGGTAGATTTTAAAAAGCGCTGATTTTTAATGGACCTTGGATTGACTGTGGCTTTCTTTCATCCCCAGCCTTTATTCACCCTAGCATTGCAGGGCCTGAATTCTCAATCATGCCAGTCTGGTAGGACTGCTGAAACTATGGGAAGCCTCATGCAAGTTTTAACTGTCTTTCCCACTATGTCACCTAATCAAGCATTAGTTAAGGTGTTTTTATCAACTAAAGCAGCCTGATGCTTCACTAGTGTTGCAGCTTCATAACCCAGTAGTAAAAAACATCTTTACTTGAGGTGTATCTCTCTCAGTGGAAGCTTTAGGTACTTGTGCCAGCTACAACCTCACTAAGCCCTGTGCAACCATCTTTTTATGTAGATAGGTATGCAGATGACTCCAGAATTTGCTCTCTGACCTAAGCCATAGCTTATTTCTGCTTAAGGCTGCCTCTGCTCTGTTTTCTGAGAGTGCTGTCACCACAGGTACAAATTATTCTTCTAGCTGGAATACTGAAATGGCCAAATTGTTGAGACCTGCAATGTGTTTCACACATAATGTCCTTCCTCCTCTGGACTGAGATCTCCGCAGTTCCTCCAAAACCTCAGCAGTATCCTGCAATAGAATCATGGTTTGAAGTAAAATTAGACAAAACCGAAAGGATGGAGATAAAAATAGACTGTGAACCTGGTGATATCATTCATAAACAAAACAGCAGCCACAAATCACAGCCAGAAAATCAGGGCAGAAAAGAAAGGGTTCAGATAAAATAACTTTGCTACAAACTTTAGAGGGACCACTAGGTAGCACTAAAACCTGGATCTTCTAAATACCATTTCTACTACATAAGGCAAATATTTTCTCATTTGTTTTAGGGGAATATTGGATTGATCCTAACCAGGGCTGTTCTGGAGACTCCTTCAAAGTGTACTGCAATTTCACAGCAGGTGGGGAAACTTGCATCTACCCAGATAAGAAATCTGAAGGAGTAAGTACCAGTCTGTGTTTTCAGTTGGCTGTTGACAGATCCTACTATGCCGTTGCAATGTTGAATTAAACAGGATAATTACACTGTCACATTTTCACATATCTTTCTGATTATATTGAAATTTGCATAAATCTGAATGAAGTGGTAAAATGGCACATAGAGTCAACAAACGGCATTTTCACCCTTCTGCTTAGATAGGGAATCTACGCACCTGCTTGCTAACCTTTCACTGCATTTCAGAATGCAACATAGCCGTGCAGCCACTGAAAGTGCATAATCTAGCGTTTGACACCTAAAAACAATTACTGTGTTTCTCTTGTGGGTTCATTTATATCTATTCATTTATAGCTATACGAAGTAGATGTACACACTATGTATTAAGAGTGTCCCCTCACTCATTGTTATAGATTACCTCTGATGGGGCATACGGTGTAGAGGAAGGCTTTCCAAAAGCTTGCCTAAATGCAGAGAGATCCCAGTGAAAACTCTAATTTAGACACTCTTCACAGAAACAACTTATTGCAGCAGTTTACCTGAATCTTAATAGATCACAACAGTCTCCCTTAAATAGAACTAGCTCTCTTTATATGCTATCACCTTGGATTCCATTTAAAGTCACTAATTTGAAGACATTCTATACAAGAAAACATCCTATTTTGGAGCTTTAAAGAGTCTGAGATCTCAGAAAGAAGAACCATTAATTACTATCTGATGTGAAATTTTTCCCAGGTAATGTGAAACCTTCGTATCTGTTAACATATGTTTTACATACTTCTATCTCTGCTGTTTTACCACACAGGTTAGAATTTCATCATGGCCAAAGGAGAATCCAGGATCTTGGTTTAGTGAATTTAAGCGAGGCAAACTTGTAAGTTATCACTGCAACATAATAGTTATTCACAAATCAAGTACACATTATCGGTGATCAAAAGATCACGAGGAATTTTATAAATATTTAGATAAAGAAAAGGCTTTTCAGCCTTTTTGCCCTGAATATTAGAGCAGCTATACGGCCTCTTGCCACTGGACAGCATGAGCCTGCTCTGTACTGCCCCGCAATGATCCCAGTGGTCACCTGCACATCTGATGAGGATCTGGCTCCTGGAAGACCACACATCTCCACTAAACCTTAGTAAAGCAGCCACAGCACAGATGCCCTCCCCCATTCTAGGTAACAGGAAATATACTGAGCATGCCAAGATGAGACTGCAGGCTGACATAACTTATAATTAACTAAAAACAGATCCCCAAAGAGATTCTGCTGGTTTACACTATAAGGTAGGAGTAATTCTCAGTCTTTCTGATTAGAATGAAGCTAAAATATGTAGTTCTTCATCCTAAATATATTGCCACAACATCAAAATCTATTTACTGAGTCATAGTTTTATTGAACTATAAAACTCCATAAAATGTTATGTGTCGTTGATTTTTTTATTAAGGACAGTTATGTGGTTCTTCTGTCAACAATAATTTTGTTTTGCATTTTAACGAAGGAAATAGATAAATATTCATGTAACTTATATTTTCCAGCTTTCCTATTTGGATGTTGAAGGCAATTCCATTAATATGGTCCAAATGACATTCCTTAAACTACTGAGTGCCTCAGCCAGGCAAAATTTCACATACAACTGTCATCAGTCTGTAGCTTGGCATGATGCATCATCTGACAGCTATGACAAAGCGCTAAGGTTCTTAGGATCAAATGATGAAGAAATGTCTTACGACAACAATCCTTACATCAAAGCCCTTCATGACGGCTGTGCGGTAAGTAGTGGTTCAAAAGTCTTTACAAAACCAACCTGTCAATTAAAGTAAACACCAAACAAATTCATTTTCACAGCTTTCTTCTGAGAAAAGCTTTCTAAACACTTTTTAATAGACTGCCTTTTAGTAGATTTTTAACTACAGTACACTAGTCCCTTATTTAATTTTCATATATGTACCAAAAAAAACCCAAACCATAAGCCAAGCAACAGAAATGGAACAAACATGGCATGGATACAGGCTGTCAGCAGCAATGTGCTGCAACTACACTATCTGCTATTATGAGCATAGTATAACAGAAGAACAGAGCAAAAAAGGCATAATCCAGGGAGGCAACCCATCAGCAGAATGTATTTATACTCAAAATCAAGGCATATACAGACAGAATATTTAGTGAATACAGCAAAAACATGTATGAACTAAGCCATATGTATGTACCCAAACATAGTGAATTAATTGCATAGTTTGACATGTGACTTTGTATTTCCTTTCCTCATTTTTTGGTAGCCCAAGCCAGGCAGTTTGTGGATTGTACCTTTCAGAATAGTCTCTTAGCTTGGCTAAAATGCCCAGAGCTGTCCAAACACGCACCAGCTCTGACCAGCTCTCCAGCAGGTTCTCTGTAGGCATAGCAACTGCTACCTCTTCTCAGAGATAGAATGGTTTGCACTGAACACTTTGAAACAAAGATATCAAAGGAGCAAGTGACAGTTGACGCCTCATTAATTATTTTGGGGTTTGATATGGGAGCATTTTGAAAGCAGTTCCGGAGAAGTCAGTGATAGTGAGAGACCTGAAAGTGCCAGGATGTACCTGGCTCTGAGACAGAGATGCAGCTCAGGTAGGTGCAGAGCCTCCTGCCCGCAGTAATGAGATTCTAATACATCACTGCTTCATGTCAGCCCTTCTGTATGTCCTGTATATTTATTTCACTTTTGTTACCCACAGTGGGTGAGTGTAGAGCTCCAGAGAGAGAGATGGAAGAGATGTAGTGTATAACTCCATCACTAACTGAGAACACGCTTATCTGCCAACTTGGAAGCTCACCTAAACTCCACCACTGGCATAGCTGAAAGGGGTCTCAGCAAAATAGAAGGAACCTTCTGAACAAAATGCAGTCCTGTAACTAACATGATGACTTGGCTGGATGATATGTAGAGGAGGTAGAGAGCCTTTGTTACGAAGTAAAGGTGTGCCTTCAAACCTGGTTTCTAAGTGCATCAGTTGGCAGTCCTGTCAGACTGCTACTTTCTTTCATGTCCAAAAAGCTGCTGTAATATTTTGCGAGATAGTTACAGTCTTTCTTCTTAGAAGTAGATTTTTCTTCTGTCTTTCAGAACTAATTAGTGATTTTTTGACAGGGAAGACATGCGCACTGCTATGAGAATATTGTTATTATTTATTAAATAGCGTAGATATGAAATCAGAATTTTCTAAGAAACATTAAATGTCTTAGATAATTTTTCATTTTTAGGCCTATTTTAGAAAGTCAAAAAGCTATGGGGCATTCTCTTTCTAAAATCAAAAGCATTTCATATCATATTTTTAAAATAAAATCCTAACAAAATACAGAATTTAGAATTTTTAATATCTGGTGCATAAGGGGGGCAATAATTTATGAGTTCTACACTTCAGAGACAGCCTATGAAGATCTACAGTACATATTTGCTGCTATGATATATAACCATGTTTGCATGTTTTGCTTCTTTTTTAACAGTCAAGAAAGGGCTATGCAAAGACGGTGATCGAAATCAACACACCCAAAATAGACCAAGTGCCTATAGTTGATGTGATGATCAATGACTTTGGTGATCAGAACCAGAAGTTTGGATTTGAGGTCGGTCCCGTCTGCTTCCTTGGTTAAGCTTAAGACAAAATCAGATCAACAAAAATGTTGCACTTTGGTGCTACCAACCCACTTCATGCCACATGCAAGTTTTGAATAAGGATGGCATAGAAAATATGTCTTGCTGTGTATGTATGTCTCATCTAGAAAGTAATTGTTGCCCTTGTAGGGCCAGAATCACATGACTTAAACTTATTTTGCAAAGATGCTGTGGCACAGACAGACAACATAGGGCTCACTTTAGGAACACCCCCCTTTGGATTCCTTTGGTGCTGTAAAAAAATGAACAACATGGTGCTCCTTCCATCACAACAAAGAGGTGTTAAGAAAGTGTTTAATAAACTGTAATTATTCTATGTACAGTACTATACTGTTATTTCTCTGTCCATTTCCAAAACTTGCATGTGTCTCTGAATTGCACCTGGCTCCTATTTTAGAATTACAAAACTACATTGTCAATACTGTGTATGTATTCTGAAAAAAATAAAGCTGTAATTGCCAGTGAAGCCAATTCCATTTCTGATTAATAATAAAATCCCTTTGTATATATTGTTGTTGAAGAGCTTTGTTATTTGAAGTCGCCAGCAAAATTTAAGGTGGCAAAACTGGAAGATCTTGAGCAGCACACTCAACAACTCTTTTCTGCTGATATCACTCTGTGATGATGAAGTTCAATAACCAAAGCACCTTCAAAGGTGCTGTGTTCCATGGTGCTATACCTCAGACTTTCTATTTTCTTTTCTAATTCCAGAATTTCATAAGATACATGTATATACCTAAAATAAACAAGTTTATATTTTTGGGTGGGGAAAATATGTAAGAAAAAAAACACAACTTCTGTGAAAGAGATCTGTTAAAAATCTGTGTGAAATAAATTAGTCATATAGCTTTCCTTTCTTTAAAATCTCATCTGAATTTTTTTCCATCCTGCTTATTTGGTCTGCATAAATATTAAAACTGGATTCTAAACAGGTATTTATGGATTTTTGCAGTGTTTACTTAGATGTTAATGTAAGCAATGATGGATGTTTGCTTCCTGAACTGGATACAAGAAGTTCCACAGAATGGTCCTATACAATATTTGCCCATCCCATTAATATGAATTTTTTTTTCCTGTTATTTCACCTGAAGGCCAGGGATGCAATATGTCTAGGTCATGTGATTCTACATAGTTGCTAAGCAACATACGAGGGGACTGCTTCCTACAGAGCTGTCTTTGACCCAAACTGTTAGAATTCGCTATTCAATTCTCAAAAAAAATAACCTTGTTTGGCCTTCCCTCTGAACATTTTATTCAGGTAGTTGGAAGTAGAAATTACATTTTTAGCTTTACAACAGAAACCCTTTTGTAATTATTTTTCATAATATATGTAAGACTTGAAAAGAAATGTTTGTTTCTATTTCTTATAAATTGTTAAATTAAATAGTACTAGTTTCTGCTGGCTCATTTCCAACTGGTATTTTCTTATGCACGTTTATACATGTAAAAGTGAGATTTCAAAAGTCAACTTCTTGCTGTTCATATTTTCTTTTATTTTTGAACCAAAGTTTGTAACTGTCACCTCAAAGAGGAAAATACAAATTTTATTAATAAAATCAAGTCTTGTCTACCTGGATTGGTCATTCTCTTTTTTCAATGTCCAAAATTCACCCACTGTTATTACTGTAACTTCATTCTGCTTTCAGACCATCCAGACTCAAAAAAAAAAAAAAAGAAATCTTACTACATGTCCTGGCAAGCACTGGGCAACAGCACTCGAAAGAGAAGTGTTAATAGAAAAGATGCTGATCTGGCCATTGGCAGTATGCAGCAAGGCTGCTAAGTTCACATGCAGTTTGTATGGATTTGTAGCTGCAGCAGTCCACATAATACTATCGAACACAAAACAGGAACCTGATATTCTTTCCCCAGCCACTCTCTTAGAACCTACACTGTCTGAGTGCTTCACAATCTCATGCTTATCCTTGTAGGATCCCATAAGTTAGGAAAATGACCTTATTTATTGATGGGAAATGGAAGACAAGAACTAGACCAAGACCTAGAAACTACAGGAACACCGAATTTCCAGTACCTTGGTTTAGATAGTGGAACTAGAACTGGTCATGATGTATGCCACCTGAGGACTACACCAAAACAGTTTATATTTTTTTTTAACCCGCTAACTGTTCTTTATGAACTCTAGTTATGTCCACAATAGCTGTGAAAGCAGCTCAAATAAGTTTGGCAAAGGAGCAGCTGCCTTCCGCTGCTCAGGTGGGCTAGATTAAGTTAGGTGCTGAGCTGTTCAACCCTATCTGAAACAATCAGCACTTCTGGGTCAGGTGCTTTAGGGTGAGTTGGGTAAAAAAATAAGCATAGTTGTGATTTGGCAGAGTCAGGATTAGGCTGCAGGAAAACAGTGTTTCTAAGAGAGCAATGGTGCATGCAAGAAGCCAAACACAGCTCTTTTCCAGCATTAGTCAACTATCTTGCCAAGGTTCATGTTGTCAACATCTCAAAGGAGGAAATGAACTTGAGTCTGTCTTCTACTCCTCTCAGGCAAGGACTCATTGGATTTATTCTTTAGCCATTCTTAAGGCCTTAGCTAGGTACCTTACCATTTATCCTTGTCACGAGAGCAACTCACCACCACTAGTTACTCTAACTCCTCTTTGTCCGTTCTCTGTTTCAATGTGCTGTTCTTGTTCTCCCAAAGTTTCTGATTAAAGGGGGAAAATTGCCATTATATATTCTTGCCTTCAGACAAAAAGTTATGCTGTTTATTTTTCCCTCGAGAGAAGTCACATATTATGAATGCTTTAAAAAAAAAAAAAACACACACAAAAAAACCCACTTCAGAATGGAAAGAAATTTCACATCAAAACTCACATTAGTCTTTCTATGAAATAAACTTCAGATTTTGTAGTCAAATCTTACTAATCATAAAAACATAAAACCTCGGATTCATCATATGCTGTTATAAAAAAAATTCCCCACTCCAAAACTATGCAAGCTGAATTCCTTACTCAACCAAGTCCACAGGAAAACAAGGATCAGTATTTTTCACACCACAAAGTAAAAAAAACCTGTGTAATCACAAAAAGATTGAAATTTTTATATGACATCTGGATTTAACCTCTAGAAACTGACAAAACATAACTTGGATGTTCTGTGATCTTGAGGTTTCACCCTAACTCAGAGTGGACTGGACAGTTTTTCTAGATGTTTGCTTCGAGCTTCTCTCTAAAGAGAGAAAAGCCATACTAGAGATGGTATATGCAAATACGGATGTTGCTGTCATCTTGCATGGAAATGGAGTAGGGACACAGCAAACGCAAGCCAACAAATGAGGCAATGTTCTGTCCAGAATAACACGGGCATACGATTGAAATTTAAATGACAAGCTATGACTGACTATAGAGGGCCTACAACTACAAACTGTCCTCTGTGTGTAGGTGTAGATGTAGAGTTTCTTCTCTTCTCTCTCTTTCCTCTTTCTAATCCAGGATAGGGCAATATCACATCATCATGAGTGGCACATCTCTTGGAAAACTTCATAAAATGTAATGAAGATTTTTTTTCAGTATAAGTGGGCAGTCATTATGGCTAACATCAACAGTCACCTTGTGACACAAAAAGCTACCATCTGTTTCACAAAATAAGCACAGTTATTTCCTTAGTTTTCTTCCCCTTGGGAACAGCTTTGTTAAATTTAGAATGAAGCTTCACATGCTAATGACTGGCAGGAGATGCCTTAATAGCAATTGATTTTCTATTACAACCACACTCATTTTTCTTTGAACGAAGGTCTTCTGTTGTACACACACTAAGAATAACTTGAAAATGACAGACAGGATATTAAATGTCATGTCTATTATATTTACCTGGAAAGGTGTCTTATTTGTGTTCCTTTTCTAAGCACATAAATTATCAAAGAGGCTCATTGTTAATTTAGTAAAAAGCAATGCCAAGATTATTGCAAAGGACTAGACTGCTCTAAAGCCATTTATTCATTTTGTTTTCAATAAGGACATCGAAGATTATTACAGTGAAGAAGGCTGCAAGTATACAGATATTCAGACATGCAGCTCTAGCCAAAATCGGGCTTGTTTTATTCTCAGCTACGTGAATGAAGGCTCTGTTCTAATGAGAGAGGATGGAACCAAAGCCTACAATGCTACCATGGACATGCTTTGTCCAGCTTCTAGCAGGTGCTTTGCCAGACCTTGACTTTGTTTTCAGTTTCTCAGGGGTGGACAAGTGATCTCCATCAAAACACATCTAGCTTTAGTAAGACAGACAGGAGTTGTTAAGAATTCAGCAGTGGCACTGCGATCTGAGTGTCTTCTCTGCTCCCTGGTATGATCTAAGAAACCATTTTTTTTTAACACCAAAAAGAAATTGTAGCTAAATCTTGCTGAAGCATAAAAGAACTCCAGTTTGCACAGTGATTAACATGTGGATGAAAATTAAAATTCAGTCTATCCAATATGCTGCTATTACATTATACACTCCTAAAACATAATTTATATAAATAGGAGATGACCGAGGGCCCAGCCAGTGGGTTATGATAAAATCCACAAATAAGAAGTCAATGCATCTGGTTTCTCTTCCCTTACTTGATGGTGCCAGTTGTTCTGTTCAAGTCCAGAGTTTACTCGCCAGGAAAAACCTTGAGTCTGTTACCTGATTTCCTTTCATCATCATTTGGTAATTTGCATTTTGGTGGATGACGCTGACTACTTGATTGCCTTTCAATGTCTAGTATACATTTAATGAGCTATTACAATTTAATAGTAGCAGTAGTTTTCAATTTCCTGATTGTCAGACATTCTACACCCAAGTGACTAACATTATTGCTTTTCCTCATACTCAGCTGGTATTTTCAGAGCAACATAAGGCTCAGTAAGGATAATCACTCAACCTCCTTTATGATTTTAAAACAAAAAACATCTGCCACAAACAGTGTCAATAAGCCCTCAACAGATAATACGAAAATGGGAAATTAATCACTTTCCAAATGATACAGTAAGCAGAATAGCTGATGGAACATTTACCATCATTTCTTCATCTGTGTTCATTAAAGAAGATTGGATGTAAGTACCTGACAGAGTTCTTTTAATAGCTTGCAAAACCATCTTCTAATTTTGTGCCATGGCCTTCACTTTATGCCTTAAATGGTGGTCGGTAAAATTATTTGCAAGAAGAAAACCAAATTAATTCTTCTGTATCCCCAGAAGTTCTCTAAACTGGATCTTCTGCTGTGTTTTCACTATAGTGGGGATGTAATGGGTAATTAAAAGAACCTTTCCGAGTGCACAGTGCTGGGACAACAAGGCTGCCCAGAGTCCCAAGGTCATCCTAATGACCAGGAATGAACACAGCAGCCTCCCACTCAGTTCCCATCTCACCCTGGAATACCTCATAGCCAGAGATCTTGAAAATGGCCACAGCACACCACACCACGTTGCTACAGAACGCTAGACCATAGGGTTGTGTGGCCTGCAGATGCCCAGCCTGCAAGCCCTGTAGTTCTTAGCACAAGTAAAAAGTAAACATAGCTAGAGCAGAGCCATAACCATAGCTAAAGCAGATCCATAAACCTGTCTTTTCGAATGGAAAATTTTAACTAAATGTTGAAATTGTGAACTGAACTCAGGATCTGACTAACAAGTAACAATAACAACATTCCAATAAAATTAGTGTTCGGAAACGGAGCTACTAATTTATTATTTGTTAATTTACTCGGAATCTTACACAGAAAGCCTAGTGAAGTCAGCTAGGGTATTATCCCTGACCTGAATGACTTCTAGAGCAGGCACTGTTCACTACACATGAAGTATGTTCAGTGAATGAGAAGTGGAGAGATTTAGAATGAAGTTATTTTTATTGACATAAAAGCTTCTTTCTGTCAAATATTAACAAAAAAATAGGTAAGGGTTTATATTCTATTCATAGTCTGTCAAGCCTATCCCTTTTTTTATTAGGGTATCAATGGCAGCTCAGGTGAGAAAGTAGCAGAGCTTTATGGTCCTGTTGCCCAAATTGGCTCACAAGATAACACGGCATGATGCGAAGGCTCTGGAAAATGCATAAATATATAATCTTCACACCATTCACTATTCAGTAACTTCCTGATTTGGATGTATAGGGATCACTTATCCCTTTGTTATTCCTCAGAAGGATTTTAGAAATATCCACTTTGCTCTAGGCATGCAGACTTGTTCAATGCACAGATATTAAGATCAAAGTTGTTTACTTTCAGAGAAGGGAAAAAAATGAAATTTTAGTGCATAAAAAATTTTCACAGCACTCCCATTTCCAAACAGAACAAAGTATGTTTCTCCTCCCTGCCTCTCCCCTTTTTTTAATTGTGATGTTTCCATTTGAAAGTATTAGGTGTTTTTCTTCAAAATGACTGAAAATATTTGACTGGTAGGAGGAAAGTCCACTGGTATCCACACTGTGATTGTTTCCCTGTATGCTGGGGGACAGGAGATGAGTACAATACTGACAGCTGAATAAAGGCATCTCTATAAAAGAAAGGCACAATAAAACCAAGCAGAAAGGAGAAAACTGTAGGGGAAAAAAATTAAATAAGGAAGCAGTGGAAAAAAACATGGGAAAAAGATGATGGGAGCAGAACTTGGCTCCCTCCTCTCCTCAACCCTGGGCAGGAGGGTGAGAAATCTTTACGCCCAGTCGGGGAGCATCCCATGTGACTGCTGGTATGCAGCAGTGGTCAAAGGTTGTTTCTCATAGTCATTGCAAAGTGGGGGGGTGCACCACTCCCCGTGGTTAGGAGGCAGCAACAAAACTGGTTTATAAAAACGGCACCTAAAAAGAGTAGCAAACTGCAGGGCTCTGTGGGAAACACGGTGCCACTAATACATGCAGCACTGGCTAGAGCCACGTCCCTATCCCTTGCTCTCCCTCCCCTACCTTCCCAAGCACACCTCTGTCTTAAACAGACATTTCTGAAGTTGCTTCCTCTGCAGGAGCTCTATTCTCATGGAGCAGCCACATTTTATTGTGGCACTGAAAAGTACAGGACACCTGAAAAGGGGGACAAAAGGCTTAACTTTTAAGGTCAGGTACTTGAAGAAGGGAGAAAGGATGATGGGGGAGGGTGAGCAGGCTGGGAAATCAATATATGGCCCCATTAATATGCTGGCAGACTCACAAAACATAAAGCCTGTCAAGGCCATCCAGAGAGATTGCCATCAAGGCAATCCAGATTAAGAATAGGCAACGACAAGGGCTGCTCAGTTTCTCTGTCCTTTTCCTAGCCCTGAGAGGCATATGGGTCATGCAGTGCTACAGTCCTCCTGAGGACTGTCCCTACAACAAAAGTCAGACGAAAACAATAGGGAGATCAGTTCACATTGATGAGCTGGTCTATTTCATTTTCTAAACATACCAACCTCAAAACAAAACCATAGTATCTTGGGGAACCATGTAAACTAGTGTCACATCTCTCCATGACAATTTTCCTGGACAAAGCAATAAAAAAACTAAAAAAAGGACAGTACACGTGAACTGATGATACCTGAAAAAATTCCTGATTAAATGATTCTTGACTATTTCAAGGCATTATGCAGTTTTGCATGTGTGCATTCATTTCTCATGTTTTGCATAATCTTTCTGATGACTGTATGCACAAGTGTACCATGTAGAAACAGCAGCTAGCCACTGTGATTACTCATTAAATTTAATGAGTAGGTTAGCATTATCTACTATAAAACTAAGATGATAGCAAAATCACAATTTTGAAAGCCAACTAAGGGCTGAAACATATGCAAGCACAGTTAGTTAATACCCTCTAAATATGCACAATGATAAATACTTCATATAGATATACAGCAAATTTGGATGCACCTTACCGAAGTGGAACTCAGCTGTGATGATGTATGAAATGATACATTTAACTCTAATGAGACGCATAACTCAGAAGAAGCAAAAACACCGAAGTACTTAAGGGCGCTCTTGCAATACCTGAATATTTTCATTCCATAAGCAGTGATAACCAGAGAGCACCCAGCCCTTTTCTGTTTAAACACAATGAAGGAATAGAGAGCTTGATGTGTGCTTTCAAGTCTCTGTAAATAAACGCGGGGCGACTCCCACGAACGGAGGGCAGGCCTGTAACAAGGCAAAAGAGCAGGAAAGGGTAAAGCCCAGGGCCCGCAAACACTATGCACCCGACAGAAGAGGATTGCAAAGGAAGAGAACGGTGATAACTGAGGAAATACTTACACTAAAGCCCTCTTTTAACAGGTGGAAATAAGGACACTTGGTTTGATGGTTTTTCAAAGCAAAACTTCCACCTCTGCCAAGGGGGAGTTTGGGTTGAAACTGGCAGAGAGGGTTCGCTGTGGGCCAAGCAGCCGCTTGCCCTGGCTCGGCTCCGGCGGGCGGGGACGGACAGGGCTAATGCCGGCCGCCTGGGCCGGCTCGCAGCCGCCTGCAGGGGGCTGTACCCGGGCCCTCGGCGCCCTCGGGCCCTCGGCGGCCCCGCCCGCGCCCCAGGCCGGAGCTCGGCACCGCTCAGGGGGTGCAGAGCGCTGTGGCGAGCCCACAGCTGAGAGAACAGCAAGCCCGAAACGACCGGGGTGAAACGCCTGCAGAAGTCTCTGTACGTGGGGAAAAGCCTGAACCCCACCGCCGTCCGTTTCCTCCCAGCCGAGGGGAGCAGGGATTCAGAGCGACCCCTCCTCCCTCAGCGCCCCTCAGCGCCGGCCGGGCCGGGCC